>OX456525.1:13641351-14241351 GCA_949748255.1 Eustalomyia histrio | reverse complement strand
CGTGTTCGTGGTCCTGCGTAGACATTCTCCTAGTTCGAAATTCGGAAATGTCTGCAGGGAGGGGCTAAAAGGTGAAAAGTCTCCCCTTAACGGGCTGCTCACACTGATTTAGCTTGAAATCCGAAATTTGAAATATATGTTAACTCATTGATCAGCTAGATTTTAGAGTTTTAGCCAGGTTCATGGTAAAAATAGGGGGTTCAAAGGGAAAAATTCGTTAATTTTAAATATGTGTTACCTAAAGTATGGGCTAACTTATTGTTGAGACACTTTGGGACATGGTAAAAATTGGGGACTCCGGGTAATTATCTGGGGACTTAGTGTACACAACGTAGCGGGCTATGCCCGCTAGTATCCTATAGGAAAGTGTTAAAATTGCTCTAATGCATGCAATTATTCACTAAAGAGAAACTTTGTGGAATCAAAGCGTGGTAAAAATGGGCTTTTAATGACGGAAAGTGCCTCTTTGATTACCAGTGCATAACATATTTATTTAAAGCAGAATATGCTTAAAAAATTATTACTACTTACTATATTATTGCCGTTCGTCTGAAAAAGATGGGACAATTGATAATAAAACTTAACACGCAGAGAAATAACATGGTTCCAACATGATCACTATATTATGCTTCTTGCACTCGGGTATGGTTGTCACAATAAAGTTATTGGTAAATAAATAGGTTCTAACCATCAATATGTTAGCCACCAAAAATATTTTTCTCATGATTGCCACTTTTTCTTTTATACCATGATTGGCTGTAACCATACTGTGGTAACAAAAATTCTTACTATGAATATAATATAATAATTATGGAACTATAAAATGCTGACAATAATCAATGAATAATTATACATCAAATGAAACATAATTTTTATATTTGCTAACTTGTAAACAAAAAAAATTGTATCAGTTGTGTAACCCATGTAAAAATTATAATATATGACCAATTTCACCTGGGGGGATTTTTTTTCATTTTTTAAAACAATAACAAATTTTTTGAAAAAATAACGGCTTTCTTGTCAAAAAAGTACTCAGAATATTAACCCTTTAACCACTAAGACAGTCTACAGAAGGTCATCACTAAAGTCCAATTATATCTAAAGCAATATTTTTGGTGCACTAATCGCCAACGACATTTTTGCCGGTTTGAATTTACCTATCGAACAGTGCTCAGTTGAATAGTTTGACAGATACACCCATTTCTGTCAAGATTTTTGTCAAAACACATACGAAAATTATCTATGATTTTGGTGCAAAATTACAACTAAAAAAAACATACTTTGCAACAGCTCAATCGACTTGAAATTTTATTGGAAAGTAGATTGAAGCTGTATTTGGATAATTTGTT
The DNA here is from genome assembly GCA_949748255.1 of Eustalomyia histrio. Classification (NCBI taxonomy): domain Eukaryota; kingdom Metazoa; phylum Arthropoda; class Insecta; order Diptera; family Anthomyiidae; genus Eustalomyia; species Eustalomyia histrio. Next base: position 14,240,002 of record OX456525.1, on the reverse strand, counting down.
GCGTGTTTGATTTGTGAAACAAATATTTTTGTTTGGGTCGAGCTTTTTGTCTTCAGGTTATCTTTAATTTTTTCCACCTGGCGCTTTCAGGTTAAATTTTTTTGACAAATGGACTTCACATTGGTGCTTTTTAGTCCAAAATGATACTAGAACCAAAATTTCATAACAAAATACCTCGTATTTCGACTCCAGTGGTTAAAGGGTTAATAAAATAATTTTTTATAAGTATGCAGAAACAATACTAGAGTTTTTGAAATTTTTTTGATAGAAACTTTTTTAGATTCTCCATTTCTGCAAACTGTTTCTTAGATAAAAATTCATATTTTCTTAAAAAAAAAAATAAGCTGCCAAAAAATTCTTAGAATATGAGGACTTCTCATCATGAAAAATACTTAGATTTTAAGAACTTTTTCTAGTAGAAATATTCTGAGACTCTGGGGACTGTATAAAAAAAATTCTTAAAAATGTCCTTAAAATCTAATAATTTTTCTATGTTTTTTTATTATAAATGTCTTTAGAATTTAAATTTTATTTGAAGTATTTGTCTTTAAAATAAGTCAATAAAATTACAGAAGTCCTTAATAACAAATTTTTCCTTTAAGAAAAACTTTCTTAAAGAAATATTCTTAAGAACTTTTCTATAGTTTCGAATCATAATATAACTTTGATGATCAAATTATATTTATTTCATTATCATAATATGATTACCATAATCGTACTATGGTTGGCACAACCATTATCCCAAAAATATAAAATAATTTTTATCATAAAACCTTTGTATCCCTTAATGTGCCAGGTGTATGTCCGGTCTTTTAATTTTCCCTCCTTAATATTATAAAGGTGAATCACATTTTATTACTGTGGTTTTATTTTGGTATATGCAGCATTAGTTCGGGCAATAATGGTACGTATTATTGTAGCTATTTTTGTTGCTTCTTTATAGCAATTTGTTGTGTTATTACAGTGAACTGTTATGTCTTGCTTAAGAGTTCAGTATTGTATTGCAAAAAAAAAAAAAAAAACAGAATCTATATTAAGGAGGCTCTTATAATATTAATAATGATTAACTGCTATATATTAAATCCCAACAGAAGCAAAAACAAAAAACACTCTGCCTTACTATGATGCGTCCGCGTAAGGTAAAACTTGCTATTATCAAAAGTCGAGACTTAAATTTTAGAATTATTTAAGAAACTTTACATGTTTTTGCATAATTTCCACCTTATTATGGTCTCGCACATGGCTAACAATAATTTAACTCACACTCCATGTTTTGGAAAACTAAACTTTACAAAATTAAGATTTACGATCAAATATGTAATGCTACATTAAATAATATTTATTTCTATTACATTTGGTTTGTAGGTATGTTGGATAAAAACAAAAAAAACAACATAAGTGGGGAATCTTTTTCTTTCGCATTTTCAGTTTTTGTGTTCTTAAAAATTAAATAAATATAGAAAAATTTATTGTGGCTGTTTAAAAATATTTAAGCAAAAAGTTGTTTTTAAACACAACAGTTTAATAAGAGCAAAACACAAAAAAAAATAAAATAAACATAAATATTTAAAGTTGTATAGATTGTACAGGTTGGTTGAAAAGTTCCTGCGCTCACCAAGAGATGGCACTGCTAGCACCAAACTTTTTTTTTCTCAAGTTGGTATAACTGTCACATGCAAAGTTGCAAGTCATTCTGTCAATTCTTTCTTTGTTTACAAGCCATTTGAAATTGAAGTGTCATTGATTTTTTTTAATATGAAAAAAATTTAATATCGTGCAGTCTTAAAGGGTTTAAAAGCAAAGGAAATTTATGAACAATTGTTAGAAGTGTATAAGGAGTCCTCACCTTCAAAACGCACCGTTAAATTTTGGGCTGTTGAATTTAAACGTGGTCGTACCAGCCTTAAAGACGATCCACGCGAAGGACGACCAAAAACTGACAGAAATCATTGAGCAGGTACATAATATGGTTAGTGAAGATCCAAGTTTGACTAAGCGTGAAATTGCTAATGCCATAGGCATCTCAGACGAACGAGTACTCCATATTTTACATGAAGAATTACTTATAAAAAAACTGTTTGGAAAGTTAGTGCCGCACACATTAATAATTCAATAAAAACTGTATCGAAAACAAATTTCTCAGCGTAGTTTAGAGCGTTTTAAGCCGAATAAAACCGACTTCTTGCATCGTTTTATAATTATGGATGAGACTTGGATCTACCACCATGATCCTAAATTGAAACAAGAACGTTTACAGTAAACTAAAGCTGGTTGTTCAGCTACAAAGCAGGTGAAGTCACAACGATCAGCAAAGAAGGGTATGGCATCAGTTTTTTGGGAATTTTGTTGATTGATTATCTTCAGAAAGGTAAAACAATCAACTCTGAATATTATTGCAGCCTTTTGGATCAACTGGATGAAAAAAATTCGTGAGAAAAGACCTGGTTTAAAGAAGAAAAAAATCATTTTTCATCAAGACAATGCACCTGCTCACAAAAGTGTTTTGACGATGGCTAAATTCAAAGAATTAAAGTACGAATTGCTTGAACATCCAAAGTATTCACAAGATTTGGCTCCCAGTGACTACTATCTATTCGGAAATCTCAAACAATTCCTTCGTGGAAAGCAATTTTTGTCGAATGAAGAGGCCATAGCAGCCGTAGACGGTTGTTTTGCAGAGCTTCCGGAAAACCATTATAAGGATGGGATAAAATTATTAGAAGATCATTGGAACAAGTGTATTGAGCTTCTAGGAGATTATATTGAATAAAAATATATTTCGTAACAAAAACAGTATTCTTTCATATCGAGCGCAGGAACTTTTCAACCAACCTGTATTTACTTCAAAAATGAATACATATTTTATTATTAACAAAATAACATTATTATCAAAAGTAATAAATATAAATTGTATTTGTTGTGGGAGGTTTTCTTTGTAAAAGCAAACAAAAAGTAACAAACGGAAGTGAAAAGTTTAAAACGATTATTTCTAAACAATAAGCAAAATCACTTTAAGTTAAAAATAACACAACTTTTAGAAATTTAAAATTAACGAAAAAAAAAACTTTTTGATCTTTTATTTTCTTTTTAAAGTTTAAATTTCGTATTATGTGGTCACCCTTAATACCCAGTGTTTTTAAACATTAAACACATGTTTCAACAACTTTTTCATTAAAAAGTTACAAAAACAAAAATATTTGTTTGTTTTTCAAATTTTTCCTTAAACTCAAAACCACAAAATATTGGTTTTCAGTTTTTCAGTATTTAAAAACACAAAAGCAAAACCAAAATATTTTCAAGTTACTTTTTCATTACTAAAAATGTTTAAAGATTTATTCTATTATGAGGCTTTCCATAATAACTGTCTTGCGGCAGGAAAAAGTATAACGTATCAATGTCCAGTTAATGGTATTTATTGTCCTACAAGGTGGGTCAAATGGCATCGTACAGTTAGAAAAAAAAAAAGTTAGTAGAAAAATTTGTAAACGGTTTTTAATCCCACTTTACTATTTTTGTACTGATTTTTAGTAAAAAAATTATTATTTAGCAAATCTTTTTGCTACTTACATTTTACAAATTACAGAATTTTTACAGAATAATTACAAATTTTTCTTGCTAATTTAAGAAATCATTTTACAAATTTTTAAAAACCGATTTGCTAAAATTAGCAAAAAAAAAAATTACTAATTTTAAAAAAGTGAATATTGTAGGAAATTTTATTTCTAATAAAAACTTACACCTACAAACTTAAATTGCCTTAAAATGTTACACAGAATAAAAAAAGGATCGGAAGTTAAAATACCGACTCATGTCTAAAAATAGGACATCCACTTAAAATAGCACTAAAAAGTTTTTTTAGTTCTAAAAATCAGCCCTAAAAACAATTAAAATTTAACCTTAAAAGTAAAAATTAAAATTATTAAAATATTTTTCAAGGCAGAAATTACAGAATTAAAACAAAATTATAAATTCGTTTATGTTTTTACAATTTTTACCCCTTTGATTTTTTTTTTTTTTAATTTTGTCAAAAATATTTTTTGAAAAAAAAATAAAATTTTGATGCTTGATAAAAAAAAAATATTAAATTTTGTACTAATAAGTGATGATATTCTATCAAAATTTATTATGAGCGACAAGGCTCAATTTTATCTCAGCGGAAACGTCAATTTCGCGAACATTGGATTTCAACAGGAACGGGCCACTTGTCATCCTGCAAGCGACACAATGCATATTTTGAAGGATACCTTCCCATCGAGTGTAATCTCGTGTTTGGGTAATTTGGTTTGGCCAGACGGATGTCCCGATTTGACTGTCCCCGACTTCTTCTTCTTGGAATATAGGAAGCTTTGGGTGTACTCGAACAAGCCCCGAAGATTTGGGGAGGCACAATGTTGAATTTTGTGTAAAAATCTACATTTCAATTGACTTATCAAATAACATTTTAGATTGGAAAATGTTAGAAAATTCCATTCTTTGGCCCCCGTACTTTTTTGTTTTTAAGATTAAGTACACAAAAAAAGTATCACAAAATTTAAAGCAATTAAAAATATTTGTTAAAATTTAAACTCGATTTCTAACAATTTTTTGTTTGAAATATTTGTAAATTGTCACTTTTCATATAAAAATTCTTTGAAAATAAAAATTTAAGTAACAAAAAAATAACAAAAAGTTTTTTGTATTTACAAATTCGATTTTGGTGCCTTTTTAAGAATTATTTTTTTTTTGTATTTACAAAAATGTTCTATGGACGATGTTCAATATTACAAACAGAATTTTGTAATTTTATTCTGTGTATACAACTTTTATTTATTTCAATTGATTATCTAGTTAATATAGTAGATTGGGGAAATGCCGGAAAAGGCCAACTTTTGGCCCCGTCCTTTTTAGATCTTAATATTGCAGGATGTCAAAGATTAAATGTTCTGTATGTAATTCGCAGTGAGTTCAGCTGACTAATAAAATAATATGGTATATTGGATAATATAAAAGATACTAATATTTGGCCCCCCTCAATTTTGGTCTTTAAGGTTCAGAGGAAACAAAAAAATGTTTTTTTTCTGTGCAATCTGTAGTTGGTTTAATTGGCTACCTAAATCATATTGAAGATTAGAAAATATTAGAAAAGCCAAACATTTGGCCCTTGCAAAGTTTTTGTTATTATCCAGGGGCTAAAGGTTGATTTTATTTTCTGTTCAATATGCATTAACTTCATTGGCTTATTAAATAATATTGTAGATGGGAGATCATCAGAAAAGTCCAACATTTGGCCCCCATACTACTTTAATTTTCGTGGGCCAAAGGCTATTTTTTAACTATATAATATTATGAATCGCAATATTTTAGAAAACGCCAACCTTTGGCCCTCTGAATATTAACAATAAAAAGCGTGATCACAAAGTTTGGCGTTTTTGGCGTTATCTATCCCAGAAAATCATTTAGCCTGCACGAAACGTTAATTTTAATGGTTTTATCAGAATAAAAGACAAAAAAAAAAATATATGCTAAAATGTTGTATTGCAAAATTATTTGCAAATGTTGTTCAAAATTTTTACTTATTTTTCAAAAATTTCAGTTGGTTTTTCAAGGTTGACACCTTTATTACTTCATTGAATATTATTTTAATATAATATTTAAAAATACAAAATTTTTTTTATTCTTCCGAGGTCCCTTAACATAAGAGAAAGATTTTAAACTACTTCTCCATTGATCCATACATCATTTTTCCCTGGAACAAAAAAACAACACAAAGCCTAATGTTTTAGAAACACAATTTGAAAGATATTTTTTAACTTCGTACTTAGGAGAACAAAATACTTAAAAACAGTTTAATTGAAAGTTTGTGCAAAGCAGACGATTTTTGTTGAGTACTGTTATGGACAGTTTATAAAAATTTTCAAAAAAAATCAATTAATCGAAAAATCGGTAAAAAAAAAAAATTACAAAAATTTTTTCTGAAAAAATCACATGTTTTCCTGTCTATTCATATTATACATCGAAAGTAAAAATCAATATTTTTATTCTACATATAACTGGCAACTGAACGTATGATAAATATGATATTAATTATACGTACAGCGGTACTAACTGATTACACTGTACAACAATTTCAAACTTTTTCCAAAATTACGGGGTTTCGACGATTGATTCTGGTTAAGGAGACAATCTTGAATTTGATTGGTTTTTGGTGTTTTTGTTAAGTTTTGGGTTTTGGTGTATTCTAACATATATAGTAGAATTTTATGGCCAACATTTTTGTAGAACATTTCATCCCCGCCCTTTCCCTTTTTCGAGGTGTTTTTTACAATTTGTTAGAATAAAGCCAAAAAATGTCATTATAAGTGGGAGTTAGAGGGTTTTTATGTTCTACAAAAATATTTGGCATACCATTATCTACAAAGTTGCTGAACATACCCTACACCTCAGATGAAGCGAAAACATAGTTTTATATACCGATACGCTGCAAGTACAGGTCAGAGCTGGGAAACTTAAACCGCCTCCAAAATGAAATTCCGATGTGATCTATCAAAACGCCGACACACGTATATTTTTTTTTTGGTCTCCTTAACAAGAATCAATCGTCGGAATTGTGTTATAGAACAAATATTTGAATTTTTAACAAATGTAAATATTTGCTGATAATTTCTGACTTGATAGCACAACATTACAACTTTTTTATATATAAGGATATTTGTACTAAAATTTTGCAAATTTTTGATAAATTAAATAATTTATCCTTTACGCTAAAAAAAATAATTACTAGTAGAGATGTCCAGTTGTGTATGGAAGGCCTCATATGTGTTTTTAGATGTTAATAGACAATAATACCTTATAATTTCATTTATTTATCAATTCATGTATTTAGTTTTTATAATAATTTGTGTTTAAAGCTAAGATTTTGTTTGTGCAAATTAATCCTCAATTAGTTGGTAGGTAATTTTTAACCACACACTCAGAATATTATGTAGTTAACTGTTTGTAGTTTAATAAAAAAGTTTTCCGTTCCATTTAAAAATAAAGGAAGATACATATATTTTTCTAAGAAACATCTATATTAACTTTTTTATACATTTATTTTTTTCAGTTTCTTTTATTTTTTTCATTTGTTTGAAATTTAATAAAAATTTACCCACAAAACGGAAACTTGTGGTTCATTTGTGTCCGTAACAGTTATTACAAATTTAAATTTTGTTTGCTGTCTGTTTCAAAAAAAAATATTCAAAAAATTTCAATTTGTTTTTTTATTTAAATTGGTTGTATATATACAAAATTTTTCAATACAAATTACAAGAACTTCATAAACACACATACATATACAAATACATTCACACAAAAAGTGTTTATAGCTTCATATGCATATGTACATACATTTTGTATTGTACGAGTATATTAAAAAAAAACAAAAAATACAAAAACGGTAAAAATTTCAAATAAATGAAAAAACATTTATTTTTTAAGGATTGGTGGTTAAAATTTTGACATTTATTTTAACTGATTATATCAGTTGTGTCTTACGGATGTGTCAGTTGATTAATCAACATTTAAAAATAAATAATAAATGGTATTTATTTTAAATGAAAATTAAGTAGACCGGTTTTTAAATGAAATATCATTTCTTTTAAATGATATTTTCAGTTATTTTTTTAAGTGCAGTTATGATTTTATGAGTTATAGCAGAAAATTATAAAATACTTACAACTGCATTGGTTAATGATAATAATGTTGTAAATGAGGTTTTATTGTATTGCTAATCGTAGTTAATAGCTAACTGTTTTCATGCAAAGCTTTAGCTAATTCGATAATAATGAGTTATTATAAATTATTCATTATACTATGTTACTGACAATGAATGTTCCCCGGCGATCTTAATGATGTTCGAATACAGCAGAAAATAAATAAGAAACAGGTAATTTGTTAGCGCTACGAAATAAAACTGCTACAGGGTTTAAATGAAATCTGTAACTTTCCTTCAAAAAAAATTCCTTTAAGAGGCAGCAAAACACACCCTGCCTTACTTTTTTACTTACACGTAATGCAAAATTTTAATATTGCCTACTGCATCGGAAGTGATCTCTTCAAAGCTTTAAAAACGATGTAAAATTATTTACTGGTTATTTCTATTTATTTGCGATTAATTCATCTTCAAATTTGAAGATTATTGTACACCCTTATACACGCAAAGAAAAAACATGGTTGCATCATAATCACTGCTACTATATTATACTTGCTGCATTCGGGTATGATTGTTACAATAAAGTAATTGATTTATAAATAGTTTCTAACTTTCAATATGGTCGCTACCATCATTATTATAGTAAATATTTTATTATTGCCACTTTCTATTTTATAACATGATTGGCTGTAACCATACTGTGGTAACAAAAATTCTGACTACGAATAAAATATGATAATTATAAAGCTATAAAATGCTGACAACAATCAATGAATAATTACACATCAAATGAAACTGTCGTGTTTTCATAAAAAATAACCAAATTGTATCTGTTCAGTCACCCATATAAAAATAATAATATATGATCATTTTCACCTGGGGGATTTTGTTTTCGGAAATGCTCTATACATAATAATTTACACTAATCAATTCATTGTTGAAAAAATTCATTGTCGAAAAGATTTTATATAAAGATTTTATATTTTTTTAATTCTTTACTTTCTCTTCTTTTGTTTAATTCATTTCTTGTAAAATAACATGGAAAAAGTACTTAGAATATTAATAAGTAATTTTTTGGAGAAAAAAGTTTGTAGAACCCAAGAGTAGTTTTGCACGAAAAGGTTTTTTATACAAAATTTAATATTTTTAGAAATTTTTCTGATAGAAACATTTTTAGATTCTCAGATTCTGCAAACTATTTCTTAGATAAAAATTCATAGATTCTTAAAAAAAGACTTAGATTCTAAAAAAAAAAAATTGATTCTGAGAACTTTTCATCATAAAAAATATTAAGACTCTAAGGACTTTTGCTAGTAGATATGTTCTTAGATTCTAAAAACTTTTTCTAAAATAAAAATTCTGAGACTTTGAGGGCTATCTAAAAAGAATCTTACAAATCTCCTAAGAATCTAAGAATTTTATTGGTAAAAAAAATCCATTGAATCTGTTTTTTTTTTATTTAAAAAGTCCTTAAGTGCCATGGAGACGATCAAATAAACCCATTATTCACACAGTTGTTTGTGTGCAGTCATTCTTTTTCGGTTACACATAGGCGTTGTCGGCAATCATTGATGACAATCAAAAAGTTTTAATTTTTTATTTGATGGCTGATTATTTAATCGTCTCCTGTTGTAATTGACAAAAAAAAAAAACTCATTTACTTTGTGTTTGCCGTTATGAAGAAGTGCACGGATGAAAAAATATACATACATAAAAAAAAAGAAAAACATGAGTTTGTTTGTGAGTTTGGTGATGGCATAGAGGAAAAATAGTATAGAGATTGCAACGCCGGCAGCGGCCAAATAAAATTTTATACAAAATACAAAGGTTCGGAAACTAAGAGAAAACAGGGGAAAACTGAGCAAATTTACCTGATTTTTGCAAAAATTTGAGAAAATTTTCCGGTTTTTAAACCTATTTTCAAATCAAATTGGAACATCTGCTCAAAACTAATTGGATTTGCAAAATAACCAATTTGAAAAGATGTCGAACCTTTGTAATTTGCCCATATAAAACCAAGAGAACGTTTTTACTACGTGAGCACCATCGTCATGGTGTGGTGATGGTGATGGTGATAGAAGTGTTTATTTTAACGACTCCTTTAAATCTACAAGCATGCGACACTCGTAAGTGCATATTAAAATAAAACTTTTTGGTTGCCGACAATCATTGCCGCCAACGCCTACGTGTAACCGAAAGAGAACGAATGCACGCACACACCTATGTGATTGACATGATTATTTGATCGTCTCCATGGACCTTTAAAATTTAAATATTTGTTTGAAGTGTTTTTCTTTAAAAAGGGGTCCATAGAATTAAAAAATGTGGCATGAAAAATTCCTTAATATCAAATTTTTTTTTTAGGAAAAACATTTCTGAAAGAAATATTCTTAAATTTAAAGAACTTTTTCACAGTTTCGAATCATAATATAACTGTAGAGACAATATTATGGTAAAATTATGGTTATATTGTTATCATAATGTGATAACTATATTATAAAGGATGGTCCAACCATAATCCACGATATTAATTGTGAGTCACACCTTAGCGTCAAGTTTTTTGCCCAACTTAATTTGACATTTCTTTGTTTCAGTGTTTGACAAATTCAACCATGGAGAGGTGCACAATTGAACAGCGCGTTAAGATTGTTGAAGCCTTTTACAAAAATGGACGTTCAAATCAAAATGGACTTCGTGATTTTATTGGTCAGCATAATCGACTAAATATGCCCACAATCGTGCGCAAAATTCAGCGAACCGGGTCTGTAGGAAATGTGAAAACACCTGTACATGCACGCCCAGTTCGTTCAACATTGCTGTTGTTCGCGATAGTGTGGCAGAAGAGCCGCCAACCTCGACTCGTCGTCGATAACGCACTTCTTTTGGCCAGAAATTGATAATATGACCCTGGACGATATGTGGTTCCAACAGGATAGTGCCACTTGACACACAGCCAATGAAACTATGGCTCTTTAGAGCGAAAATGGCCGTGGTATCTCAAGTCGTGGCGATGTTAATTTGCCCGTCACGATCATGTGATTTGACAGCGTTGGACTTCTTTCTTTGGGGTTATTTGAAAGAAAAGGTGTACGTCGATAAGCCAGCAACAATTCAAGAGCTAAAGGATGAGATAATTGGCACATTAACGACATCAATTAAGTCTAAGTCATTGAAAATATGGACCCTCGGAGGTATGCCACCGAAGTCCCGATATTTTGTGTGAAACATTGTCATAGATCCTTCTATCATAATAAAAAATATTAAGATAATTCACAATTAATATCGTACATTATGGCTGAACAACCCTTTAGAACAGCTATGGTTTGCACAATTATAATCCCAAAAGTATCCAGGCAAAATAAGAGCTGAGAAAAAAGTAGTTAGACACTACATCTACTGAACTCGAAGTTGTGAAAATTTCGGAAAATCATTAATGATTTTAACATTTACGTGTCGTTGGAAGGAAGTAGTTTGTTTCGGTGCTATGAAAAATCGATGATCAGATGGACTTTTTCATTAGTTTACGGAAGTTGTAAAATATAAGGACTAGAAAATAAAAATACACGCAAAGAAAAAACATGGTTGGCTCAATCATATTCGAAGAGCATCATATATTTTTGGGTTTATGGTTGTGCCAACCATAGTCGTACTATATTATGGTTATCATATTATTATAATAAAATAACCATATTTTTACCATAATATGGTCCTACAGTTATATTATGATTCAAAAATTACCATATTATGGTCCTAAATAAACATTTTATAATGAATTTATCATTATATGATCGCACGTAATCATACTATACTCAAAATGTTATCATATAATTCTCCCTCATAACTATATTATGATTCCTGGATTATCATTATATGATCCCTAATCTAAGAAAATTTCTTAAAGGAAAAATTATATGATCCGTAACCTAAGAAAATTTCTTAAAGGAAAAGTTCTTAGAAACAATGAAAAAACTCTTTAAATTTAAGAATATTTCCTTTAGAAATGTTTTTTCTAAAAAAATTAATATTAAGGACTTTTTGAAAAAATATTGTTAAGGAAAAAATCATAGACTTTAAGAAATTTTCTTTTTTTTTTTGATTGTATAATTATTTCAGCATTTTATCGTTGCATCATTATCATATTTTTTTCATAGTCAGAATTTTTGTTATAAAATGAAATGTGCCAATCATAAAATAGTAAAATATTTACTAAATAATGATGGTAGCGACCATGTTTATGGTTAGAAAACAAATAACTTGGTTGTGACAACCATACCCGATTGCAGCAAGCACAATATAGTTGCAGTGATCATATTGCAACCATGTTATTTCTCTGCGTGTAGGGAGTGGCTTTATTTTGAAGTTAAAAATGTGATTTTGAACACGCCAAGAATTATTATTCCGACCAGGACAAGTGAATATTACTATAATTATAAATTGTTATAAAAAATATTAAAATTAAAAAATTTATATGCTTTTCAATGGAATTGTTACAAAAAATTGTATTGTTATGACTTCCTAAGTAGGGGTTAATATCAACATTTTGGAAGTTGTTTAAAATGACTTCTTACAAATCAAAAAATTTGCAATATTAACTTCTTTGAATGTTCTGAAAAATGAATTCGTAAAGAATAACACCAATTTTATTTTGCTGGGATATGATGCTCTTCGAACCAAACTATGTTTTTTCTTCGCGTGTATAAGTAGCAATGATTTCAGAGGTCTTTTAGGAGACTTTTATTGTTCTTTGAGTCTTTTCTGTACTTTAATTACACATTTGCTGACTAATTTAAGTTTTATTGCAAATTTAATTGATCATCACTATTACGCTTAATTCATTAAAATTGTTAAGGAAATAATGTTTCTGTATAAACAGAAACCAGATTCACATTTGACTAAAATAAGAAGAAAAAAATTTTAACAATATTTTAAGCCATTTTATATTAATTAAATATTATGAAAATTAATTACCAAATAATGCAAAATTATTAGTTTTTTGTTTGTTAATTTATTGAAAGGTAATTCCACTAACAACTTTCCATGAATATTTTCTAAATTGCTACAGGATGCATCATGTAATTCGGGACAGGCTGCACTTAACTTGTTTGTCATGTTTTGTGTATTTTTTTTATGCCCAATTAACAACAAACTATTTTTTACCCTATTTTTTTGTCTATAGTAGTTCTTTCCCTACATTCAAAATTTCGTTATGCCAATTAGTGTCATTTTACAAAACTCTCTGCAAAAAGAAACCCTTCATAACCATGGTGAGTTTGTAAGTGAAATAACAATGTGTGTACCATATGTGTGTGTGGGTATTTATATCACTATGTGTGAGTATGCTTTTTGAAGTAGCCCAACATACCAAATGGCTTGAGAAAAATATTATTATAAGCTTACAATATTATTATAAGCTTACAAACACAAGCCTTAAGCTTGAAAAAGACTTGAGAATATATTGAAAAAGGCTATCGTAACAATTGTAGAAAAATCAAAACGGAACCCTCGTGAAAATATTATGTGTGTATGATTACTATAAGCTTATTCTTGCAATTGTAGAATAAGCTTACAAAAATAATATATTATTAATAGTTGAAAAAGAGAAATCATAATTATTTTCTTTAATTTAATTTATTTTTTATTTTAATTTTAAAAATAAATAATAATAACTCATTTTAAATATAAAAAAATAATAATTAATTTTAACCATAAATAAAAATATTTAAATTTAATATGCAATTGCATGTTCACTATATACATAAAATTTGCAACTAAATGTACACGCAAAACACGTTTGACAAATTTAAAGAAAAAGTAATGGTACTTGTTGTATGTATTATAAGCGTAGAACAAAGACAACAAGACTAGAATGTATTGAAAAATATTTATATTTCAATCGTCATATTGCGTTGTTTAATATGTGTATGTTGTTTAGAGCATACTTTAGAAAAAGTTATGTATAATAATCTTTTCTCAAGCATTGTTAAATACTGCTTGTGAATTCACATTTTATAAACATTAATATAAGCTTATTCTTAAGTTGTATTGCAGTTTGATTGCTATATGGTATATTGGGAGCTGTTATTGTACGTATGTGAGATTTTAGGATTGTATGGGTGGGTGGGTGGGTGTGTGTGCGTGTGTGTAATAATATGTTCTTTGAAATGCATGTTAATGTACTGTAACTGAATTACACAAAAGTACATTTAACTGTTACTTTACGTTTATACCAACTATTTGTCATCTGCACAAGAATTTACTTTATTTGTTTTAATATTTGTGTTATGTTGACTTACACATACATACATACATACACAATTATAAAATTGTAGCATGAGAGTGAGATATAATTGTTGTTAACTGTTTTTTGCAAAATTAACTAATGGTTTTAATAGTTTGTGTACTGTGTACTTATTAAGTACGTAATATATTTAAAATACAACACTGTTAGAAAAAGTTTTTTAAAACCTTTTTATTATTATATTTATAAACAGTTTTTTTTTTTTTTTAATTAATATCTTAAATATGCCTTAAAAAACTATAATAAACCTGATAAAAATGTTTATATTCAAAATGAAATCTTTTATTAAAATAAAATCTGATAACTCATTTCAGTCTCTTAAATAAAACTTTTTCTATTAGTGCATTTCTGATTATAAAGCTCACATTTTAAATGTTCTTCATATTTCTTTCTTTTAAGAAAAATAAATATTATCTTATAACAAATAAACTTTAGACCTTTATCAAATACATACACTCAGAATATTATGTAGTTAACTGTTTGTAGTTTAATAAAAAAGTTTTCCGTTTCATTTAAAAATAAAGGAACATACATTTATTTTTCAAAGAAATATCTATATTAACTTTTTTATACATTTATTCGAAATAATTTACTATCATTTACCATTTTTTTTCAGTTTCATTTATTTTTTTCATTTGTTTGAAATTTAATAAAAATTTACCCACAAAACGGAAACTTGTGGTTTATTTGTGTCCGTAACAGTTATTACAAATTTAAATTTTGTTTGCTGTCTGTTTCAAAAAAAAATGTTCAAATAATTTCAATTTGTTTTTATACCCTTCACCATAGGTGGAAGGGTATATATAAGTTTGTCATTCCGTTTGTAATTTCTACAATATTGATCTTAGACCCTATAAAGTATATATATTCTGGGTCCATATGAAGAGCGAAGTTGATTTAACGATGTCCGTCTGTCCGTCTGTCCGTCTGTCCGTCTGTCCGTCTGTCCGTCTGTCCGTCTGTCCGTCTGTCCGTCTGTGTGTTGAAATGGGTTTTCCGAAGAACCCAGACATGATGAGGACTTGATTCTTTTTTATTTCTGTTACATGTGATCCATTTCTGTTTGCTATTAAAAATCAGACAGATCGGTTAATAAATGGCTGAGATATTAGCAAAAAACCAGGACTACCTCTAATTTTTCCAGTAAAATCCCTTTGTTTAATAAGAGTGTGAAGATAAATACGTAGGTTAAATACGTTTCACAACTATTGTGAATGATATAAATAAAAAATAAATAGTAGTGTCGCCAACTTTTTTTTGCCTAGAAAATGCCAAATTTGACAAGAAAAGCGCTGAAACATATGGAAAAATATAAATTTGAGATTTTACATGACATATTATTTTGGATTAAAATTTTTGGACATTTAAGAAAAAATAAATGGGGATACCGCTTGTTTGTGGAGAGCTATGAGGTAGTAGATTCCAACGATGTATTCATCTCCTTCAGAATACCATGGTGAAGGGTATATAAGATTCGGCATAGCCGAATTTAGCCGCTCTTACTTGTTTTATTTAAATTGGTTGTATATATACAAAATTTTTCAATACAAATTACAAGAACTTCATAAACACACATACATACACAAAAACATTCACACAAAAAGTGATAATAGCTTCATATGCATACATACATTTTGTATTATACGAGTATATTAAAAAAAAACAAAAAATACAAAAACGGAAATAATTTCAAATAAATGAAAAAAACAGTTATTTTTTAAGGATTGGTAGGTTAAATTTTGACATTTATTTTAACTGATTATATCATTTGTTTCTTACGGATGTGTCAGTTGATTAATCAACATTTAAAAATAAATAACAAATGGCATTTAATTTAAATGAAAATTAAGTAGACCGGTTTTTAAATGAAATATCATTTCTTTTAAAGGATATTTTCAGTTATTTTAACTTACAAACTTTTTTAAGTGTATACTTGTGCCAACAACAATTAATATGTGCAAGTAAAACAATTAGCAAAAATATCTTTATTTGTAACAAACAAATACCCAATGTTGTTCTTAACAACTTTAAGCAAACAAAAAAAAAAGTATTTACATGAATTTGTAAAAAAAAAAAAATAATCTTTATTATATTCTTAATTACACCATCCCCTGTAATTAGAAACAAAAAGAGAGCAAACAAAATATTAAACAAATGCACAGATAAAAATAACATACATAGTACAGGGTGAGAGCAAAAAAACGTCATCTAATTTTCATTTGCTATAACTTTTGTTTTAACTGAAAACTTATTTGGTTTTTAACTGATTTTATTTATTCGCACTTATAAATTTTGTTCGAATTAATTATGAAAAATTATGCCCGACAAATGGATGCCCGCGGCGTTGATGCAAATATGGGCTCTTATGTTAAAATTTTGAATAACTGTGCGCAGCATTTGTCGTGTCACAATGTAAATATCGGCTCGAATGCTGTTCTTTAACTCCTCCATGTACAAGTATCCCCAGAGGAAGATATCCGGGACAGCCAAATCAGGAGATTGACTGGTCAAGCCAAGGCATCCGCGTAATATGACAAGCGGCTCTGTCCGCCATTCACCGTAATAGCGTTATCTTCAGCTACTTCGAAAAAAATAGGGTTTAATCACCTTCTCCGAGTAAAGTGCACACCCCACGGTAACTTTGAGAGGATGTAATGTTGATTTATGAATTAAACGTGGAGTTTTCGTCCCCTAGCGAGAATTTTGCTTATTGAAGTGGCCGCAGAAATAAAAAAGAACCTTGTCGCTCTTCTTCGCCGTTGATATCCAAAATCTTACATTTCGAAAACCAAAAAAGCGATTCATTGTTGTCCACCATAAATTTTCGCCCGATTCTATTTCACGAATGTCATAACCAAACTGACATACGATACCGTTTGCAAAAAATTAAGGCACTTTCCAATAGGGTGATTAGATTAAAATAAAATGGCACTAAGCACCGCGACCAGTATAAGTGTTTTGTGCTGCCTAGAGCTCCCCTAAAGTTTCATGATACCGATAAAGCTAAGAATCCTACCAGGTGAAATATTCCAAATGTCGAAAGGCGACACGAGACGGCCACTCTGAAATCTGAGTTTCCTAGCACAAAGCCTGGAACATTTGCAGTGAACATGCTCCAATTCCAATTCACAAAATCTACAAATATCAGTGGGTTGATTCTTCTTGTACTGTTGGTACCTGAAACTTCAGTGCCCAGTAAAGTAACCCTTCAAGGTCCATAAGTCCTTCCTACCAAGGGCTAGTAGTCGTCCCGATCCTCCACGAGCATTTTTCCAATAATCAGAAAATTTCGATTCCCTCCACAACCTGATCCTCTCCCCAATATAGCCCAGGGCTAGACAGTCCTTCCTTTCATTGTCCCCATGACCCTCATGGCCAGGAGTCCACTCCACAGGAGTTGTTGTGCCAAGTGATTTGAGAGCCAGAATGCAAAAAAACAGAACTGTCCACCACAAAATTAATAACTTTTTAAATACTAGCTGTGTTTGTACGGCAAGCTATCAAAGTTGGCTTATGCCATTTCCATATAAATTTGACATATGTCAACGTTTAGTGTTAATGCTTAACGTCAAATTTGTTTGGGAATGCAACAAGCCAACGTTAAAAGCTTGCCGCATAAACATAATATATGCAATCTAACAGCTTTAAATAAAAAAGCTGTGGGTCATAACCCACATTTTCATTTAAGGGATTATCATGTTTTCATATTTATGTCGCACAGTGTAATTGAATAGAAAAAAAAACATTCGTAACTACATGCTATTTAAGCTTTGTTTTCTGTAGTGTTTATTTAGTTAATTAAATAGTATTTTTTTCTTTTTTTGACATACATATGACATCAAAAATCCAGTAGGAGAAGGGGTTTACAATGGTTACAAAGAGCAGCCAACCAACCACAATTGTGATTTTACTGAACAAAAAAAAGTTTTCCCTTTAAAGCAATTTAAAAGTTCAACAACTTTATCAAATACACATAAAAGTAATTAAAACTGATTTTAAAAATTCTAATTTAAATTTAGCTAATTTATTTTACAGATACAATTTGCACACTCATAGCAGAACAAGTTAGTAAATATTATTTAAAAAAATTTATGCAGAAAAAATTGCTGAAATGAAAGATAAAGGCAGCAAATATAAAACTACTAAAGAAATAATATTTTAGTTATATTAAAGCTAAACTTTAGTTCAGCAAAAACTATTTGCTGAATATTGGTTGACAAAAAAAAAACAGGAAAACATTCTTTCACTTTCTGTCATTTTAATTTTAGTTATATTTATTAAAGCTAAATTTTAGTTAATTGAAAATTAAAATTTGCTTAGTAAAAAATTTGCTTCGTAAAAAATTTGATTAGTAAAAAATTTGTTAAATTTTGCTTAGTAAAAAATTGCTAAGTATTGGTAGATAAAAATGTAGCAAACAGATTTGGTAATTTTTTTAGTAATATTTAAACTGAAATTTTTGCTAAAAAAAACAATAGTTAACTGCTGATTTAAGAGGGGTACATTTTTTGTGAGAAAAAAGATAATAAATCTAAAAAAAATTTTAAAATTCAAAATTTGTATGTGACTACTACTAATTGTGTATGTTTTGGAAGCCCATTACGCAAAAAATAAAACGAATTTAAATATTTTGGTGTTCTTGAATTCTCTTTCACTAGTTTCTGTACTAATTTAATTCACCAGATGGTTAGCAGGCGAAATTAATTAGTATGAGGTTGCTTTATTATTAAACTTATGTTGTGAGAAGAGAAAATACTTTAATCATATGATTTGAAAATATTTTTATTAATTTCAAGGGTATTTTTACCATTTTAACAATTATTAAAACTAAAATAAGAGTTTTTAAAAAACACATAAAATAAGTAATTTTTTTTAGCAAAAGTTTACTTTTTCGTGGAACCCTCAAAAATAAAATATACAGTTGCGGTCAAAACATTTGGAACTGAAATCACATTTTGCCTAATTCTTTATTTTTTTTTTTTAACAAAGACTTAGAAAAACAAAAAAAATATTCATAACATTTGCAACTCTTAAAACGGCATAGCCGTTATTTTTTATTACCTCCGAACATCTCATAGGCATTGAGGCTAAGGGCTTTTTAATATAATCTTCAGGGATTTCATTCCACTGCTTTTCCAACTCGGCGAAAAATTCATCACCATTTCAGAATACACTATTACCAACTTTCCGTTTTGTAATCATCCACATGTTCTCAATCGGGTTGAGATTGGGAGATTGTGGCGGCCACGACATGACTCTAATATTATTTTCCTCCAACCATACATTTACAACCCCTGCCGTATGTTTAGGGTCGTTATCGTGCCATTCAGCAAATGGAAGCATAACTGAGCTTAAAAGGCCTCTATATATTATGGCCGTCATTGTATTAGTAATCCGATGAATTGGGCCAATCCCATTTCCCCAAAACACCCCCACACCATAATGTTCTCACCTCCGTGCTTCACTGCGGCGGTTGTATATCTGGGATTAAACTTTGCGTCTCGTGTTCGTCGAATGTAGGTTCTTCCATCAGAACCCCGGAAGTTTAATTTGAACTCATCGGACCATAGAACGTTCTTCCATTGCTGTTGAGTCTAATTTAATCTAATTTACACAAAAAAGTTTTTTGTGCATCTATTCTCGGGCTATGCTTTTAATGGTGGAAAGACTGGCATCTATGAAAAGTTCAGTTTTAACTTCTCTAGGAACTGCTTAAGAATATTTCGTAAAAAAATTCTTAATTTTCTGTCTTCTTTTACAGTAAATAGTACGGGGTCTTCCTCCTTCCTCCTTCCAGTTGTATGGATGTTACCACTATCAATAATGCGACAAATTGTTGATTGAATATTTCAAGGAAATATCTTTTTGAGAAAGTCCATTTCCAAAGTCATTTAAAAATTTGACCTTAAATCAGAATTGTATTTGTTTCCTGCCATTTTTCACAAAAGTAATTCTTACGATGTTAATGCTTCCAATATCTTATTAAAACTTTTATAGCAAAATAATTATCATGAGTTTTTTTAATGAAATACTAAGATCTTAATCACGAATTAATAAAAGAAATGCGATTACCGTTATTTCCTAGCATTTGTTAGTGTTAATAGTATAGTAAAGAGTAAGAGTAATAAGAATTGCAAATGTTGCTGCATTTTGAATACATCTTTTAAAATTAATTGTTTGTTGTTCTACATTAACGGAATTTTTTTTTTTATATTTTTAACAAAAACAATGTATGATGACATGAAAAAAAATAAATTTTAGTAACGAAATGTGATTTGGAAAAAATTAATCAATGATAAGTTAAAATGCGATCTCAGTTCCAAATGTGTTGACCAATACAGTATATTGCGCCAGATCAATTTTTTTTTAATCGGAAAATCAAGAACACCATTTTTGCAATTAGGTGAATTTGAAAAATTTTGCGTTATAAATTACTCACTAATTCCAGAACATACACGCTTATTTACAAAAATGATGAATTTAGCAGGGTAAATTGTACTTATATAAAGGGTGGTCCAACCATAACGCATAATGCAAATATTTTTATATATGGCAATTATGTGCGAAACAAAATATTGGTAAATATTAAGCAAAATATAAAACAGCTGATTTCAGCAGTTTTTTTGCAATGTCATTTTTAACTAATATTCCGTAGCTTTACAGATTTTATTACATGTGTGTATTTAAGTAAATTATTACACTCATAAAACTTCATGCAGATAAATATGAAAAAAAATCAAAACTTTAGTAAAATTAACTATTTTTCGTTGATTTTACGAAATAACGGAATAACGTTACTGACTCACTCACTCATTCAACATCGCGCAGCCCAAACCGCAAGAGCTAGGAGGCTGAAATTTGTTATGCAGGTTGGCCCTCCGGCGTAGAAGTTCCTTCGGAGAGGGTCCCCTTTTATGGCCTGCCCAAACCCCTTTAGCTAGAAACCTGAAATTTGAAATATGCCTTCGTGGGAGTATGTGCTAACTCCTTGATAAAGTACATTTTAGAATTTTAGTAAAAATGGGGGTTTGAAAGGCGAAAAGTCTCCACATTTACGGCCTGCCCAAACCATTGGACCTAAGAAGTTGAAATTTTGTATGCAGAATCTTTCTCCAGTGTAAGATACCAGCTAAGACATGAGTTTTAAAATCCAACGGGGAGGGGCAGAACAGGGTGAAATTCTCCCCCTCGACGGCCTTCCCAAACTGTTCGACATGGGAAGGTGGTATTTGGTATGCAGGCTCCTTCTCCAGTGTAGATAACAGATAAGATGTGATTTTTGAAAAATCAAACGGGGTGGGGCAGAAAAGGGTTAAATTCTCCCCCTCGACGGCCTGCCAAAACCGTTAGAGCTCAAAGGTTGAAACTATGTATATAGGTTCCACCAGAGGTAAAGACATCCACCTAGGTAGGATTTTTGTAAATTCCTACGGGAAAGGGCAATAAGGGGAAGTCTCCCCCCAAACGGCCTGCCCAAACCGCAGTAACTAAAAAGTTAAAATTTGGTGTGCAGATTCCTTCTTCAGTGTAGATAACAGATAAGACGTGACTTTTGAAAAATCTAACGCGGAGGGGCAAAAAATCTAAAATTCTCCCCCTTGACGGCCTGCCAAAACCGCTTGAGCTGGGAAGTTAAAATTTGGTACATAGATTCCTCCTCCAATGTAAATGTGCAAATGTGAAAATATGCAAAAGTGAACATTTTATTATTTGAAGGTTTTATAGATTTATGTTTTGAAGGATCGATGGTTTGATGGTAATGTAAATGTGCAAATCTGTAAATATGCACATGTGCAAATATGTAAATAAGAAAATGTGAAAATATGTAAATATTTATTCATTGCATTCAAAATCTCCCAGCCCAAGCCGCAGGGAGTAGGACGCTAATATTTGGTATGTACGTGCCCCCTGCGGCGTAGAGATTCGCTAAAACGGGGAAGAACAAAACAGGTAAAGCCCTGCTCAAACCCCTGTGGCTAGAAACCTAAAATTTGAAATATGCTATTCTTGGAGTATGTGAGTTACATCGATGAAGTCTTCCCCTTAACAGCCTGCATAAACCGCTGGAGCTAGGATGTTGAAATTTAGTATACAGGCTCCATCACCAGTGTAGATAACAGAAAAGTGAAAAATTCTCACCCTTGACGTCTTTCCAAAACCGCTGGAGCTGGTAAGTTGAAATTTGATGCAAAAGTTCCTCCAGCAGTGTATACATTCACCTAGGTTAGATTTTTGAAAATGTGTACGGGGAGGGGGAAAAAGGTGAACAGTCTCCTCCTTAACGGGCTGCCCACACCGATTTAGACAAAAACATGAAATTTTAAATATGTGAACTGGAGTATGTGCTAATTCACTGTCCAGCTACATTTTAGAATTTTAGCCAGGTACATGGTAAAAATAATGGTTCAAAGAGAAAAACCTGAAATTTTAAATATTTGCTACCTGGAGTATGGGCTAGAATTTTGGGCATGGTACAAATTAGGGGCTCCGGGTAATTATCTGGGAACTCCGTATATTCCGGGGCGTTAGCCCTGCCAATCCCGGGCCAACGCTAATAACGTAGCGGCCTTTGCCCGCTAGTTTATATAAAAAAATATAAATCATTTAAAAACAAATGTACTTATTTAATTAACTATAGTCAGTTACTGTAAAAAATAATTTGCTTGCACAAATTTTATACACAAAGCAATGATTAAACTTTAGTTATATTGAGATTATTTAGCAGAACAAAAATCTTTGTTTAAACAAAATTTAAATAAAAAATCTGTTTAAAATTAATTAAAACCAGCTTTCTATAGAATGTCTCTTATGTGAGAAGATTTTTTTCCCGCTTAAACAATGCTTTAATTGCTTTCATTATTGTTAAATTTGTATTTCATTTTTTTTTTTTTATTTTTTGCATTGTAATTATTGTGTGTTTTTTATATACACTTCACATTGGCAATTGTAAATATGTTTTACAAATTACTCTAGAGAGCGTGTTGAAAACAGCAGCAGCTATATAAAAATCAAAAGTACTTTTGCCGCTGTTTGGCCTCCCATGAAAATGTAAATTGAAAAAAAAAATTAAACAAACTTAAAGCAAACTGTGAGAGAAAATCAAATTAAAAAAAATACAAAATGTAACATATGTAAAAATTTAAAAAATAAACCCCACGATAGGGAAAATTTAAAATTCGCAAAAAAAAAGCATAATTTACCTAAGGGAATTTCTTTTAAATTCCAAAAAAAAATAAATTTTTTAAATGTCACTTGTGTTTGTTTTCTTTTATTTGCTTTAAAATTTCCTACTGGGTTAAATATACACACAAATGCAGTCTAACATTTTTTATTTAAGTGGTGACGTTCAACTGTATGACGATATCGTTTGTTATATTATTTTTGTTCCTATTGTTTATATTTTAGTTGAATAAACATTAAAAACAGACTAGAAAAATTTATTAAATAAATATTTCAAAACAAATTATTGTATTGTTTACAATTATAAATCATCTCTAATAATGTAGAACATGTAAAATAATTAATGCTTTGTATTCTTTGCAATTTTCTTGTGTGTTTCTGGCATTAAATAACATCTGTTTAAAAATGTTGCATTTTATTAAACAATTTTTGATTGATAAACAATGTTTGTTACAAGGAGCATATACAAGCAAAAAAGACTTTGAACTAATTTTAGATTTTAATAAAAATAAATTTTGTTTGAAATTTTTCATAAATAAGTAAAAAAAAAAAAAAATTGTGCCACAATGATTTTTCAAATATTATTTTCTATAGAAAATTTTTCATATTTGATATTTGGAATTTTTTTTAATTTCTAAATTTTTGCAATTAAAAAAGTTTTTACATTTTTTTATATGTTTTTGAAATTTTTTTAAACAACATTTCTGTTTATTTCTCATTATGTGTAATTTCATGTTTCACTCTCACATATATCAAATGATAACATCAACTTTTTATTATTTGATTACTAATAAATCTCTCAGTATAAGCTTCTAACAATCTATGGCTAATAAATTTTACAATTTAATCTTAAAAATTGTTGTGTATGAAATAACTTAACCATGAAACATACTAAAAAATAAACCCATATAAATAAACAGAACACTTTCTATGAAATAATAACAAATGCCCCAAAAAAAAAACAACAAAAATATTGAAGCCAATTTAGTGTAAATAAAATTAAATTAAAAAAAAAAAAAAAAAACTATAAAGTTTACACAAAAAATATATAAAAACAAAACTTACACATCAAGTGTAAAAGTAAGCAAGTCACAACAACTACATATACCCCTCGTATAACGAAGGTGAAAGACCTTACTATGAGGAGGAGATACACTCAGAGCTTCGAAGATTGAATTCTATTTTAAATAATTCCCTAAAATTCAAATTTGATTTGCTTTTAATTTGAGTAAATTCCATTTTAAATTTTCGCGGGAATTAATTCTTTGGGACACATTCAATTGAATGTGTCCCAAAGAATTAATTCAAAGGAATTCAATTCAAAGGAATTCAATCAGTTTGTTATAATTCGATTTTATCAATCCCCAGCAAAACTTTGGTAATGGGTGCGATATTCTCATGCGTTACCTTGTAATGATAACTCGTTACCTTTTTCATTATTTGCAAGCATAAAGTTAAAAGTTACTCATTATTGATTACGTAATATATGATTTATAAATCTAAAGTATTAATTGAAATATTTTTGAAAATCTATTTTTAGATACATTACTTTGTGTTTTTTTTTTGCTTACATGTCGATGTCGCTCACGCAGTAAAAAACATTCTCTTGGTTTTGTATGGGCAAATTACAAAGGTTCGGCATCTTTTCAAATCCAATTAGTTTTTAGCAGATTTCCCAATTGGATTTGAAAAAAGGTTCAAAAACGGAAATTTACTCAAATTTTTGCAGAAATCAGGGAAATTTGCTACATTTCCCCCTGTTTCCTCTCAGTTTCCGAACCTTTGTATTCTGTATAAAATTTTATTTGGCCGCTGCCGGCGTTGCATCCAAAAGGGTAACGTATGTTTGTTTTGACAACACTAGCGAAAAAACGAAGCGCATCAATTGATTAAACTTTAAAGCAATCAAATACTATATGTGTCGATAGTTCAGTGGGTAGAGTTCTTGGCTGGCAACCAGAGTTCCCTGGTTCGATTCCCATCATGACCACATTATTTTTAATAACGTTTAAAATATTTGCAATAATTTTTTTTTTTAATAAAAATTTCTCTTTTTTAAAAATCTACTTTAAGACACACTACTTTTTCCATTCTCGTAACCATATAAGTAACCCCTTACATTATCACCTCTAAAGTAATGGGTATACACATTACTTTGAGGCTCATCGCCTGTAAAATTCATCAGTGAAGTAAGGTGTAAAGTAAACCATGAGCCCCTATTGCTACACATTACTTTACACATTATTTGGTAATGTGTGGTTTTGCTGGGTCATTAGAAATTTAATCGATTTTTTACTCATTCGATTTACAAATTTGGAATTCAATCAATCATTCGTTGGGAATTCAATGGATTTTTACTCAATCTATTTACAAATTTGGGATTTTGTTTTATAATATTGAGCAATTTGGGGATTACATTCGATTGTATTTATTTAATTAAAAAAAAAATGCAAAAGTAAAAAAATAATTTAATGATTTCTTACAAATATAAGAAAACAAAAAAAAAAAACAATTATTGAATTCCCAGTTAAAAATTATTAATTTGTAAAAACAAATTGAAAAAAGTGAAAAAATTGCCAATATTTAAAAAAAAAATTGCAAAAATAAAAAAATTAATATCGCCAAATATATCTCTGCAATGAAGATTTTTGGAGATAAACGCGATTTAAAATATGGCCAAGTAACTCAAAGCTTGATTGAGGTCTCAAGCTTTGAGTTACTTTGAATGGAAAATGTTTTTCTTTAGCGCGTTTGGTTTTCCTGATATGAACGATTAACATTAACGATTAAGCGATTCAATTTAATTAATTTTTTTTTTTAATTTTGAAATATTTTTCAACTATTAGCGAATTCTTAAATTCTAGCGTGGGCGATTTTCTTCAATTTCTAGCGATTTTTCGGTTTTGGCGCTTTCTCAATTTAGGCGATTTTTGAATTGAAGTAATTTTTTTAATTTTTTTTTTTATTTTTTAAGAGAATCAACACTTAGGAAATTCTTCCTTATAATTATTGGCGCTA
The DNA here is from genome assembly GCA_949748255.1 of Eustalomyia histrio. Taxonomy (NCBI): domain Eukaryota; kingdom Metazoa; phylum Arthropoda; class Insecta; order Diptera; family Anthomyiidae; genus Eustalomyia; species Eustalomyia histrio. Next base: position 14,213,837 of record OX456525.1, on the reverse strand, counting down.
GATGACAAATCTTAGAACATCGCCATCTGATGGAGAGTTGGCGAAAATTGTTAAAGCTTTTATAATTCAAGCCCTTTTTGTGTTATTTTACTTCGGGTGAGTTAATTGCTATGGAAACACCGAAGCAGGACCTTAAGATATATATGAGGAAAAAAAAAACTTACACATATTATTTATCTAAATTGATGTTGCCGTCGCAAGGAATCGAACCCGCATCCTTCGAAGGAAACAAAATCGAATGAAAAATAAATTCCAAATTACCTCGATTAGTAAAAATCTATTGAATTCGGCACGTTTGAATTCAGTGATTGACAAATCGAATGATGAAAAACGAATAAAGTCTTTTAAAATAAAATCGATTAAGATAAACTCAGAATTCATTCCCATTCAAAAATTGCAGTTTAAGAATTCAATCATTTCATAGTCCATCACAATTAAAAATTGAATGAAGGTATGAATACTTTAGAATCTATGAAAAAAAGTTCTACCATGTTCCAACTTGTTTATTAAGTTTTTATCACATATTTTTGTCCAGTGTTAGACTTTAAAAATTTGATGAAAGTGGAGTGAAGTTTTCCCTTTCATAAAGCTTCTTTTCTTTGCATTTGCACTTAAATTTTTTTTAATACGATTTATTTTTGTGTAACGGATTAACAGCTTTATACGAGGTAGCAGTGTATGAATTGTATTTTTCTCCTTTTTTGTCAGAGAAAATGATGCCCTGCAGTTTTGAATGAAATTAATTTTATTAATGGCTCAGTAGCTTACATCAAGCACTGGGCTATGACTGCAGTGCTACTACAAGGGAATCCCTCCAAAAGTTATATGCCGCTTTGGATGAAAAACTGCCATATTATTAGGAGACTTTTTTGTTCGGTAGTATGTCAAAAATATTCGAATTCAAAAAAAAAAATTAAAATAAAAAATATATAGATAAAGCTTGATATGCATATTACCTATTTTTTAGCAGAGGCTTTTCAGGTTTATTAAAATCCGAGAAACCACAAATATCGGGAAATAAAAAAAGTGTTCGATGTGAATTTGAAAGTAACCTATCAACAATTCCATATGTCTTTACAACAAAAATAGTAAAAAAAACTACGGTACCAGTATATATAATCCGTTCCAATATTTAATCATTATTACCATTTTTATATACAGTTCCCTTAGAAGAAATTTAAAAAAAGTACCAAATTTTATTACACATCGACCTGTCAGCGTTGAGGGAATTCTCTTGTAGATACTAAATGTATTAAAATTAAGGGGGTACTTATTTAAAAATACTTTTTTAAAAAAAAATTATGTTCTGACAATTGTTTAATACTACGTTTACACTCATCTGCAAAATTACGTGTTTTTTTTAAAAAGCTTTCGACTTTTAAATTTTATACAAATTTTATATCAAAAACTTGACAAAAAAGAAATACATATTTTGGGATTCAGTTATGAATGAAAAAATGTATCAGAGTCTATGAAATGTGCCAGGGTCTATGAAATTTAATGAAACAAATATTTAAAGTTTTTAAAAAAAATTTCTGTAAACAGCGGTTTTAGAACTGAGTACCCTGAGTACTAAGTGAAAATTAGATCGTATATGAACATATATGATTATATGTGGGATTGTATATGATTTTATATGGGTATATCTGATCATATACATATGTCCGCATATACTAAAAAAATATGATCATATAATCCCGAATATCCGAAATTGCAAGATATATGATCGTATATGATGATATACGGATATGTACGAATCATGTATGAGCATATATTAACAATATATGATACATATATATGAATCATATCTGAACATATATGAATTATATATAAACATATATGAATTATATATAAACATATATGAATTATATATAAACATATATGAATCATATAGAAAAATATATGCATCATATAAATCGTATAAGAACTATATATGAGACTACCTTAACATACAGGGTGGCCCAAAAACATTCACCCTATGTTGGTTTGCTATAACTTTAAAATAAAACGACATAATTGGTTTTAAAGTTCATTCGGACCTTTAGGTTTTTTCTTTCCATTAAGTTTTACAAATTATATCGGTCAAGTTGAAGCCCCCATTTGAGCTCTATTTATTGCATTTTCCATCGTACTATTTGATATTCTATTTGAGAGCTTCTACAGTCTGTTGCTTGTTCAAAAAACCTCATAGAAAAAATACTGTAGCAGTTGTCTTGCCGACGATCTTGCTGACCACTGCAAATCGTCGAACGGCGACCCGGAAATGCATTCTTCAAAATGTCCAATGTCGCGCGAGCTGTGTGTGCACCGTCCTGTTTGAACCACATGTTTACCAATCTATTAATTTTCAGCAATAACAATTCGTTGATAATGGTTCCGTATTGCTTACCAGTCACAGTAACCTAGTTACCTACCTCAGGCGTAAATGGCGTACCATAAAGTGATTTTGAGTGAATGTAATGAATCTTCAAGAATGATACGTGGATTTTAATTCGGTTGATTACGTTTCCGTTCAGATGAAAATGGGCCTAAGGAATCAATGGCGATTTATTCCGTAAAAAAATAATCACGAGTATTCCGTGTTCTTGAGAAGAAAATCGCTTCATGTCTTGGAGCTTTTTTTTTTTGACCCGTGACACAGGGAAAAATAATTTATAACAATTTTAAGTTCAAACCCCTTAAGAAAAAGTTACTTTAAAGCTCAAGACTGCAAAAACCATAAAAAGAAATAATTAATATAAATTTGTCCACAGTTTAGCTTGTAGTGCAAATGTAGTTCTCATAGTGTTAAGTTTAGCCTGTTATCAAGCAACAAAAAAAAACAAATTTGTCTTCTCTGGATATTATAGTTTTTCATTTATCCACAGTTTAGCTTGTAGTGCAGTCTTAGTTTATGCTGTAGTCCATACGTAGTTATTTATTTAGTCATATTCTTTTTAGCAAGTTAGCTCCTAATGCAATTGTAGATCTCATAGTCGATAATTATGCTCTAGTCTTTTAGTAGTTTTTTGAAATCGTAGTTCTTAATATAGCTAAATGTCTTCTGATACACCAATCTCAGAACCTTTTTTAATCCTTGTTTTACTTGTAATTCAATTTTACTTTTAAATTTTGTCGTTAAATATCATATAGACCTGCAAATCTATCTCAAAATAGTCAAAGTAAAGTTCTTAACAATAGCTTTGAGGATGAAAAATTTATATGAAATTATCTGTTTAAAAATTTATATAAATTTAACGTTTAACTTTAAATGTTTTTATATAAGGTTTTCGTTCTTAATTTAAGTTTTTTGGACTCTATTTTTGTAACAATGTTGTAGCCTGACTTTAACACTTTATTTAGTCGTAGTTGTTCTAATAGCTAATGTTGCTAAATTTTAATAGCCTGTTCCTCTATTTCGAAAGAACACGTTCGTTCGCTTTGTATGCGAAAGAAAACTGATTTGGGTTTCACTAACTCTATTTCTATGCGAACGATGACTCGAACGACAAGTCGAATGAAAATGTAACTGTTTTCATACAAAATTTGGTTTCTCTATCTCAGTCACTTGCTATTTTTTTGTCGAGTAAATATATATTTGATATTTTCAAAAACAAAATGAAGTGAAAAAAGCAATGGATAACAAAAGGTAAGTACAAAATAATACAATTATTTATAGTTTATTAAGAATTTTAAATTTTAGTTTAAAAAAATCAACAATGGACCAGCGGAAAACGCATGTATTTTATATGGATGAAAGGAATGATTTTGCCAGAGGGACTCTGGTGTTCGGAGCAAACAAATTTTCTGCAGAAGAGGAAAATTTGACCAGAAAACTAAACTCCGTTTCACCCCCTATTACGTTGTTGCTGAATGGTAAAAGGTGTGTGTTGTTTTTGCCCCAGCAGCTCATATTTACATTTTTTATTTTACAAGAGCTAACAGGAGTGTAGCAGTGACCGCACCGAACAGACAACAGCAACAGGCAACAGAAAAGCTTTCCGATTAACAATCTCACCCACAACCAATCGATAACAAAAATTTTCAAAAAAAAAACATTCTCAAATTAAAATTGGATTGTTTATTGTTATTTTTATTTCATTTGTCATATACAGCTGATCACTGTTAAACAGAGTTGTTTTTATCTTTAAGCAGTTTAGTAGTATTTTTGATATTTTTAAAGAAAATTGTAACAAATGCTATAAATATATGATCTGGCATTGTTGTGATATGTAAATGCGTAAGAAACAAAAAGTCGATCGAAGGCTTTCGAAATAGAGAAACTCAAATTGATTCCAATTCGAGTGACTTGCTTTCGTTCGACTAGTTTTTCGTTCGAAATCAAAGAACAGGTTATAAAACTTTTCTTGCAGAAAGAATATATCAAATTATAGAAAAGGTCTCCGATAATTTAAACTGTTTCAAACTGAAATATAAGTTCCCTAGTATTTTTAACAATCAGTTATACTGATAGACAGACTTTTGCCAGTCAAACTGACTCGCTGGTTTGGTTTAGTTGGCTGGCAGACAGACAAACAGCAGGCGTTTATTTTCATAAATCACATTAAAAAGCACTTGAGTAAAGTGCAAATATAAACAACAACATCCAAAAACAATAATATCAACTATAAAAAAAAATAAATAAAAATCAGTTGAAGACCCCCCAAAAACCCCAAAACTAAATGCAGAACCAATAGAGGTAGAGTCAGTCAAAACAGAATTTATAAAATAACGTAATTATTTATATTTAGTTTTTTTTTTTTTAAATACAAATTTTTGTTGTTTATTTTCATAGAAATGTTAAAAGAAATACAATGTTTTTAAATTGAATATTGTTTATTTATGATCTTGTATTCAGACGTATGTACGTATTTCTATTTACCTTAAACTCGCGACGCACATTATTACCACAGCACGACACCAAATTTTTGCAAATTGTACTATTTATTTTTCTAAAAAAAAAGTCATTTGAAATTGAAATAATTCTCTTTACTTTTAGTTGTTGTTGATGACGTTGATGATGATGATGATGATGATGATGATGATGATTGTTCAAATATAGAATAAAATGTATTTAATGTGACTTATTTATGACAACTATCTCTTCATATCGTTGATAGGTTAAATTAAGCATTTTATATGATTTTGAAAAAATTATTTTTAAAAACATTTTGTATTTAAATAAATGAAAAATTTAATGAAATTAAATTTGATTGCTAAACTATTATTCAAAATTAAACAGAGTGATGAAAAAATTATAGGGAAATGTATTAATGAGAGAAATAGTTTTTGAGTATAACAAATATTATTGGATAATTTCTTTTATAGTTCATCATTCTGTTCTTTTTAAAGTCGTAGTTTAGATGATAGTTTAATCTAAAACTTGTTTAGCCTCCTTAACACGAATCGGAAGTCAAAAAAGTTTCATCAAATCGGCGAAAATTAGTTCATGACCCAATAATGGAGATAAGAATTATTTGGACTATTAGCCAGCGACGGCAACATTAATATAGTGAAATAATATGTATTGGTTTTTTCTCTCCCTCATACACATCGCAATGCCCTACTTCGGTGTTCCCAAAGCACTTAACCACGCCGAAGTAAAATAACAATATGAATATGAACTAATAAAAAACAAGTAAAAAAGGGCTAAATTCGGCTGTGCCGAATCTTTGAATACCCTCCACCAATATCTCAAAAATATGTTCTTTACTGTTTTTGATACAAATAATGTAAAAAACTTTTGAAGTAAAATTATGGAGGTGAAAAAAATTTTTTGAGGTGAAAAATATTTGAGGTGAATACAAAACATTATTAATTTCTAAGCGACTGACTTTTTAACCGCTGGACCGATTTTGCTCATTTTCAATACCAAACTGCTCGGGAAGATGTCCAACAATCCAGGTAAAAATAGGCACCCCCGCTTGCGTCTTTGCGTCGTGATCGCCATTTCAACAGACGGACAGACGGACATCGCTAAATCTACTTAAAATTACATAAGGATCACAAATATATATACTTTATGGAGTCTTAGACCTATATTTCGAGATATTACAAACGGAATGACAAACTGATATATATCCCCACCATATATGGTGGAGGGTATAAAAAGCTTCAACAATTTCGCCAACTCTCATCATCAGATGGCGACAACAACTGTTCTTAGATAATCATCTCGCACAATTAAAGTGTTGCCATGTTTGGAGCCCTTCATCTTTCACCGCCTTTCATATTTTCTCTATTCCTTTTCCAAAGAAAGCAATACATTATTTAGTAGGAAGAATTTCCTGAGTGTTGCTTCTTTAAAAAAAATTATTTGATTTTAGTTGATGAAAAATTACCATTAACTTTGAAATAGTGAGGGAATATTCTTTCTTGATTTGTGTTAAAGTTTCTTGTTAGTAAATACATCTTAAATGTTATAAATTAATAAATTAAAAAAATAAGTATAATTAAAATTGTATGAAAAGACAAAACCTAAATATGGAACTTCTTTAAATTAAAATTTAAGAAAGTGTTTTCTCCCAAAAAGGTATTCCCTAAAGTATTCCTAAAAAGGTTTAGAATATTTTAATTTAAATAATACTATTGATTATGAAATATCAGAAAAGTCCATACTTTGGCCCCCGTCCATTTTTGTTCTTAAGATTTAGAGGGACCAAAAGTTAAAGTTTTTGTGTACAAAGTTTAGTTCAATAAATTAGCCCTCGTAGTTATATGAAATGCAACACTGCTCCCATCAAGTACTAATAGACTACTGTCAAATTTTGAGCAAGTTCCCTTATTTACTTTGCGTTTAACAGCTGTTCAAAGCATATAACCTCGTGCATTTTGGAAAAATGTGAATTTCGAGTTGAAAATATTTTTTATAATTAACAAGATATTTCAATTAAAATCATTAAAAAACAGGAATATTTTAAATCAAAAAACTATTTTTATTATTTCTGATTGTTTGTAGCGAGCGTATAACCTCCGTATATTTATAAAAACAAAGCCAATTCACGATATTTAGCTAGGTTCATACATGTATTTCCATGCGGCAAAAGATGTCTTCAGAACCCAAAGTTTTAGACAAGCTAGAGCCTCCAGAAATAGGAAGAGTCTGAACAAAAAACCTATTAAAAACATATATTTTGCTACATTTCTGTCTTCTAAGCAATTACACATGTGGTTAAGTTGTTTTTCTAACAGGCAAAGAGACCAAAAATGTTCTATTTATATAAAAAAAAAATTGTTTAAATTAAAATTTTTTTTTTTTTGTTTTTGTTTTCTAGGTTTTTTATATACCACGAAGTTTGAATAATTTTTTATTATTTTTTATTATGTTTCAAAATTTTTTCTATTAATTTTTTATTTTCTTTTAATTTGAATTGAAAATTGTATAACAAAACCAAAAATAGATTTTAACTGCCAAAAATAAGTAGTTAAAACACATTATTAGTAACTCATTATTTCCACATTGAAAGTAATGTAGTATGCAAGGAGCTGGACATGGAATATAAATGACTGTATAACACATTATTAGTAACTCATTATTTGCACTTTAGAAATAATGCAGTGGGCAGGGGAGGTCATTATTGGTGATCCAAAAAGCAATGAGATGCTATTACTAAATTTTTCCTGGGCTACTTTAATTTTTCTTTGTTTGATTTTCTATTTAAACATTTGAATATTTTATTTTAAATGTTTGCCTTTTCCGGGTTTTGAAATATACACTCAAAAAAAATTATACTTTTTACCTATATTTAATAAAATTTTCCTTTAAATTAGGAAACAAATTTTACTTAAAATTTGGTAAAAATAATAGAAAAATTTTACTACTGAGAATTAAATTTTTATAAGAAAACAGCAAAATTTCCTCCTAATTAGTTCATACATCATCTAAAATTTTACTGTTAGTTGGGAAATGTTTCCTTGTTTTAAAAAAAAATTATTTTATTTAAGTTCATTAGATAATTTTTTTTTTGCTAAAAACTAGGAGTTGACTCCCTTAAAATAAGAAAATATTTTTTAACAACAAGTTAAATAGCACTTCTATTAAGTGAAAATTATCCTTATCTCCTGCTTCTATGGTTAAGGTAATATAATTTATTATTATTATTTTAAAGTATTTTACACTCATTGAGTAAGTATTTTCTCACTTTCGGAGGACTTCCGCTTTGTGAGGACACTGCTCTTAACAAGCTTTTTGCTAGACATTTTTGTCTTAAAACTAAATTGAATTATACTAAATTCATGTATTTGAAATATAAATTAAATTTCCTTAGCAAAAAGGTAAACAAATTAAAAAAATTTACTGCAGGATATCCTGAAACGTATTAAATTGTGACAAAGTCAGATCCTTTTCGTAGTTAATTAAAGGTTCTGCTTGAGAAAACTGCAAAAAGGGACGCCATACGTGACACACGGCATCAATGGCTAAGGAACACTGGGGGTCCTTTGTCTTCTTAAATTACCTATATTAAGGAAATTGTTGCAAAAATATAAAATATCACAGTTACATTTCATGTTATTATTGAAAAATGGAAAATGTCATAAGTTTATTTTAGGGCATTTTTAGCTTAAACTTTATTTGACATGTACAAATTTAAAATTTTATTAAGTGAAAAAAAAAATAGTTTTAGTGCCTTCGATCAATATAAAGTTTATTAGGCACCACGTCAATTATAGAAAAGCCATTTATATAAAATGTGCTTGCGATATTTTGTTTTGTAGTCAGCAAACAAATTTATTACATAAAAGCGCAAATTTGAAATATTTGACCATTTGCTAACAAAATTTTAAAATATATTTTAAGCTACTTTAAGTTCAATATTTAAGAGTGTTAAGATTACAGATGGGCACGTGAGAAATTTTTGACTCACGCTCACGCACGATCACGAACCAAAAATTACAATCATGCACGATAGTTTTTGGTAAAATGGTTACTTTAATTTCTTTTATTTAATAATATTTTGTCTTAAAAATTAGGAAAACTAACTGGTTCGTTTTTAATTGATTGTTTTTTTTTAATAGAATATTACAAATAATTTAAACGTTTTCCAACAAAAAAAATCCTATACCAAATTTTATTATTTTTTTTTTTTAAATTTTCCTTAGAAATAGTTCATCAGTTTCTAAAATCAAGTAAATTTGTATTTTTACATAGGAAAAAATTTATTACTTTTTGTTTTTAATTGTCTGAACTAATTTCTAGAAACAATTCTTCAAAATTAGAAAGTGGTATACTTAAAAACTGAACTTGGAAATGACTTTCTAAAATTTAGTTAATTTTACTACTCGCGAACAAAAAATGAACACACATTAAGTTCAAGTACTTTCTCGATTTAAGTTAGACACATTTTTTGAACTTAATGGGAGTAAATTATGTCCTAAACTTACCTTAATTTTATTACATTTGAGTATGCAATTTTCTTAAAACTAAGATGTTTTTTCTTAAAATTAATAAATTTTATTTTCCTAAAATGAAGAAATATTACTTAGGAAAAAATATGAACTATTTCTGAGTATATTAACTACTTCGTTTTTCCTCAAACTAAGGAATTTTTATTCTTTTAAAGAAAATTTTTCTAATTTTAATAAAATTTTACTTAAATTGAGGACAATTTATAAAGGAAATTTTTGATTACATTTTAGTTCATGTCTTTTTTTTTTTTTTTTTTTTTTGAGTATACTAAACGAATTTTATTTTTAAAGTTGACTGGAAGTTACAATAATAAGGATGTTTTTTTAGTTCCCCCTTCCTCTATTTAATTCTCAATACAATATTTTTGCTTTATTTGCCGATTAACAAAGGTTTTGATCGTTTTCAGGCAAACATTTCTCTAAGTGTAGTCTTACTTCATCTCTTAGTTTAATCTGTTCTGTTCTGCTTTTCAAATTTCTTAGTATTTTCTTCATTAACCTCCTTCTAATTCATGGCTCTTCTAATATTTCACCATCAATTGTTAATATTCTAAGCACTTTTCGTTTTAATTACAAATTCATAAATTAAACAATTAGTTCTCATATTCCCTATTGTTCTTTTTGCTTTTCTTTTAAGAATAATTAGAAAATATGTTAATTGTCTTCTTTTAAAATAAAAGTCAGCTAAGTTATCCATTACAAAAAAAATGTTATTATTTGACTTTTGTAGAAACATAAAAGTCAACTAAACTGTCCATTACAAAAAAAAAACTGTCATTTATATAAATTGTTATACATTCTCTTAATATTTTGTGTAGAAACAAAAACTGTAAATGCAGTTGGAACAATTCTAAAATCCAATTAAATTTAATTTATAATCTCAATGGTTTAACCTTTCAACAAGTGTAACCACCATGAAAAAAAAACAACAACATCACTAACACCATTACAATAAACTCCCACATACATATAGAAATTCTAATAAAAGTTATGGTCTTCTAACGCATTGAATATGAACAACAATACCAGAGAATGTACTTGAAAATTTGAAACTCTTGTTGGTTTGTTGGCAATTATTTATATTGCCAGTCAATGTACCATCACAATAGAGATAAAAGAAATGATATCTAAAGATGAAATCCATTGAAAATAATATCCATTATATACGATTTCTATTTTTATACAATATTTTGTGGTATAAATTTATTTTTCTAAAAACTAAACCGGACAATTAATTTATTTAAACTTTAAACAACATTGAGTTATTTCTAGGGAAACAGGATCTCTAACTCTCTATAAAATGTAATCTAATCTTAAGTCATTTTTTTTTTTTAATTATTATATGTAATGTAACATTTTAATGAATTTAACAATATTACATTTTACAAACGAGGGATACATTACACTCATAAAAAAAATATTTAACTAGCAGATTTGGGTGATAAGTTGATAATCAGTTAATTGGTGATAAAGTTCCATTCATAATTGTATAGTATTCTACTCGGCAGCGTGGATTTCGTTCCATTTTTTTAAATTACAAAATTTTTTCTATCATTCCCTCTCCACTTATGCGTGCTCCACTCTGCATCGTGGTTTATACAAGAGTGGATCAATAAGTCCGTGACTTTTCGAACTTCCCTCGTATTTATATGAAATGCAACACTGCTCCCATCAAGTACCACCTTTTAATAGACTACTGTCAAATTTTTAGCAAGTTTCGCAATTTACTTTGCGTTTAACAGCTGTTCAAAACATACAACCTGGTGGATTTTTTTAAAAATTAAAAAAAGTAAATTTCGTATGCTCACTAAGCATTATTTTTTTGCGAAAAAAAACTGTCAATCAAACCAAGGAAAAGCTTGATAAATACTATAGGGAATCTGCACAATCGATTTCAATTGTAAAAAAGTGGTTTACTGACTTTTGTTGTGGTCGCACAAGTACAAATGACGCTGAATGTTCTGGACGGCCAATTGAGGTCAAAACACCCGAAAATTTCGAAAAAAAAATCCACGATATGGTGTTTGCCGATCGAAGAGTAAAATTGCGTGAGATTGTTGATGCCATATGCATTTCATATGGCAGTGTGGTTTCGATTTTAAATGATCAGTTGGATTTAAGAAAGATGTCCGCAAGATGGGTGCCGCGTTTGCTTTCAATTGACCAAAAACGTAATTGTGTAACGTGTGTAGTCTCAATGGCAAAATTCCATGAATTGGGCAACGAATTGGTACCTCATCCGCCATATTCTCTGAATTTAGCCCCCAGTGACTATTTCCTATTTCCAAACCTTAAGAAATAGCTCGGTGGAAGAGATTTAGCTCCAACGATGAAATTATTGATCAAACAAATGCCTATTTTATGGACCTCGAAAAATCCTTTTTTTTGGAAGGGATACAAAAATTGGAGAAACGTTGGATACACTTATCGAGCTAAAAATAGATTATGTAGAAATTTTTTTTTTTTTGCAAAAAAAAACTGTGTTTCATTCAAAAAGTGACGGACTTATTGATCCGCCCTCGTAGCTTAAATTATGTAAATTCTTCCCTCTAAGCAGAAATTTCCAATTTACTACTATAAAATGGTTAAAAATTTGTTTAATGCTACGCATAGTGTGTAAATTTAAACACCAAATGCGTAAAATTATATAGTACACATACTATGTGTTAAAAAGACTACTCAACAAAAATCTACTTTTTTGCACACACTTCTGATGAAACTTTGGGTACGCAGCATAATAAAAGTAAAACGTTCAATAAAGCATCACTTGGCAGCACTGATTAACGTCAAACTTATTTTATGCAAACAATTAACAGTGCTGCCGCAAATTTTTGCAACTATGGCATGATTTAAGTTTCTGATGCAATAGTGCAAAATAAGTTTTCTTTTTTGTTTTAATTGATTTTTAATAATAAAAAGTCGTTTCACAAAAAGTTGTCATTTTACCATCAAGATTTTCAATAATATTTGTTAATGTTATTGTGGTTGACATATTTTTTTTTTCTTTTTTTTGCAAAACATTCTAAAAAGCAAACTGTGCAGATGTTGAGCAGTAGCAAAGCATCTGTAACAGATGATCACGCATCAGCAACAAAAATTGGCATAACTATTTTCTACATTTACGAACGTACCCTTTTTTAAAACATTTTGGCTTTCTTAACACGAATCTGAAGTCAAACAAGTTTCATCAAATTACATTTCCGAAATATGGGCCATCTCCTTGTTTGACCCCTAGTCCTAGCAAAAACAATTTAAGGCTCAATATTAAGGAGAAGTAGTTCAAAAGTTTCTACTGCTTTGAGATCTTAAAAAAAATTATCTTTAATTTGAGCATAATCGTGTTGCGAATTCTTAAAGGGTATTTTGAGGATGACGGATGGTTCTCGAAAATTAAGTTTTATTTAAAGTTGTCTAGTTAGTGAATTGAACTAAATGCATATTAAACACAAAAAAAAATCAACTTTCATAACAAAAAAAAAGCAACCTTTGGCCCCCCTAAATCAGAACAAAAAAAAACAGGGGCCCAAATGTTGATCTTTTCCAGTTATATTTAATTAGACAATTGAACTAAATGTAGATTGCACACAAAAATGTAACCTTTGGCGCCCTGAATGTTAAGAACCAAAAAGAGAGGGGGCTAAAGGTTGACCTTTTTTAATATTTTTCAAGCTATAATATTATATAATTAGCGAATTAATAATTTATTTGGCAAATCCAGATTTTAACACAAACCGCAACCTTTGGCCCCCTGGATATTAGCAATAAAAATATAGGGGGCCAAAGGTTGGCATTTTGGGCATCATCTGCACCAAAATACCATCTAACTAGTATAAAATGGAAAATTTGATGGTTTTGGTAGAAAATTTACACAAAAAAGCGCAAAAACTTGCTAAAATGTTGTCCGCTGCAAAAAGATGCATTTTGATTAAAAATTTCGACTTATTTTTCATGTATTTCTAAATGTACTTAATGAATGTTCAAAGTTTACCCCGCTATTTATTCCTTTGAGTTTTTAGTACGAATCTAGTGTTTATAAAGCCAAACTTTTTAAGCAAAACCAAACGTTTTAATGATAAATTCAAAAAAACTCAATTTTGGAGACCCTTCCGAGGCCCCTAAAATACCTTTAAAAATTTCCTAAAACAATTATTTTCAAGTGGAAGAACATTTTAACTAGAATTCAAATCGGCAAAAATAACAAAATATTTGGAACTACTTCTGCTCAATATTAAGCCAAAAGTTATTTTTGACGGGTCAGGAGTAAAAAAAAAAGAATAGTCTATATTTCGAAAACACGATTTGATGTAAACTTTTGACTTCATATTCGTGCTTAGGAAGCCAAAATAATTTTAAAAAAGTTTTGGTAGAAGTTTGTGCAAAAATATTGTCGAGTAGTGTAATAGGCATTTTATACGGTGGGACAAAAAAATCATCTGTTTTCTTTCGCTATAACTTTTGTTTAAAATGAAAACTCTTTTCGTTTTTTACTGTTTTTATTTTTTCGCTTTTATAAATTTTATCTCAATGAAGAATATGTGCGACATGAGGCTCTTTATAGGATCGAGGGAATATATATTATGTCCGACAATGGCCGCCGTTACCGTTGATGCAAATTCGGAATCAAAAGATAACATTTTGTATAACTGTGGGCAGCATTTGCGGTGTTACGTTGACGATTTCGACTTGAACGTTGTTATTTAACTCCTCCAAGGTACGACGCTTGTTTTCTTCCACCATCGACTTCAAATATCCCCAGAAGACTTTTGAGACAGTCAAATCGGGAGATGTGGCTGCCCGAGCCAAATCAGCGAAACGCGAGATAACACGCATGTTGTAAAATATGTAGAGTATAATATGTGATACCGTCCTGTGTCCTCCAAATCCAGATCGTCAACTTCTGGTAAGAAAATTCAATCAGCATTTTCTTCGAAAAGGTCCGACGTAATTGCACACCACATGGTGACTTTGAGAAGGTGTAATAGTGCTTCATAAATGTGTGGATTTTTCGTCCCCCATAATGAAAAATTTTGTTCATTGGCGTGGCCGCTTTAAATGATCGCACATGATCAATTTTGATGGAAAATCAACCACTTCGTTGTTGAGTTAAAAAATCGCGTATTGCTCTGCATTGTTATTCACTATAAATTTGACATATGTCTACTTCACGAATGTTTAATCCAAACAGACATACGATGCCATTAGCAAAAATGGTAGCACTTTTTAATACGGTGATACTTATTGCCTCAACTTGTATACTATTGAAAAATTTACATTTTAAACACAAAGTTTGTATATATACTAATTTTACCAATTTTTTTGTGTAAAATTACATACATATTGTGTAAATTTGTTTAATTTACACAGCACTCTTTTCAAACACTTATTTTTGTCTGTGCTTGACATGTGGAACAGATTTATAAACTACAATTCCTAGAATTTCAAACCTTGCAATATATATTTTATAGAAAGAAAAAAAAGGATGTTGGGTGTAACATATTAAAATGCAAAGGACAGGTGTATCTTTTATAGTTGTATTTTTTTTTATAATATTCTCAAGGATTTCTATTCCAATACCACAAAGAACACATAAGAAGTATTGTATTCGACACATAATATACTCGTACATTGATGTTACCAAAGGGTTCATTTTGCACACAAAATTTACCATCAACGTTAATAAGTTTTAGAGTGAAAGTGTTATAAAATATTTGGCATACTTAACTACACTTAAGTGACATCTTGTTTTAAATTAATAAAAAGAACAAAAATTTTCGTAAGCACTAAACTTGCTTTTGCAGAAATTTTTAAAAAATCAATTATGTATGTGTCTGCTATATTACACTCTAATAAATTTTCAAGTAAATTTACATTCACCTACTATAATTAGAGTAAAAATTCATATTGTATTTATATTCAAATATTTACATACATTTTATTTATTTTATTTTACTTTATTTTATTTATTTTATTTGAATATTGAGCGCCCCGGTAGGCTAGTTGGTAGCGTGCTAGCTTATCAGTGCCGGGGTCGTGGGTTCAATTCCCACCAGAGGCTCTGGTCTGTTTTCGCTACAACGAGCCGAAGGCCTTTGTTGCTATTGCTCGGTTAGGGTATTAACATATAATTTGTAATTATATGATTAATAAATAAAATTAATAAACATTTGAATAATTATTGTGTATGTGAATTTGACATAAAGTATGTAAAAATACTTGTTTAAGTGTCTAGCAAATGTTTAGCAAACTTATTATGTTCATGTAACCCAGCAAAACCACACATTACCAAAAATAATGGGTAAAGTAATGTATAGCCATAGGGGTGGATGGATTACTTTACACCTTACTTCATTGATGAATTTTACAGGCGGTGAGCCTAAAAGTAATGTATTTTCCCATTACTTTAAAGGTGATTATGTAAGGGGTTACTTATATGGTTACGAAAATGGAAATAGTAATGTGTCCAAAAATAAATTTTTAAAAAAGAGGAATTTTTATTAAAAAAAATTATTACAAATTTCTTATTTAAAATATTTGCAATTAAAAGTTATGTGGTCAAGATGGGAATCGAACCAGGGAAATCTGGTTACCAGCCAAGAACTCTACCCACTGTGCTATCGACGCATATAGTATTTGATTGCTTTAAACTTAAATGAATTGTTGCGCTTCGTTTTTTCGCTAGTGTTATCAAAACGAATATACATTACCATTTTGCTTACAAAAAGACACAAAGTAATGTATCTAAAAATAGATTTTCAAAAATATTTCAATTATTACTTTACAATTATAAATCATATATTACGTAATCAATAATCAGTTACTTATTACTTTATGCTTGCAAATAATGAAAAAGGTAACGAGCTATTATTACAAGGTAACGCATGAGAATATCGCACCCATTACCGACGTTTTGCTGGGCTCGCTAAGAAGTGAATAATATTTTGTACTCATCTCAAATATTTTTTATCTCAAAAAAATATTTTCACCTCAAAAATTTTTTTAACCAACAATTCATTTAAGTTTAAAGCAATCAAATACTATATAGGTCGATAGCTCAGTGAGTAGAGTTCTTGACTGGCAACCAGATTTCCCTGGTTCAATTTCCATCATGACCACATTATTTTTAATTACAAATAATTTAAATAAAATATTTGTAATAATTTTTTTAATAAAAATTCCTCTTTTCTAAAAATCTATTTTTAGACACATTACTTTTTCCATTTTCGTAACCATATAAGTAACCCCTTACATTATCACCTCTAAAGTAATGGGTATATACATTACTTTGAGGCTGATCGCCTGTAAAATTCATCAATGAAGTAAGGTGTAAAGTAATCCATCGGCCCCTATGGCTATACATTACTTTACCCATTATTTGGTAATGTGTGGTTTTGCTGGGAGTGGTGGAAAAATATTAGAAAATATATTTCTTACCTTACCATACCTTCTATAAAAATTGTATGGAAAAATTAGAGGTACCTTCACATTTTCACTCATAACTTTTTAACCGCTGGACCGATTTTGATCATTTTGAATAGCAAACTGCACGAGAGGATGCCCTATAATCTGCGTACAAATTAGTAGCCCCGATTGTGTTTTCGCGCCGTGATAGCCATTTCAACAGACAGACAGATGGACATCGCTAAATCGTCATAAAATTGCATAAGGATCACGAATATATACACTTCATGGGGTCTTAGACCTATATTTCAACATGTTATAAGCGGCAAGACAAACTGATACATACCCTCACCATATACGAGGGCGGATCAATAAGTCCGTGACTTTTCGAACTTTCCTCGAAGTTATATGAAATACAACACTGCTCCCATCAAATACCACCTGTTAGTAGACTACTGTCAAATTTTGAGCATGTTGTGTCACTTACTTTGCGTCAAACCAAGGAAAAGCTTGATAAATACTATGGGGACTCTGCACCATCGATTTCAATGGTAAAAAGTGGTTTACTGCCGCACAAGTACAAATGACGCTGAACGTTCTGGACGGCCAATTGAGGTCAATACACCCAAAAATGTCGAAAAAATCCACGATATGGTATTGGCCGATCGAAGAGTAAAAGTGCGTGAGATTGTTGATGCTATAGGCATTTCATATGGCAGTGTGGTTTCGATTTTAAATGATCAGTTGAATTTAAGAAAGCTGTCTGCAAGATGGGTGCAGCGTTTGCTCTCAATTGACCATAAACATAATCGCGTGACGTGTGTTGTCTCAATAACAAAATTCCATGAATTTTGCTACGAATTGGTACCTCATCCGCCATATTCAATACATTCTATTTTGCATAAGGACTTAGTTGTAAAAAAAATTTGTTCTCATTGGATACCTCACAATTTATCAATCGCTCGAAAAAATCTTCGCATCGATTGGTGTAGGGAAATGATTAAAAAGTTCGACGGTGGTGCTTTAAAAGACGTGTATAAAATCGTGACAGGTGATGAATAATGGATAAATGCGTATGAGCAGCAATCGACCGTGTGGTATTCCAAGAAGATCCAAGACGTGGAAGAAGCACAGCGAAGCAAATGATCGCCTGTTTCTTTGGTCGAATGAGTCATGTGGCCACTGTTC
The DNA here is from genome assembly GCA_949748255.1 of Eustalomyia histrio. Taxonomy (NCBI): domain Eukaryota; kingdom Metazoa; phylum Arthropoda; class Insecta; order Diptera; family Anthomyiidae; genus Eustalomyia; species Eustalomyia histrio. The sequence goes on along the minus strand of OX456525.1, from coordinate 14,195,867 downwards.
AACTGGAATGGAAAAACTGCTAAAGATACCAACTGAACGTGTACATCATATCATTCACGAATATTAGGGTAAGAGAAAGCTCTGTGCAAAGTGGGTGCCGCTCGAGTTCACTTTTGACCAAAAACAAGTCAGTGAAAACGAAGGCGAAAATCGATGAATTGGGCTTCGAATTGCTTCCGCATCGACCGTATTGTCCAGATCTGGCCCCCAGAGGTGATCGCCGAAACTGAGGCCTATTTTGAAGCAAAGGACAAATCGTACTACAAACATGGTATCGAAAAGTTGGAGGGTCGCAATAATCAGTGTATCACCCTTGAAGGGAACTATGTTGAATAAAAAAAAACGTATTTTGCCAAAAAAAAAAAAAAAAATGTGTTTTAGTATGGTAGGCCGGGGACTTGTCAATTGACATGTTATGACAAATGGTTTGAACGAATGCAAAAGTGTTTTGATCATCAAGGGGATTATTCGAAAAACAATAAAACCATTTTCATTTAAAAATGTTTATTATTATTTGTTATTGCCAAAATATAAATACGACCCCTCGTATTGAGAACATTTTTAAAGAATATTAAATGCTGGAAAAACAAATTAATTTAAATCACCATGTCCGCTATATATTCAATTAACATTTTACGCATGAACGTGTTTGTATTAAGTATTGAAATGTATCAAATGTTTTTAACGTATAGATTTTCTATTGAAAAAATTTGCTACATATTGTTGCAGCTGTTTTTAGAATATACAATTTATTTCAAATTTAAATAGATGAATGAATTTGCAAAAAAACAAAAAAAAACTATTGATTTTTCTTTTGCAAATGCATTCATTATTTTGTTGCTACAATTAAACGTGAATTTAGTCATGCGAAATTATTATGCAAATTCGAAGATTCAAAGAAATTTTATTAAGGAATAAATTTTTAAAATTGAAAGCAGATAGTTCAAAAAGAAAATCACTTTAATAATAATTTTGTGAATTGACAAAGAAATTCTCAATATTTAATTGCTTTTAAAACAAAGAAAAAAGTTTTAACTAGATTTGTTAATTTCCGTTATAATATGATTATATTGACGTCATCATTTTTCGTCGGCGTCAAAGGTAAAATTTTTGTTGATATTTTAGTTTTTTCATGACGGTGTATCGAAATGTTTGGTTGGTTTTAATGGAAATTTATGCAACTTGACATAGATATACTGCATAAAATTAAATTGATATTTTTCAAACAAAAAATTAACCCTTATATACACTTGGGGTCAAAAGGACCCTAAATTTTTAAAGCATTAATATGCACAGTTTGATAAAAATTTCTAAAAAATAAAATGAAAAACATTTTAATTATAAATTTATAACAATAAAAAATCGAAATTAACCTTTATATGCAGTTAATGTCCCCTAAGTACACAAAAGGGTTAATTATAATTTAATGTGCAGATCATTTTAAACCTAAATGTATAAAAAGGTTACCTGCGGGAAAAGAACCTATCCCAGGACACGTCACATGACGGGTTCGTTGTGATAGGGACCGGTCACTTTAACATGGGCCTTTTCCTAGGACATGTCACAGGACTGGTCTAAAAAACCATGTCACACAACTAACCCCAAAGAACATATCACAGAAATAAGCAAAATAACATGTCATGACTTTTAAACGGGTCACGTGGTAGTACTTTAGGAATCGATCCTCTTTTCACCTATCTCGTGATATAATACTTAGAAATCAAAGTTGGCAACCGCAACGAACAACGGTTTTACTATCGATTTTTTTCGCTACTTTTTTTTTGTTATCAAAATTTCAATTTGTTTTTTTAACCATTTAAGTTAATAAAAATTCAAACTTAATGAAAATTACCAACTGAAGTGATTTGCATCCAAAATAAATAATTTGTAAGAGTTTTTTATTTATTTTTCTTTATGAAACCATTATGATTAATGAAATATTTGTTATAAATTTTTATGAAAACTTCGTAAATATAATGAAAAATTGATGGCAAACAATTTGTGAAAAACTTTTATCAATATGATAAAACTGAGTATCTGAGTGTAGTTGGGAATGGGTGTATTATGTTTACGCATACTTTACTTGTATGCTGATGGATTAATATGCCTAAAAGTGATTTGTAGGGGAGAGTTGGGATAGCGAAAAGTCCACAAAGTTGGTCAATAGAAATTCTTGCATTCCAGGGGAAAAACTAAACTAAGACATGAACTAAAATGTAATCAAAAATTTTCTTAAAAAGAGATAAATTGTCCTCAATTTAAGTAAAATTTTATTAAAACTTAGAAAATTTTCTTAAAAAGAATAAAAATTCCTAAGTTTGAGGAAAAACGAAATAGTTTATATACTCAGAAATAGTTCATATTTTTCCTAAGTAATATTTCTTAATTTTAGGAAAAAAAAAAAACAAGTCAATTAAATAACAATTTATTAATTTTAAGAAAAAAATATATTAATTTTAAGAAAATTGCATATTTAAATGTAATAAAATTAAGTTTAGTTCAAAAAAAAATTTTGGACATAATTTACTTCCATTTAGTTCAAAAAATTTGTCTAACTTAAACCGAAAATTACTTGAACTTAATGTGTGTTCATTTTATGTTCGCGAGTAGTAAAATTAACTTAATTTTAGAAAGCCATTTCCAAATTCAGTTTTTAAGTAAACCACTTTCTAATTTTGAAGAAATGTTTTCTAAAAATTAGTCCAGACAATTAAAAAAAATAGTAATAAATTTTAACCTATGTAATAATAAAAATTTACTTCATTTTAGAAACTGATGAACTATTTCTAAGGAAAATTTTCATGCAACTTAGTTCAGACAAATTTTAAAAATTTTAATAAAATATTATTTTTTTCAAGTAAAAGTTTTCTAATTTTTAAAAAATAATAAAATTTTTTTTTTGTTGGAAAAGTTTTAAATTACTTTTAAAAATTTTATTCTAAAAAAATCAATCAATTAAAAACAAACCAGTTAGTTTTCCGAATTTTCAAGAAAAAATATTATTAAATAAAAGAAATTAAAGTAACCATTTAAAAAAACTATCGTGCATGATTGTAATTTTTGGTTCGTGATCGTGCGTGAGCCTGAGTCAAAAATCTCTCACGTGCCCATCTCTAATCTTAACAGTCTAAAATATTGAACTTAAAGTAGCTTAAAATATATTTTAAAATTTTGTTAGCAAAGGGTAAAAAATTTCGAATTTGCGATTTTATGTAATAAATTTGTTGACTACAATACAAAATATCGCAGGCACATTTTATACATTACGGCATAGTGGCTTTCCTATAATTGACGTAGCGCTTATTAAACTTTATATTTATCGAACTATTTTTTAACTTTGCAATAAAAAAGTTTAAATTTGTATAAGTCAAATAAAGTTTAAGCTAAAAATCCCATAAAATAAACTTATGACTTATCCATTTTCCAATAATAACAAGAAATGTATCTGTGATATTTTGTATATTTTCAACAATTTATTTAAATTACGAAGACAAAGGACCCCCAGAGTTCCTTAGCCATATGTGCCGTGTGTCACGTATGGCGTCCCTTTTTGTAGTTCTCTCAAGCAGAACCGTTAATTAACTACGAAAATTATCTGACTTTGTCAGAATTTATTACGTTTCAGGATATCCTGCAGTGCATTTTTATAATTTGTTTACCCTTTTGCTAATGAAATTTAATTTATATTTTAAATACATGAATTTTGTATAATTTAATTTAATTTTAAGACAAAAATGTATAGCAAAAATCTTGTTAAGAGCAGTGTCCTCACAAAGCTGAAGTCCTCCGAAAGTGGGGAAATACTTACTCAATGAGTGAAAAGTACTTTAAAGAAGCAGAATAAGGATAATTTTTACTTAAAAGAAGGGCTATTTAACTTGTTGTTAGAAAATATTTTTTTATTTTTAGGAAGTTAAGTCCTAGTTTTTAGCAAAAAAAAATTATCTAATGAACTTAAATAAAATAAAATTTTTCTTAAAAACAAGGAAACATTTCCTAACTAACAGTACAATTTTAGATGATGTATGAACTAATTAAAAGGAAATTTTATTGTTTTCTAATAAAAATTTATTTCTCAGTAGTAAAATTTTTCTATAATTTAGAAAGTTTGACCAAATTTTAAGTAAAATTTGTGTCTTAATTTTAAGGAAAATTTTATTAAATATTGGTAAAAAGTGCCTTTGGCGCCGTTTTCATTTCAATTTTTCCTCTAAATAAGTTAATTTTTCTAGATTCTAGTTCATTTTTTTAGTGTGCTTGCTCTTAAATCGACTGTTACTCCGACTAAACGAAATGAGGTGCAAGGAAAGGGTATAAGGATGCAATCTACTTAGACAGAAAAATTCAAACGTCAAAGCGCCTTGCCACTTGATAGGTGGTTCAAATTCTTTAGACAATAGGCCCGGCTGTGCCAGTTTTTGCTTTTATAAGCCATTGAAATTTTTGTAAAATAAATAAAAGTGTTCCAAATAAATATTCTCTCAGTAAATAATTTTTAACTCAACGGGTGCCCATTACTTAATATTGTTGTTATGCCTAAAAAATCTTAAATAAATCAAAATCGCATCAGCCAAAAATGTATGGCTGTCAAAGGGTTAAAGAGATTTAGAAGTATTGAAATTTTTTTGTAATAAAATTATAATCAAATTTTAATATTTTGTTCTTAAAATGTATTTCTTTGTATATTTTTAGTTTTGGAAATTAAAAAAAAAAAAAAAAAATATAATTTCATACAAAATTTAAAACTAATTAAATTATGAATAAATAATGACACCCACCTTAAATTATGACCACAAAGAATCCAAAAAATACCCAGTGCATTATTGTATTGTCAAAGCAAAATTATTATTTTTTTTTATTTCCTAATTTTATAGCTGAATTTTTAGAAAAATTCTCAAAAGTGCACATGTTTGAAAGGCCAATTAAGACATTAAATATAACACATAGTATAAAGATGGAAATAAATTGGTATTCAAAATCATAATTGAGTTATACAAAAGAAATTTGCTTGTGATACCGAGTTTAGGGACTAAAAAAATATTTCAAAATAACAATTACTCAGTTAAAACAAATACTAAAATTAAATTTCAATAAAAATTTATTAATTTTTTTTTAATTAAAACTTAGCAATTAAAAATAATTTTAATGTTAAATGATTTTATATTAGGCCAAAATTAATTTTCAAAATTAATTTTCAAAATTAGTTTCCATTTAAATAAATTATTTTCTTTTTTCAGTAAACATTATTACAATTTTTAATAAGACAAATGGCTCTCCCCCTTCTATTGTACTAAAGCCATTCGGGCATTATAATCTTATGTTGTATAAAGTTGTCAGTTTGGTATCATCAATTTATGACCATCATTTTATGACCATATTTTTTATATATTGTCAACTGCGACAAATGAAAAACGTTAATAAGCAGATATTTTGACATTTTTATATTTTAATTTTTTTGTGTAGATGGCCTCTTGATTTATGGATTAGTATACATTTTACATTAATGTTCAATTTTTGTTAAATTTTCTTAATTTTTTATTTTCATATTTCGTTTGCCTTGATTTTGAAGGTATATTATAATTTGTTTTGGCCTCTTTATTAAAATGAATATTTAATAAAATGTTGTTTATATTCTTTGAGGAAAATTAAAAATTCTTTGAAGAGTTTGAGTCTATTTTTATTTTTTCTTTTAATAAATGTATTAAATTGCTTTCATATGGAATACATTTAGGTATAGTGAAATTTTGTGTTATTTTGAAATCATTAAATATCACGATTTTGTATAAAATTTATTTGTTTATTTTTATGTTTTTATTTATCCACCATCATAATCATATTCATTAAAGAAAATATGTAAGAAATGAAATATTTCAAAAAAAAAAAAAATAGAATAACACAAAATTAAAAATGGGAAACGCACTCATTTTCCACAAGAGATATTGACGCATTTTTTTAAATTATTTATTTAGGTAAAGAAATTTAAATTGTTTCAAAACATCATAATTAGCCTAATGGAAAATTGTAATACAATAAATTAATAAAAAAAAAATAAAACAAATAAATTAAAATTTCACAAAACAGTATTGAAAAGAAAAGGACGTCATTAAAAATATTATTTATTAATTTTTAACTATTTTTTTTAATGATGCTGTAAATATAAAAATTAATATATGCTTTCAAACAAAATTTTAAGTTCACAACTTTACAACTATTTTGCACACTGAACGCCATTAAGCATTTTAAAGTATTCTGGCCTCTGTTCGTGGACACAAGATCTAACCCAACAGTGTGAACACCCAAAATGTTTTTCTAGATTAAATATGTATTCGCAATGTCTAAGAACGATTTTGTCATAAAAATCAAAATCTTAGATCAATTTTTAAAAAAAAACGTTTTCAACTTTCAACTTTTGGATTTTTCTCGAATACTGCGAAATTTGAGATTTCAGAGAAAAAATACAATTGATATGACGTGCTTTAAAATTTGCATTCCCAGCAAAAACATGGTATCAATTACTTACCAGGCAATTTACTTGCTTAATTACTTTTATTTGCGTTGACCAAAAAGTATTGGGTACTCATTATTTGTTGGCTGTTGGTAAGCGAGAGAGTAATGACAACCCATTACTTTGTGTCTTTTGTAAGTGAGAAGATAATGACCACTCATTACTTTTTTGACATCGCGAACAAAAGTAATTAAGCGAGTAAATAGCCTAGGTAAGTAGTTGATACCATGTTTTTGCTGTGTTGCAATATAATAGCTGTCAAAAAAACAAAAATTTTCAATAACAAATATATTTTATTTTTTCCGAAAATAAAGTTTTCCAAAATGACTCAAAAATTGTACATCCACCACAATGAGCTGCCTAAGGAAAAGTGGCAAAAGAATGAAAAATCGCCCAAAATATTTCATGCACATTTGGGCGCAATTTCATATGAAAAATAATTAATATTTTTGGGTAATAATATTGGTAATTTTTAGGTTAAGGCTGTAGACGAAATCCTCCAAAATGAAAAATTACTAAAAGGAATTATGTAACCAAAAATGAAAAATCGCCATAAATTTTTTTCATTCACATTTGGGCCTAATTTCATATGAAAAATTACCAATTTTTTGGGCGCTAATACACAATGTTTGGGTTAAGATTGTAGGAAAAATCAACACAAGAAAAATAACTCAAAAATAAAAATAAAATCGGCAGAAAGAAAAATCCTCCCAAATAAAAAATGAAAAATCATCAAAAAAAAATTTCATGCACATTTGGGCCTAATTTTATATGAAGAGCTTCAAATTTTTTAGGCGATAATACACAATATTTGGGTTTAAACATCAAACATCGCCAAAATGAAAAATCTCCCCAAATCAAAATATAAAAATTCACCCAAAAACACTGCCCAAAAATAAAATTAAAATTCACAAAATCCAATATAATAATAAATAAAAACCAATAATAAGCTACAATAAATAATAAATAACCAAAACCAATATTTTGTCAAAAAAAAATGAAAAAATTTTTAACAGGGAAAAAATATGTTTAAAGAGCTTACGAAATCATTATTAATATTATCCAAATATGATCATTTTATGATAGAGATGATTTTATAATCATTCAAGATAATACTATGATCAATTCGAATTTACAATTCTCAAATCAAATTTTCCTAATATTTTATCATTTAATGATTATAAGATTTTTAAATATTGTTTTAAAAATTAAGAAAATATGAAATTTTAGCTGCAAATATTTTTTTTTTTGGAGTTCGGATAGATTGTGCCTGCCGTTGGGGAACTCAACTATCTCAATTTCGCAAACAAAATATTATCTCTTATAGTTTGATCTCTCACAAACTTTTAACAAATATTTAACCATCTTTACAGATTTTTGTTTTACATGATAATTAAATGTTATAAAAAATATAGTTTAAGAGCAGCAGATCGGGAGCGTATATTTAATGAATCAATCTATCTTCTAAAATATTTCTTATATATGACTACTGAGTCCTATGTATTCAAATACTATAATATTTTATGATATTCATGGCACTATGGTTGATAGAGGGTATTGCAATTGAAAAATTTAAAAAAAATTTTGGCTGATAGGGAGTATTGCACAGTAATAAAAACTATAAAATTTGCAAAAAAAAAAAAATTATACTAAGGATCATTTTTAAATAAAAGGATAGCTAATACCAAGATCCCATGTATTATAAAATTAAAAAATGGCAGCGGTGATTTAATTTATTTTAATTTTTTCAATATTTTCGAGCAATGAACTTTTCATTCTGGAAATTTTACAATGAATTTCATAAATAAAAAAAAATTAAATAGTCTCCAATAATTTTTGTTTTTTTTTACTTACACATCGAAATCCATTATTTGAATGCTATTTTTTAAGAATACGGAAAACATTGGTATATTTAGTGCAGATGTAGAAACATTTGTAGGAAACAACTTCTTTAAACAAATCGATAACCTTAATGTGCTTGATAGATAGAGAGTATTGCATTCAAAAATGCATCTTATGGATGATAGAGAAATAACAAATATTACAAAAAAATGTACTAAAATTGATTTTTTTTCTTTCTGAAATTTTTGTCACTGATATTTTTTTTTTATTTTCAATAAATTGGTTCATATAGAGTATTGAAAATGAGTACCAATATAATAATTTTAAATATGAAATGAACATAATATGATCTTACATCACAATAACAACTCCCTTGATAAAAAAAAAACAATATTTGTTTACCATGTACAGACATATGCTGCATAAAGTTTGATGAACTTTTTATTATTAATTATTAATATTGTCTCTACTGCAGGGCAATTGTTGAAGATACGATTCAGATATTTAAAAAAAGTTGAATGTTGCTTTTTTCTTTACGCCCCTTTTAAAAAAAAGCTGATCTTTAAGTAGGAAACGTTTTTAAGTGAGTCTTTGATAAAATGAATATCGTTGTAAAGCTTGTTTAAAGACCTTTGAAATTATATACAATATTATATCAAAATCAGTGATATGAGTTGCTTAAAAAAATATAAAATTTCAAAACTAGGCAAAAAAAACACAAAATCTTTCACACGAAGAAAAAATCTCAAAAGTTGAATAAATAGCCTTGAGTTGGAAAGCTTGTTTAAGTACCTTGAAAATGATATATGATTTTTATAACATATCCATAATATAGATTATTTATAGTCATATCTGTTCAGATCTAATAAGATATGATTGAATCTTAATAGATCTGGTGCTAGATCTAAATATATATGATAAGATATGGCATATGTTACACACTTTACGGCCAAATCTTATAAAGACCTGTTCATATCTAAAAGGATCTTTGTGATTTCTGTGTGCAGATATTGCCAGACCTGTTCATATCTTAGCCATTTGAGCCGTTTTAAAGGAACCAAAATTTCTTATTTTTTTAAAATCTTATAAGATATATATCTAAATTAAATTTGATCTGATTTTATATGGTGCTCCAGATCTGCCTAGATTTGATCAGATTAAATTTGTTCTCAAATTTGTTCCCATATTTGAGAACTAAGTAAGTTCTGGTACAATTATATCTAATGGTATATATTTTCTGGCTCCAAATAATATTCAAACATTTGACCTTTTTAATGATGTATTATTAAAAATATTTAACATTTTGCTGTCGTTGTTTTGGGTACAATTTGTTTGTTAATTATTAGTTTAGCTTCACCATTTAACCACCCAGAAAAACTTTGGTAATGGGTGCGATATTCTCATGCGTTACCTTGTAATGATAGCTCGTTACCTTTTCCATTACTTGCAAGTATAAAGTAATAAGTTACTCATTATTGATTACATAATATATGATTTATAAATGTAAAGTAATAATTGAAATATTTTTGAAATCTATTTTTAGATACATTACTTTGTGTTTTTTTGTAAGCAAAAGGGTAATGTATGTTTGTTTTGATAACACTAGCGAAAAAACGAAGCGCAACAATTCATTTAAGTTTAAAGCAATCAAATACTATATGCGTCGATAGCACAGTGGGTAGAGTTCTTGGCTGGCGACCAGATTTTCCTGGTTCGATTCCCATCTTGACCACATTATTTTTAATTACAAATATTACAAATATTTTTTTTAATAAAAATTCCTCTTTTTTAAAAAATGTATTTTTAGACACATTACTTTTTCCATTTTCGTAACCATATAAGTAACCCCTTACATTATCACCTCTAAAGTAATGGGTACATACATTACTTTGAGGCTCATCGCCTATAAAATTCATCAATGAAGTAAGGTGTAAAGTAATCCATCGGCCACTATTGCTATACATTACTTTACCCATTATTTGGTAATGTGTGGTTTTGCTGGGCACTTATCTTGTAATGAAAATATTTGCTGGGTAATAAATGTCTTAAAATTAATATTACCCAGAAGTATTATTTTTGGTTACTCCCAACGAATGAAACTTCCACAATACGAAAAATGTTATTGTCACAATAAATATTTTCTTGCAGATTTTATAGGGCTATTTTTTTTCTTGTCATTTTTTGCTGTGGTACTTTAAAACTATATTGTAGAATTAAAATGTTTAAGTCTTTGTAGTTTTTCTCAACATATTATCATACGAGTACATTTAGTATTCATTTATTTTTATTATTTCTATCCTTTCTGTGGTAAAAATATTTGTAGTATTATAAATATAAAGTAGTACAGGTTGGTTGAAAAGTTCCTGCGCTCACCAAGAGATGACACTGCTAGCTCCAAACTTTTTTTTTCTCAAGTTGGTATAACTGTCCTGGGAACACATGCAAAGTTGCAAGTCATTCTGTCAATTCTTTCTTTGTTTACAAGCCATTTGAAGTTGACGTGTCATTGATTTTTTTTAATATGGACAATATTGAATATCGTGCAGTCATTAGATTCTTTGTTTTGAAGGGTTTAAAAGCAAAGAAAATTCATGAACAATTGTTAGAAGTGTATAAGGAGTCCTCACCTTCAAAACGCACCGTTGAATTTTGGGCTGGTGAATTTAAACGTGGTCGTACCAGCCTTGAAGACGATCCACGCGAAGGACGACCAAAAACTGCAACCACAGCAGAAATCATTGAGCAGGTACATAATATGATTAGTGAAGATCCAAGTTTGACTAAGCGTGAAATTACTAATGCCATAGGCATCTCAGACGAACGAGTACTCCATATTTTACATGAAGAATTACGTATGAAAAAACTTTTTGGAAAGTTAGTGCCTCACACATTAACAATTCAACAAAAACTGGATCGAAAACAAATTTCTCAGCGTAATTTGGAGCGTTTTAAGCCGAATTAAACCGACTTCTTGCGTCGTTTTATAACTATGGATGAGACTTGGATCTACCACCATGATCCTAAATTGAAACAAAAACGTTTACAGTGGACTGAAGCTGGTTTTTCAGCTCCAAAGCAGGTGAAGTCACAACGATCAGCAAAGAAGGTTATGGCATCAGTTTTTTGGGAATTTTGTTGATTGATTATCTTCAGAAAGGTAAAACAATCAACTCTGAATATTATTGCAGCCTTTTGGATCAGCTGGATGAAAAAATTCGTGAGAAAAGACCTGGTTTAAAGAAGAAAAAAAATCATTTTTCATCAAGACAATGCACCTGCTCACAAAAGTGTTTTGACGATGGCTAAATTCAAAGAATTAAAGAACGAATTGCTTTAACATCCACCGTATTCACCAGATTTGGCTCCCAGTGACCACTATCTCTTTAGAAATCTCAAACAATTCCTTCATTGAAAGCATTTTTCTTCGAATGAAGAGGCTATAGCAGCCGTAGACGGTTATTTTGCAGAGCTTCCGGAAAACCATTATAAGGATGGGATAAAATTATTGGAAGATCATTGGAACAAGTGTATTGAGCTTCTAGGAGATTATATTGAATAAAAAAATATATTTCGTAACAAAAACAGTTTCTTTCATTTCGAGCGCAGGAACTTTTTAACCAACCTGTATTGCGCGTGTTTTATATTGTATATAAAACTAATAACAAAAAAAGTTTAAGACAAATACGAAAACTTTACACATACAGCAATCATGTTCTGTATTTCGAAATATTTTGAAATTGATGTGAAAGTTATTTTGAATTTTTTGATTTTATTTTAAAGTTTTATTTTCCTTTGCAATGAAATAAATATCGTATGAATCGTTTTAGTTATCGAAAAATTATATTACAGACACCAACCGAATGGAATGCATTTTCAGATAAGCCACGACCTTAAAACTTAGAAAAGAACACTCAAAAAAAAAGACATGAACTAAAATATAATCAAAAATTTCCTTCAAAATAGTTTATAAATTGTCTTCAAATTAAGTAATATTTTATTAAAACTTAGAAAAATTTTCTTAAAAAGAATAAAAATTCCTAAGTTTGAGGAAAAACAAAATAGTTTATATACTCAGAAATAGTTCATATTTTACCTTAGTAATATTTATTGATTTAAGGAAAAAAACAAGTCAATTAAATGAAAATTTATTAATTTTAAGAAAAAACATCTTAGTTTTAAGAAAGTTGCATACTCAAATGAAATAAAATTGAGTTTAGTTCAAAAAAAATTTAGCACATAATTTATTAGTTCACAAATGTGTCTAACTTAAATTGAGAAAGTAATTGAAGAATTGTTTTCTTAAAATTAGTTCAGACAATTAAAAACAAAAGGTAATAAATTTTTTCCTATATAATAATACAAATTTACTTGATTTTAGAAACTGATGAACTATTTCTAAGGAAAATTTTCATGCAACTTAGTTCAGATAAATTTTAAAAATTTTTATAAAATATTCTTTTTTTCAAGTAAAAGTTTTCTAATTTTTAAAAAATAATAAAATTTGGTATAGGATTTTTTTGTTGGAAAACGTTTAAATTATTTTTAATATTCTATTCCAAAAAAACAATAAATTAAAAACAAACCAGTTAGTTTTCCTAATTTTCAAGAAAAATATTATTAAATAAAAGAAATTAAAGTAACCATTTAAAAAAACTAACGTGCATAATTGTAATTTTTTGTTCGTGATAGTGCGTGAGCGTGAGTCAAAAATTTCTCACGTGCCCATCACTAATCTTAACAGTCTTAAATATTGAACTAAAAGTCGCTTAAAATATATTTTAAAATTTTGTTAGCAAAGACCCATGTAAAAATCGAAATATATATGGACATACATGATCATACATTGGCTTGTATATGATCATACATGGGCATACATGGTCATATACGTCCATACATGATCTCATATATGATCATATATCTTCGGATCCGAAATTTGAGGGTATATGGTGATATATGTGCATATATTATCATACATGCTCATATATTATTCATGTATGCTCGTATATGATTATATACGTCCATATACACTCAAATTTCAGATCCGAAGATATATGATCATATATGAGATCATGTATGGTCATATATTGAACAATGTATGGACGTATATGACCATGTATGCCCATGTATGATCATATACAGTCCCATGTATGATCATGTATGCTCATATATATTTCGATTTTTACATGGGAAGTAAAAAATTTCATATTTGCGCTTTTATGTTATACATTTTTTTTTTGTTGACTACAATAAAAATATCGCAGGCACATTTAATACATTACGGCAAACTTTATATTTATCGAACTATTTTTTTAACTTTATTACTAAAGTTTAAATTTGTATATGTCAAATAAAGTTTAAGCTAAAAATCCCATAAAATAAACTTATGACTTTTCCATTTTCCAATAATAACACGAAATGTATCTGTAATATTTTGTATTTTTGCAACAATTTATTTAAATTAGTTAATTTAAGAAGACAAAGGACCCCCAGAGTTCCTTAGCCATATATGCCGTGTGTCACGTATGGCATCCCTTTTTGTAGTTCTCTCAAGCAGAACCGTTAATTAACTACGAAAAGGATCTGACTGTCACAATTTATTACGCTTCAGGATATCCTGCAGTACATTTTTTAGATTTGTTTAGCTTTTTGCTAATGAAATTTAATTTATATTTTAAATACATAAATTTAGTATAATTCAATTTAATTTTAAGACAAAATTGTATAGCAAAAAGTTCCGAAAGTGGGAAAACCATTGAAGCAGGATAAGGATAATTTTCACTTAAAAAAGTACTATTTAACTTGATATTACAAAATATTTTCTTATTTTCATGGAGTTAAGTCCTAGTTTTTAGTAAAAAAAAATTATCTAATGAACTTAAACAAAATAAAATTTTTCTTAAAACCAATGAAACACTTTCTAACTAAGAGTACAATTTTAAATGATATATGAACTAATTAGGAGGAAATTTTACTGTTTTCTAATAAAAATTTACTTCTCAGTAGTAAAATTTTCCTATAATTTTGAAATTTTGACCAAATTTTATGTAAAATTTGTTTCTTAATTTCAAGGAAACTTTTATTAAATATTAGTAAAAAGTGTCTGGCGCCGTTTTCATTTAAATTTTCCTCTAAATAAGTTATTTTTTCTAAATTCTAGTTCATTTTTTTTTTTTTTTTTTTTTTTTTTTTTTGAGTGTACGACAAAGAAGACAAGATATATTTCTACAAAATCCATGGATACTTTGAAATTTCTCCCGCGATTTACTTAAAATACATCTTGTTTTCTTTGTAAAATTGCACCAAAACAAAGTGGCAAAATCACTGAAAAGCTGTTGTAAGTTAAATGCAGAACATGGCCGTAAAATAGTAGCTATTTGCTACGAGTATTTATCTTAAGTAGAAAATTTTAAGACAAATAATGAAGAAAAAAATTGAATCAGAAACTTATAGTCAGCAATAAATATAAAAATGGAAAAACTTTAAATTTGGTCGATAAGCAAATTTTTTGTAAACAAATTTAATCAAATTTTTTCTCAAACAAATTAAAAATATATATTTTTTTTATCATATTAATCAGCTTAGCAGTTTCAGAAAATACAACCCTTATTGAGTTTAGTTGTCTATAAACAGAACTTTCTATATGTTCAGATTAATTTAAAAAAAAAAACTTTAATATAAAACAATCTAGAATATTACAAACCTTAATGCCCAAAGCATTTTTAATACTAGAAATGAAAGTTATTTTATTATTTTTGTCCAACTCTTGCTAAACTATTCTCTGTACAATAAAATAACTAGAGCTTCAATGAAAAGCATACAAATAAAACACAATAAAGTAGAGCAGTTAAATTCCTGAAAGTTTAAAACAGTTACGCAGTTAAAATGTAGGAAAAAACAAGAGGAGTAAAAACAATCATAAAAATGTCATAAAAAAAAGAAGCATTTGAAATTGCAGCAGCTGTTTTAACTTAAATACAGCCACAATAATGAAACTGAGAGAAAAACGATAAAACAGAAAAACTTTTAAAACAGTGGTTCTTAAATGATGGAATGTTGGACAAAGTTAGAGAATTTATATATCATAGATATAAACTATATATATATACAGAAATAACAATTAAAAAATTGTTTATTTTAATTAAAATTTTATTAAATTTGGACTTATTAATTTGAAACTGTTATTAATTAACACATTGCAAAAAAATTAATAACTCATTTGTAAAAAAAATCTAGATTTATGGTAAGCTACAGTTATTCAATATTTATCATAGTTTGTTTTTATGACATTCTTATGAATAGAATAACAGAGTTTCCAATACATTCGTGTTGTATTAATTATCGATAACTTTATATTAACAATATCAATTATAAATTTTATTAAAACTCAAATTAGTAACAAAAAATATATAAAAATCTTTAACCTTTATCGAAAAATTTTGAAAAAGCTGGGAGGAAAAACTATTAATATGAGTTCTTAATGCGTTACCGAAACATTCATTCTAATGAATTTAAATTTTTATTTAATTTACACCTATTATGGAAATTGTAGTACCACCAATTACAATTATTTGTAACTAAACAATTTAGTTTCAATTAAAACTTTATTTATATCAATTAAGAGTTTAAGAAAATCCTCAAACACTTTGAATTCAAATTTTATTCATATCAATTTATAATTTAATCAAAACCTTACAAATTTATCAATTAAAAATTTTATAAAAAAAAAACTTCAAAGATTTTTTTTATATTCAAATGTTATTTAATGTCTTACGAGTACATTCGGAGTTCATTTTTGTTTCTGAATTTTCAACTTATGTGACTTTTATACAGTGGAACCCCGAATTGCATCCTTTACGGTTTTCGTCCTGCTAAAAAAGTGTCAGCAGTTATAAAAGTGATTGAAAGCTAATGAATCTTAACTCATGGAGAGGATTATTTGTTCGCGATAAATTTCTTTATATCAAAAAAATGTCTGGACGCAATAAATAAAATTTTCACCTTAAATATAAATTTTTTACAAAATTTGCTCCCACCCTTTTTTGATAGAAAAAAAATGCAAGCAAACAAAATTTTGCGTAAAAAATTTAGTTGAAAAAATTTTTAGTTGAAAAAAATTATTCATTAAAAATAATTTTTTTATTAAAAATAATTTTCGTAATAAAATTTTCTGAGTAAAATATTTTTTTTACAAACAATTTTTTTTTATTTTTTAAAAAAATTTTTTTTAATTATTTTTTTAAATATTTTTTTTAATTATTTTTTAAATATTTTTTTATTTTTTTTAATTTTTTTTTTTAATTTTTCTTAATTATTTTTTTAATTATTTTTTTTCTAGTTGTTCTCTTTTTATTTAACGTTTTTATACCCTCCACCATATATGGTGAGGGTATATATCAGTTTGTCACTCCGTTTGTAACATGTCGAAATATAGGTGTAAGACCCCATTAAGTATATATATTCGTGATCCTTATGCAATTTTAAGTCGATTTAGCGATGTTCGTCTGTCTGTCTGTTTGTCCGTCTGTCTGTCTGTTAAAATGGCGATCACGACGCGAAGACGCAAGCGGGGGTGCCTATTTTTACCCAGATTATTGAACATCCTCCCGAGCAGTTTGATATTTAAAATGAGCAAAATCGGTTAAGCGGTTCAAAAGTTATGAGTGAAAATGTGAAGGTACCTCTAAATTTTCCATACAAATTTGTACAATTTTTCTATATCTATTTTTTTTCTGTTAAGTAAGTAAAAATGTTATTAAGTCTTCTTATTGTGCGATTACATTTATTGTCTTACATACATACTATGAGAATAATAACATTCTTAGAGCTATATGTGTGTTACTCTGATAACAATGAACAATGTTAAAGTCGCTAACAGAGCAGACCTCTGTAAATAACATTGCTAAAACTAAATAAATAACATTACTAACACTAAATAACAAATAACAAAAGTTCGTTACATAAGTTGACAAAACATATTCATATTACAGTTCATGCAAAATTTATTATATACGTAATCATCTTCAGCCCCTATGGTGGAGGGTATTCAAAGATTCGGCACAGCCGAATTTAGCCCTTTTTTACTTGTTTTTATTTAACGTTTTTTTATTTAACGGTTTTTTAATTTTAATTTGTAACGGTTTTTAATTTTAATTTGTGAAAAAAATAATTAAAAAAAATAATTAAAAAAAATAATAAAAAAAAATAATTAAAAAAATAATTTAAAAAAATGATTAAAAAAATAATTATTTTTTTTTTAATTTTTTTTAATTATTTTATTTAATTTTTTTATAAAAGCCCCTTTTTAAATTAAAAACCGTTAAGCGAAAATTTTTTTCTGTACGAACAAAATTTTTCCTAAAAAAAATTAACTAAGGCAAGTGAAAAAAGTCGGGCCGATTTATATGACACCAAGTATAATTTGGGTTATTTTCGGGAAGCGATCTAAATTTTTTTTAATTATTTTTCTTCAATATTTTTTGAATTTTGAATTATTTTTTTTTTTTTTGATTATCTTTTTTAATTATTTTTTCAAATTTTTTTTTTTAATAATATTTTTAATTATTTTTCTTAATAATTTTAACGTTAAAAACCGTTATAAATTACAATTAAAAAACCGTTGCAAATGAAAATTAAAAAAATTTTTAAATTAAAAAATCGTTTAGCGAAAATTTTTTTCTTGTACGAACAAAATTTTTCCAGAAAAAAAGTTGGCCGACTATATGACACCAAGTAAAATTTGGGTCATTTTCGGGAAGCGGTCTATATTCCGTGAAGGATCCTGATTTTTATTTTGCGAACAGGGCAAAGATAAGCCCGAACAAAATTGCTTTAAAATTCATTTAAACAAATACCTGTAAGGAGTGTTTACACGGGCCCTAGTTTCAAATATGGTCTAACTTTTAGCAAAAAATCATTATACCCTGTTAACACATACAATAACGCACTATAATAAAGCCATTTAAAAAAAAATAAATTAAAGCCGGCTATGTACCCTATATCAAATATAAATTAGGAAAAATTACGGGAGGCGTCCTGAGTCTTTTTATTTAAAAATAGGGAGGAAAACATAAATCTGAACGAAATTGCCAAATAAAAAAAACGTGAATTTAAATAAATACCGAAAGGAGGGTTATATAGAGACTAGTTACAAACATATTTCAAATATATTTCTGTATAATATTCACATCTTAAATTTCAATTAGATATCTACGGGTTTCTAAATACCGTTCAAGCCCAATTCATATAGAACCTTTATATGGGAGATAGGTCGGAATTTGTACCAATTCTAACCAAAATTATATGGATCAGTATGTGGGTTTATATAAGCTTATGTACTTGAAACCTGTTTTTAAATAAAAATTCATTTAATTCTTTTTGTTTAATTTGGATGTGTGATTTATGGTTCCAAGTAACATTCACAAGCTGAATTTTAACCAGTCCAATTAAGAAATGACTTTTTTATGGGACGTAGGTCTGAACATGGACCGATTCCAACCAAATTCAATATAGTTTGTCATTGATCCAAAAAATAAACTCATTAAAATATCTTTATATATGCGAACTGTTGTTTGATTTTAAGGTTAACAATGTCGACATGTGTGGCATCTGAAAATAAAATGTTTGGAATCTCTACTCAATGGAGTTAATGTTTATATCTGTTGGTAATGGTGTTGGTGTGAAAATGTTTTAAATGTATTTGTGCGGAAAAATATTATATTTCAAATAAAGTATGTGGAAAATTTTATTATTATCAGTTATTTTCGGCATTTAGCTGCAGTAGACTAGAAGCAATTTTGAACAAAATGACATAAAAAGTATACAACACCACAAAAAAATAAATAAATAAATCACATAGTCAGGTAACAGAGAGCCAACAAGTTTGGTGTAGTTTATTTAAAGTTATTAAAAATTTATCAAAATTGTTTGATGGGTTGTTCAAATGGAAATTGCAAACAAACCATGATGTGGTTGTTTATATTTTTTCATTCAATTTCAGTTAAATAGAAAGCAATGTCTGAAAAGTAAGGTATCCACGGTACGTGCATATATTCGAAAATTAAAATTGTGCCGGTACCGTACTGGTAAAGCTGTTAAAACGCATTTCGATGTATTTAATTTTGGTAAAAATACATACATTTTGTTGCACCCATTTTGTCGAACTTCGAAAATTATCCATGCAGATTCTTGAAATAGGAAAGAGGAATGCAAATATTTAATCCATGGAATATACTCTTCTAAAATTTGTATTTTGTTTGAAAAAAAATAAACAGGTTGGTTGAAAAGTTCCTGCGCTCGAAATGAAAGAATACTGTTTTTGTTACGAAATATATTTTTTTATTCAATATAATCTCCTAGAAGCTCAATACACTTGTTCCAATGATCTTCCAATAGTTTTATCCCATCCTTATAATGGTTTTCCGGCAGCTCTGCAAAATAACCATCTACGGCTGCTATGGCCTCTTCATTCGACGAAAAATGCTATCCACGAAGAAATTGTTTGAGATTTCTGAAGGGAAAGTAGTCACTGGGAGCCAAATCTGGTGAATACGGTGGATGTTCAAGCAATTCGTACTTTAATTCTTTGAATTTAGCCATCGTCAAAACACTTTTGTGAACAGGTGCATTGTCTTGATGAAAAATCATTTTTTTTTTCTTCTTTAAACCAGGTCTTTTCTCACGAATTTTTTCATCCAGCTGATCCAAAAGGCTGCAATAATATTCAGAGTTGATTGTTTTACCTTTCTGAAGATAACCAATCAACAAAATTCCTTTTGCATCCCAAAAAACTGATGCCATAACCTTCTTTGCTGATCGTTGTGACTTCACCTGCTTTGGAGCTGAACAACCAGCTTCAGTCCACTGTAAACGTTCTTGTTTCAATTTAGGATCATGGTGGTAGATCCAAGTCTCATCCATAGTTATAAAACGACGCAAGAAGTCGGTTTTATTCGGTTTAAAACGCTCCAAATTACGCTGCGAAATTTGTTTTCGATCCCGTTTTTGTTGAATTGTTAATGTGTGCGGCACTAACTTTCCAAACAGTTTTTTCATACGTAATTCTTCATGTAAAATATGGAGTACTCGTTCGTCTGAGATGCCTATGGCATTAGCAATTTCACGCTTAGTCAAACTTGGATCTTCACTAACCATATTAGGTACCTGCTCAATGATTTCTGCTGTGGTTGCAGTTTTTGGTCGTCCTTCGCGTGGATCGTCTTTAAGGCTGGTACGACGACGTTTAAATTCACCAGCCCAAAATTCAACGGTGCGTTTTGAAGGTGAGGACTCCTTATACACTTCTAACAATTGTTTATAAATTTCCTTTGCTTTTAAACCCTTCAAAACAAAGAATCTAATGACTGCACGATATTCAATTTTTTCCATATTAAAAAATCAATGACACGTCAACTTCAAATGGCTTGTAAATAAAGAAAGAATTGACAGAATGACTTGCAACTTTGCATGTGTTTTCAGGACAGTTATAATAACTTGAGAAAAAAAAGTGTGGAGCTAGCAGTGCCATATCTTGGTGAGCGCAGGAACTTTTCAACCAACCTGTAGTTTTTATAAAATTTTGCTTCCCAAATTAAACCAATGAATGCACTAAAAAAAACATTAAACAAATTTAGCAGAAAAATGCGCTACCGCAACTGATTAGCTGTAGCACTTTATGATTTATTTAATCTAGGAAATGTTTTTGTTTTTGAATAAAAAATAATATTATTTTTTTAATTTTTTTTTTGTTTTTTTTTTTTATAATAATATTTTAGCTTTTGTTGTTATTCTTTAAAAAGAAATAATAAAAAGAAGCAAACAACTGCTGATGTATCACTCCTTGATCATATTTACACTACCAAAATAAGGAAGCGCTCAACATGTTCGGTAATCAAATCGTTTACCATAGAGTAGCAGATTAGTAGCAGTTGAGTGTTGAGCTAAAAGTGCCTAATGTTTCTATATCGTTTGTTTAAGTGTATTTATTTTTGAAATTTAATATTTTTTATATTTCCCTTATGTTTTAAGGTCTTATGTACTGTGATTAAAATAAAAAGTTTTATACTAATTAAATGTTTATTTAGCCAAGTAAAGTTTTATGTCATTGGGACTTGTAATCATAATTAAAATATTTAAATATTGTTTTGTGAAAACTTATTTTATTAGTTGTGAGTTTTTTTAATCATAACTTTTAGCGTGTTTTGTATATAAATATCATGTTCAAGCGGAAAACAGATATCATTTGAATTTTAATAAACATCAAAGGGGGAGTGCGTACTTTGAAACAACAGGGTTTTGTCTTTTTTAAAAATATTTTCAAAGGATCTTTCAAAAAGGAGATTAAATTGTCCAGTTTGTAAAAAAAAAAATCACTTTTGTAAAATTTGTATCAAGGAAACAATGGATTTTTGGGGTCATATTTATCTTCAGAATCAGAATTTAAAAAATTTCGTTATATCACGAGATGGACAATTTAGTCATCCATTTTAAAATTTGCCTTCTTTTTTATTTAGGAATACTTAGTGATAGCACTAACTTGGCAAACCAAAATGACTATAAATATAAAAACAAAAACTCTTATTATAGCCTTTTTCCACTGAGCTACATCTGACATCTTTCATAAATTTGCAAAAATGTTAACATCTTCCCATAAGAATTATACAGGCTAAAAATTCTACATCTACAAAAGATGATCCTTTCTCATTTTGTTCCATCTTACATGTTTCGTTATTTTAAGTGTCATCACTAAAAAAATTACAAAAAAATCGATTTTCTTTTCGTCACTAGAAAACTGACATTGCAGATAATAAACAGAAAAAAAATTATTCAACAAAGGAAAATGAGCGGCAGATGTAAGAATTTTATACTTATGTCAACAAAAAACTCTTCTTCATCATCATCTTCCAGAATGGCCTTTAATATTTTAATGTACTGCATTAAAATTCGGGTTTTTTCTTGCAAAGCAACAACTACTCCAATGATTAATGCTTTCTGTAAATCCATTTTTTATTTTTAACAAAAATTATGCGTCTTCATTTATTTTTTTTTTTTACAGCTGAATAAATAACAGATGAAAGATGTTGCCAATGTAAGCACCTGTGTCACATTTTCAACATCTTCCATGCGTTTCAGAAAGATGTTCAGTGTAAAAAGCCTATTAACAATTTGGCAAGCCTGGTGTTGGTGGTGATCGTTATTTTTAGTTATTATTTTTAAAACTTCTATAATAATGCGGCTTTCCGTTACTGGTATTAGAAAGTATGTATGATTTTTGGTATAATTCAAAGTTGGTACTCCCCTTAATAAATATTAATTTTGAAAACTTTTTATTCTGTCATGTAGACAAAAAAAAATCACAAAACTTTTTTTAGCTGTGTTCTTTTTTAATGAATTTTTAATATCGACGTTGTTTTGACGAAACAAATATATTGTTTCTTTGTATATTTTAAATACAATTTTTTACAAATATTTTCACAAAATTACAAATTTTCTATTTGTAAAAAAAAAAAACAATTTTAAAAAAGCATTTTAATTTTTTGAAACACTTCAACAGAACCAGGCGAAAAGTGATATTAAATGTCACCTGTCTTGTAGGGACGATGAATGTCAAGCAATAAAAAATAATAAGTGAAGTTTATTGTTGATCTGTAAAATTTTTTTGTTTAAAATGGTTCGAGTTAGCGAAAATTATCTTAAAAGAAACAAAGTTATACTTTTTGAGAATTTAGAGAAAAAGCTATAGACCCTGTCCTAATACAGGGTGGCCTAAAATTACCGAAGGGGTTCGAATTCCTTATAACTTTTTTATTATAATTTTTTTTTTTTTTTTTCAGTATTTTGTAAAGTAGACTTGGGGAATTTAAAAAGGAACAGTACAAAATTAAACAACGTGCCCAAATCATTGAACTTTATTTCTCAAATCAACGGTCCATTGTTTTGGCTCACCGTCGTTTTTTTAATGTTAGCGTTGGACCCTCAGAGTCAACAATAAACCGTCTGGTTGCAAATTTATGACAATAACTGACAGTAGGGACCTTCCTGGTGCTAGCAGACGACGAACGGTGGACATGGATCACAATATTGAACTGGTACAGCAGAGTATTCAGGAAGATGGAGAAGAATCAATCAGGAGACGTTCGACACAACTTGGCCTCTAGCGTGGGTCGCTGCAAAAAATTTTGCATACAATAAAAATGTATTCGCACAAAATTTAGCTTGTCCAAGAATTAAAACCGACAGATTACCAGCAACGACTTAAATATGCAATTTATTTCTGGCAAGCGATTATAATTGGCCTCGGGGTTCACCGGATTTAACAGTTACAGACTGTTTCCTTTGGTATTATTTGAAAAGAATAAGCCTAGAACCATTTAGCAATTAAAAAACAATATACGCGACGATATCAACAACATAATACCTGAAGCTTTGCGAAAGGTTATCGAAATTGTTTTGGAAAGAGCACGAATATGCGAAGCAGAAAATGACCATCACTTGCGAGATATAATTTTTCTATTTAAATTAAAAATATTTTCCATTAATATTTTGTATTTATAAAAAAAATAATAATTATTATGTCTTAAATAAAAAGTTATAATAAACTTAAACCCCTTCAGTAATTTTTGGCCACCCTGTAGAATGTATTTTCTGGTCACCTACATCAACCTTCATGAACATTCTTTGCGTCTTTTATTTTAAATATTAAATATCTTTTATTTAATTTAAAATTTAAATAGAAAAAGCTATGTGAGAAATAACTCACCTTGACTTATTGAGTTAAAATGAAATTTACTTACGAATTCCATATATGTTTGGCAATAATCATTATTACATATGCCAAGTCAGCTCTTAATTGATATTGAAAGACATCTGTTTGCATTCTGTTTCTGTTTCCATTTTTTTTTTTTTTTTGTTCCATTCCCAGCGCCTGCCCCGTGAGTGACGAAAACAGGACCTGTCTTAAAGAATCTATGACGTGACTGGTGATCTGAAAGTGCCTACTCTATAATCTGTCCCTTGACGGGTAAAAAGGAACCGGTTTGAAAAAATATACCCGCAGAGTCGTTCCAAATTCAAAACGAGCTGGACAAAATTAAATAAGAAATTTGCAAGTTTAGGTGCCCTGCGAAAAAAAAGCGGTCAGTTGGGAATTCAAATCTGTCCCGTGATAGGTGAAAACTGGACCGATGCTGAAAATACATATCTGAGGTGAAGAATCAGAAGGTAATTCTAAGTCGATTGGTAATACTACAAGATGGTTCTAGCTCCAGTATATTTGGTAGTTGAAAACATCAGAACTCACCACGTAGTGAAGTGGGATATAAAAAGACTAAAATTAATTTTTAAAAGGATTCAAAAATATTTGTTGTTTTAACTAAAACTGCATTTGATTTTTATGGAAAACTACAAAAAATTTAATTAAAGCTAAAAATGGGTGAAGATTTTTGAACTTAAATGTTATTTGCTCCAAAAAGTGCTTTTATACACACTGTGTAACACACAGATGATTTTTTAAATCAGTCATTCAAAAAGCAAACTATAAAAAAATACAAATTTTCAGTAAGAGTTGATATTTTCTGTTATGTATAAAGTTTTATGTTGTCTGTTTCTAAAAATAGAAATTCAAATAATTCATTTTTGTTTTTTTTTTTTATGAAAATAGTTTGTTTAATAACAAAATTATTTTAATACAAATTACAAGAAATTGTTCAAATAAAAATATATGCATATTTTTGTTGAGTTTAGTTGTTGAGTTTTACAATTACATACAAATAAAAAAAACTTTCAATTTGAAAAACAATCTACAAAAATCGTTTTATTCTAACGTTTTTGTAAGTTAAAAATTGGTGATCATTTTAAACAACTTTCCAAAACTTTTTACTATATTTTTCGATTCATTTAAAATGTATTTTAAATGGTTTTTAACGAAAGAATATTGTGTGTGTACTTTTTTTAATTGAGTGAAAATCCATTTTTAAATGCCCTTACATATAAAAGAACCTATCCAAGTAGCAATCCGTTTCCCAATGGACCAATTACTCATGTGATAGGTGAAAAAATTCCATCCGTGACTCGATTTTTTGTCGTGATTTTCTGTAATTATTCCTTTTATTAGTTTTGATTTTTTGATTTTTTATTCTGGTCGTTCTAGTGATAAAATAAATTCTTTTGTTTAATTTTTCGAAATATTTTTGAAGCGTATTTCGTAAGCGTGAGCAAACATTTTAATTACTCATGTGATCGCGCGTGAGCGTGTGTGTAAGAAGAAAAAAAATTTAGTGCGTGGTCACGCGTGATTGGAATTTTTGACTCGTAATTGTGCGTGAGTCAAAAATCGCTCACCCGTCCATCTCTAGTTGAAACTCAAATGAAAGTAGAAACACCAAACTAAAACATCTATGAATGAAACAACAAAGGGAACCAGAAAACAAAAGCACATACTATCTTTCAGTGTCAGCTTGGAGTTTAGATTATTTCTTTCCATTTAAATAGAATCTTGATAAAGGTCAAAGCTGACAGAAAATGCATTCCTTTTGTTTAGTATGTATAAATTTATTCTTTGTATTCTGTCTGCATGACTACAAAAATTATAATTTTTCTATCCATTTTGAAAAATTTTCATGATCTTGAACCGAACGAAGGACATTTCACATAAAATAATTTAAGTTAAAAAATACATCATATGAATAACAATATCTATAAATAAATACGCTTGATCTGTCCCAGTTTCAAAAGGGGCCAAATTAGGATTCTATTGTATTTGCAAAAGAAAAAAAGAAAAATTAAAAATATTTATCCATTCTTTAGGACTCCCATCTTTTCCAGTGGCTTGTAACCAAATAATTTCCATATCAAAGCATAATTGTATTTAATTTTTATTTAAATCTAACAATCATATACAGTTAACGTTAAACTTAATAAATTTTAATATTTAATATCCCCATCACACACAATTTACTTCAAATTAACAAAAATCATAAACTAATTGCTTACGCCGCCATTGTTCATATTAAAATAAAGTTAATAAAGCAAATCTAATATGAAAAACCTCATGTTTAATTTGTACAACCAAAACCTTATTGTGCTTTGGACAATAAGAAATACAATAAATTGTGAGCAACAACACAATAAAACTGAAAATAAAATGTCAAAACCATAAATTTTAACGTATCATGCAGCATTGCAAAATCATTTACACACACAGAAGGGACTGAATTAGTAAATTGTAGAAGAAAATATAAATAAATGAATATATAAATATTATAATACAATTAAAGTTTCTTTCAAATAAATAGAAACTAAGGATAATGAAAATCTAGGAAAATCTCAGTTCGGGATAAGTTTACTTATCTCAGCGGAACACTTTCCATGGAAGTATCGATAAAACAGTGTTTCACACATTTTGACGGTGCTCCAATGAGTCCATAGAGCTGGATAGCCTAATGTCATTGACGAGCACCGACACCTTTATTTGCACACGGTCGAGTAGCTCCAAAATAGTCTTCAAAGACTCTGCCCATATATGGGAGTTGTATTCCATTTTCCATCGAATATTAAAGGTAAAAATAATAAGAAGATCAGGAGTGAATTTTTTTCTGCACCGGCTAAGAAAGCCAAGAACTTTAATGCCTCTTTTGACACTTGATTGAGATGATTTTTCCAGCTAACATCACACTAAATTCTCAATACCAGAACATCTTGAGCTTCAGATTTCTCAATGCTGATACCACACACGCACCCGGATGACTTTGATGGCTTTAAGGTCCTATGTGTCAACAAATAACTTTCGATCTTGCGTGCACAGAAATCGACCCTAATCGACACAACATTACTCAGAGATTGTTATTAGGTCCTGATTGAGTTTGTCATTCATAATATGCATTTTGCTCCCAACCTACACAAGGCTAAGCTCCAAATAGCTATTAAGGAGTCGTATTAACTTACCGATGACTGCAGCATTTTTCATGGCTGCTGACCTTGTTCAATTGACCTGAGACAATTGACGCTAATTTCTATATTGAGATTCAAGCGGATATTAAGGCGATCGCCGCCAATCAGAGGTACACAAAGAAAACAGATTCATTGTGACAACCGAGTTTTTCGCCAACTGTATGGTTTGATTACAACAACCGCATTTTTTGGCAGTCGTAATCAAATTTATTTATGGGCCAATTGAAATATAGTGTTTAAACTGAAATTTTGTCGTAACAAGCGAATTTCTGTCGTCACAAACATATACATCAGTGGTTGCAACTTAATCATTCAGTTGGCAAGAAATTCGTTTGTCACAATGAATCTGTTTTATGTACTTATCGATTGCTCAATTACTTTGTACCAACAGGAGAGTACACATCTATTGGTCACGTGAACGCTGACCATTGAGAGTAACAGGATTGCGAGCGAACTGACGAAATGTGTTGCTGCTATTGTACGAAGGCGGATCAATAAGTTTGTAACTTTTTTAATGAAATACATTTTTTTGTTTTTGCAAAGAAAAAAATTCTTTTTCAACATAATCTCCTTTTAGCTCAATACACTTAGTCCAACATTTCTCCAATTATTGTATCCCTTCCAAAACAATGGGATTTTTCGAGGTCCATAAAATAGGCATTTGTTTGATCAATAATTTCATCGTTGGTGCTAAACCTCTTTCCACCGAGCCATTTCTTTAGGTTTGGAAATAGAAAATAGTCACTGAGGGCTAAATCCGGAGAATATGGCGGAATTTGGCCATTGAGACTACACACGTGTGCACCCGTGCATTATGGTCAATTGAGAGCAAACTCGGCACCCATCTTGCAGACAGCTTTCTCTTGATCATTTAAAATCGAAACTACACTGCCATATGAAATGCCTATGGCATCAACAATCTCACGCACTTTTACTCTTCGATCGGCCAACACCATATCGTGGATATTTTCGGGTGTATTGACCTAATTGGCCGTCCAGAACGTTCAGCGTCATTTGTACTTGTGCGACCACTACGAAAGTCAGTAAACCACTTTTTACCATTGAAATCGATAGTGCCTAGTCCCCATAGTATTTATCAAGTTTTTCCTTGGTTTGATTGACGGTTTTTTTTCGCAAAAAATAATGTTTAATGTGCATTCGAAATTCACTTTTTTTCCATTTAAAAAATCCACGAGGCTGTATGTTTTGAGCAGGTGTTAAACGCAAAGTAAATGACGGAACTTGCTTAAAATTTGACAGTAGTCTACTAACAGGTGGTACTTGATGGGAGCAGTATTGCATTTCATATAACTATGAGGGAAGTTCGAAAAGACACGGACTTGTTGATCCGCCATCGTATGTAAAATAATGTGGAATTAGTTCTGTTCGTCCGGGGACTCATCTACGTCCAGGTCTAAGAAGCGGGAAGATGGGTCCAAACAGAGCCGGGAACTCAATAAGTCGGTTTAGCCGTGCAAGGGAAGAGGTAGTTTACGTAAGGCCAGTTGTAAGGGCTCTCTCCACAAGCATGTAAAACCTGCCCAATAAAAATTGAGGCGGCGCACTATCCTGATCTTAACTATGACAGGATCACGCAAAATGGGGGGTCCAGCTACCTGGCGAAAAGGCAATGAACGTGCATAGTATCAACAATTATGTGGTGGTCATCAGAGAACTGCAAAATCAACTTTTTTCTTGATTTAATCATACACAAAAATTCTTGTTCACTTTTAATAATTCAACAAAATTCACTCTTACTGAACACTGTTAAGTGATTACATTTGCATAAAACATAAACGACAGATGATTCACACTGATTCCAATTACGCGTTCAGTAACATGATGCTGATTTTATTCTACAGTGAATTTTGTTGAATTATTAAAAGTGAACAAGAACTTTTGTGTATGATTAAATCAAGAAAAAAGTTAATTTTGCAGTTCTCTGGTGGTCATACGATCCTAAGACGACGAAACTTCTGTTATCCTTAACGAGAAGCAATTGCAGAATTCTTGTTGGAGTACTGACGGTGTACTACTGTACTGCGGTTCTTGCCAAGAGAGCTGGGGGCTGACGATTGAAAGTTGTAGGTTCTGTGGGAGTTAGGGAGACGGTGAGGCATATCATGAATGTTAACACTGTCCGGCTCGTGCGCGCTCCAGGACAAGTTGTTTAAGAGACTATCTACTTCGAGAAATCTCTAGAATCGAAATTCTAAGACTCCTGTCTAACGTGATAGTTTTCTTATCTGGTAACGCTAAGGACCCAATTGGTCTATGCGAGGTATTTGACCAGTCAGCTCAAGCTAACCAAACCATGGTCTGATTTTTTCCAGTAAACTCCACTTTAATCGAATTTTTCAGTTGTGATTGCAGAATTGAGTTATTGATGTAACATAAATTCGCTTTTGTTACAGCCAAATAACAATTGTGTACAACAACCAAAATCCGGGAGCCTGCTATATTTTCATTAAAAAAAAATTCACGAATTTTGGGGCAATTTTTAAATTCTAATAAATTCTTTTTCTAAAGAAAAATTATAAAATATAGACTTACCAATAAAAATTTTATATTAAAGAAAAATAGCATCAACTTACCTAGAAAAAAAGAAGAAAACATTAATTAATGTTTTTAAATTATAATTAAAAAAAAATAATAATAAAAATGTTTATGAAAAATCCAACTATGACTTAAAACATTGCCACTGTAAAATTCTAAATAATTAATATGTAAATCCC
The DNA here is from genome assembly GCA_949748255.1 of Eustalomyia histrio. Taxonomy (NCBI): domain Eukaryota; kingdom Metazoa; phylum Arthropoda; class Insecta; order Diptera; family Anthomyiidae; genus Eustalomyia; species Eustalomyia histrio. Next base: position 14,165,843 of record OX456525.1, on the reverse strand, counting down.
ACCCACTCGCTAAAGCGCAAAAAAACTCCTATGGCACAGTGTAATTTATATTTAATATTAAATACTTAGGGTGGGTGTGAATCTATTAAAATTTAGATTTCAAAATTTCTTTAAAATTTAAAAATATTTTCAAATTTTTTAAAACAATTTTTCAACACTTTTGTCAGTTTAGAATTTATTTTGGCCACCTCTCATAACAGGGCCTTAATATTAAATTTTATATTAATAAAAAAAACTCATACTCTACAATCATTTGTATTGAATTGAATACAGTATTTAACTAAAATCATTTATTCGTATTATTTTTCATGCTTTCAAGAAATTTAATATTCTTAACAATATGCTTTCAAAATAATTTCCTATCTACCATGAATGATTTAAATTTTCTATTTTACAAAATGACATTTCTATAATGTGAAAGTATATTTCATATAGATGAATGCACACCAACACTTTCTGGGATGATTTTTATATGAAATCATATTTTTTCATGTATAATATTTTCCGTTCTATATATTCTTCTATTTGATTATAATTTTTCTGCAACCTGCATTTTTTTTTTTTTGTAATTTATTACCAATTGTTTTCTTCTTATAAAGACTGTGTATCTATTACACTACTCTACAACAAAAGAACATCGATTCAATAATTCAAAATGGCGGATTCTAAACTGTGGCCTTGATTTTTAAAAACTTTATATATTGGATCTAATATATTTATTTTTTGGACCTTATATACAAACTGACAGATCCAATATGGCGGTGAAAGTTTATTAAAAGTTTATTGAATCTGCCATTTTGTTTTTTTTATTCGTAATCAGGGATCCAAATTCACTTACAAATGTGTAAAATATAATATTTTTATAATCCAAGACCGCCATTTTGAAATCACCATTTTGTTTTTTGTTAATTCTGATCTCAATTTCGTGATTTGTAACCTTCAAATCATCCCATATTATATTTTCTTTATTTAACCTAAATCGATCCTCTAGCAATTTTTATTTCTTTTTCGATGGGCTCGACTCAATGTGCCTCAAAAGGATCCCGTAAAATGTAGCGACGATAACATTAATTTAAGAAAACAATATATATTACACAGAGAAAACAACTACAACCATACTATTCAATTTGCAAGAAATTCGGTTGTCACAATGAACCCGTTTTCTATTTGTAGTTTTCTTACTACACCGAAGTAAAATAGCATACGAGGGCGGATCAGTAAGTCCATCACTTTTCGAACTTCCTTTGAAGTTATATGAAATGCAACACTGCTTCCATCAAGTACCACCTGTTAATAGACTACTGTCAAATTTTTGAGCAAGTTCCGTAATTTATTTTTCGAGGTCCATAAAATAGGCATTTGTTTGATCAACAATTTCATCGTTGGAGCTAAATTTCCTTCCACCGAAATATGAAATAATCACTGGGGACTAAATCCGGAGAATAAGGTGAATGAGGGGGCAATTTGTAGTCTACTTCATGGATTTTTGCCATGGAAACTAAGCTGTCACACGATTGTAAGCAAACGCGGCAGCCATCTTGCGGAAAGCTTTCTCATACCCATGTGATCGTTCAAAATTAAAACCACTGAGCCATGTGAGATGTGTTCCACAATATATCGCACATTCGATCTCCGATCGGCCAACACCATATCGTGAATTTTTTCAATTGTTTTGGGTATAGAGACCTCAACTGGGCGTCCAGAACGTTCAGCATCTTCCGTGTTTGTAAGGCCACAACGAACGTGATTAAACCATTTTTTTACCATTTAAATTAATGGTGCACAGTCCCCATAGAATTTATCAAGCAAAAAATAATGTTTAATGAGCAGCACTCGAAATTCACTTTTTTCCATTTTAAAAAAAAGCCACGAGATTGTATGTTTTGAACAGCTGTTAAGCGAAAAGTAAATGACGGAACATACTTAAAATTTGAAAGTAGTCTATTAACAGGAGGTGCTTAATGGGGGCAGTGTTGCATTTCATATAACTATGAGGAAAGTTCGAAAAGTAACGGACTTATTGATCCGCCCTCGTAACAGGGCTATGACCCTAAAAAGCTTTAAATATTCGCCAGATGCCAGGCCACAATTGTTATCAGATTTATCATCTTGCTTAATTATATTGTTGCATATCCTTTCATTTTACACCGCCTTTAATCTCTCCGATATTTATTTTTCAAGGAAAGCAACACATTTATTAATGGGACAATTTTTTTGAGTTTGGCTTCTCTTTAAAAATAAAAAAACTACGCTCTCAATATTTTAAACCTTAGCTACGCAATGGACGATTTTCTGTTCAAATTTATCATGAGCCATGAGTTCCTTTTTCATCTGAGAATCCAGGTATTTGCTGCATAACTTAAAAATGCGGAATTTTTGTCAAATTTTGGACGTTTAAAAGTATTGGCCCTCGTTAGCTAAGAGCTATCCCCAACTTTATGGTAACGTATGGATTCCGCGCCAAAAGAACTGCTTAATTTTTGAGGCCAAGAACGAATCAAGCCAATTTCGGATACCCTGCTCTCAGTAAGTGTTCTGCATCGATCGAAACAAATGGTATTCGGGCGGGGAAAGGTCTAGACTATAAAGCCTGTGCGACTATAAAGTATGTGACTTCTCGCTATTTCTAAATACGGTCATGCAACACGTGGTCGAGAGTTATCATGATTTAGTATCACGGCTTATGTCTGGTTGCATATTCCGGGCGTTTTTCATCCAATGCTCACTTCAGAAGAATCAATTGTGTTCGATAATGGTACCCTGTGATCGCCAGCTCATAATATACGGGACGCTTCTGTTTCCACCAAATACAGAGCATTACCTTGGCGCCATGCGTATTTGGTTTTGGCATTGATATGGCTAATTGAAAAAGCTTTAATACGGACGGGTTGTAATAGATCGCTGAGCAATCGATGTACTTCAGCTGCTCTTTTCCAAATTAAAGAAGTAAAGCAAAACTTCCCATAAATGATGCTTTGTAGACACAAAATTCCATATTTTCGAAGCAAAAAAACCTTTTTTTCGTTTAATGACTAAGTGAGAATAAATGACAGATTCTTCCGAGGTCCTTAAATTACCCTTAAACATTTACCGATATGATTGCACTCAAATAAAATTGCATTTTATTTAAAATTCAAATCCGTTAAAATAACAAAAGATTTTGAATTACTTCTCCCCAACATTAAGCCACAATATATTTTTCACTGTGTCAGAGGCAAAAAGAAAAATCCCATCAACTTTTTTAACTGCAGATTTTTGTGTTTTAAAAAGCCTTTTGTAGAAGTCTGTGCAAAAACCTTGTTAAGTAGTGTTATTACTATATTATGCTATAGTTTTTATGGTAGTGTTGGTGGCTTGATTGTAAGAATACCCTGAAGGAAATGTCGATAGTGAAACTGTACTGATTCACTATGCCCCAGACAACGCTTTCTGCTGTAGACATTTAACATGTGCTTGTCATTGCAAATCTACACAACTACTGACTAGGTGTAGACATTGGACCCAGAGATTCACTAATACATTTTAGTAATACTAGTCTACACTTTTGGAACTTTTTACTAGATTTTCACACTAAGAAGGAAAATAAGTTTAAACAGGTGCATTTATTTCGGAATATTAGATATTTTATTAATAAATTTTTTATAAATTTCATTTAATAAGTTTTTCGCGCAATTTAATTTTGGAGTAGACAAATCTTCAAAAGACTGTAAAATCTTCCATAGCTCCGTAAAATTTTCATCACGCTCCACAAAATGTCTAGAGTTACAACTTTCACAAAAATTTGTGCCTCTTTCTCGTTATTTTTATACAAAATTGATTGTTTTTTTACAGGTTTTTTGTAATTGCTTTTGCTCATTATATATTTTGTTCAGATTATATGCAAATTTACCTTTGAAATTCACTTTTATTTATATTTTTATTAAAAACATTAATTTTGCAAGCAGCTATAGACAAGCACAGCTTGTAGCTGCAAAGAAAGGAATGTAAAAAGTGTAGTAGACACTTGTTGACAATGTCACCAAAAAAAGGAATGCAAAAAATGTAGACGCTTTGTTGACTATGTCACTAAAAAGTGGTGGCTTGGAGATACTTGACCCCAGGCTTCCTACAGGGTACATTATATGTATGGGTGTATTGTATTGATATTACACAGTTGGATTTTTTTTTTTATGTGGTTTGTATTCTTGTTTTCCTGGCATGACAAGTGGTTTGAAATCATATTTGTTGCTTTTATTTTTGTTCTTAGTAGGGTTTAAAATTTCAGTTACGTGTGTTTGCCTGTCTCTGCTTGTATTATGTCTATTTGGTTTATTTTATAACGCCCTCGTTTTTTGACATTGTTGCTTCTTACTTTAGTAATATATTCCATAAAAAAAATGTTTTTTCTTTGTATAAAATATTACAACATACACTAACACAAACAAACTTACATTTAAATGTGTCTAAACACTCCTCTTTGTTTTCTGTCATAAATATATGTTATTATTAAAAATCATAAAATACAAGAAATATTTTATACGATTTAACAAGTAAGAAAACAATAGCGTGTAAAGAAAACAAAAACAAAATATTTCTCTAACAACACCCACTTTATTGTTTGCTTCTATTGAATCACCTCTTGATTTTTCTTGCTTATGTTTTTCAAAATATTGAAATTTGTTTCATGGTTAAGAATATTCTCTTTTAGTGTAACTAAAGTTATTACATTCATAAAAAACAATCAGTAGAAATTACAAATAAAAATTTAAATTCTACTGAGGATCACTCGGGAGCACTTAATAAACACAATATTATTTACTCTTTCTAAAATCAAACAAACATAATTATAGAATTTACAATGAAAAAAAAATTTAATCTGACATATGCTGAAAAAAACTTAATAGAAAATTTAACTGATTTTCATCCTTAAAAATCAGAGTATAAATTTATTTATTTGTATTAGACATAGTCAACGTCAGTTTGTCTCTATTATTTTCTAAACATTAATTTTTCCTAGTGACTTATTATTTTCAGTATATTTGATACAGAATTTAATTGGTAAACATTTGTAAGATTGAGCAGTTCCCGTCCTGACACATAGATGGCGCTACTAGACTTAAATCAATATTATTTTTAGTTAGCCCTAACCTTCAAAAGACACGTATATAAATGACAGCTGTCAGATCAATAGTTTGTGAATTTTTTAGCTGTTTGAATGAAGCAACTTTTGTTATTGTGAAAAAAAATGGATAAAAAGGAATTTCGCGTGTTGATAAAATATTGCTTTTTGAAGGGAAAAAATGCAGTTGAAGCAAAAACTTGGCTTGATGATAAGTTTCCGGACACTGCCCCAGGAAAATCAACCATCAAGGATTGGTATGCTAAGCTAAGACGTGGTGAAATGAGCACCGAAGACGGTGAACGCAGTGGACGCCCAAAAGAGGTTGTTACGGACGAAAACATCAAAAACAAGTAAAAAAGGGCTAAATTCGGCTGTGCCGAATATTTGAATACCCTCCACCATAGGGGCTGAAGATGATATACGTATATACTAAATTTTGCATGAACTGTAATATGAATATGTTTTGTCAATTTATGTAACGAACTTTTGTTATTTAGTTTTAGTAATGTTATTTACAGAGGTCTGCTCTGTTAGCGACTTTAACATTGTTGCTTTTAACGTTAACTTAGTTATTAAGAGTAACACACATATAGCTCTAAAATGATATCATTCTCATAGCATGTAAGACAGTAAATGTAATCGAACAAGAAGAAGACTTAATAACATTTTTACTTACTTAACAGAAAACAAAAATAGATACAGAAAAATTGTACAAATTTGTATGGAACATTTAGAGGTACCTTCACATTTTCACTCATAACTTTTGAACCGCTTAACCGATTTTGCTCATTTTAAATACCAAACTGCTCGGGAGGATGTTCAATAATCTGGGTAAAAATAGGCACCCCCACTTGCTTCTTCGCGTCGTGATCGCCATTTCAACAGACAGACAGACGGACATCGCTAAATCGACTTAAAATTGCATAAGGATCACGAATATATATACTTTATGGGGTCTTAAACCTATATTTCGACATATTACAAACGGAATGACAAACTGATATATACCCTCACCATATATGGTGGAGGGTATAAAAATCAACAAAATGATTTCGAATGACCGTAAACTGAAATTAAATGAAATAGCAGGTACTCTAAAGATATCAACTGAACGTGTACATCATATCAATCACGAATATTTGGGTATGAGAAAGCTTTGTGCAAAGTGGGTGCCGCGCGAGCTCACTTTTGACCAAAAACAAGTCAGTGAAAACGAGGGCAAATATCCATCAATTGGGCTTCGAATTGCTTCCGCATCCACCGTATTCTCCAGATCTGGCCCCCAGCGACTATTTCCTGTTCTCAAATCTCAAAAGAATGCTCGCTGTGTAGAAATTTTTGTCGAATGAAGAGGTGATCGCCGAAACTGAGGCCTATTTTGAAGCAAAGGACAAATCGTACAACAAAAATGGTATTAAAAAGTTGGAGGGTCGCTATAATCATTGCATCACCCTTAAAGGGAACTATGTTGAATAAGAAAAACGAATTTTGCCAAAAAAAAAATGTGTTTTAGTATGGTAGGCCGGGAACTTTTCAATTGACCTGTTATGTTTATTTTGTTACAGTTTTATTTATTTGTAAATAACAAGCAGTTTAGGTTATTTAGTGGTTTTATGTTTAAATCTTAAGATTATTATTTCTAACTGTTATTGCTATTCTTTCCATAACTTTTAATGACAGCAAATAAATAATACTAAAGGTTTAGACAACGTATGTTAAAACAACTTGCTATATGTGTTAAAACTTGAAAATCTGTTAGCCGTCATCAATATTTACAAAACAATTTATTAGACGAAAAAATTATAAAGATTTCATCGTATTGAGAAGGATTTCCATAAATATGTTAAAGATTTTTATTTTCATAATTTTTGTAAAAAAAATAAAATAATACGAAAGGTTGTACAATATTCTCAAAATGTGTCCGTATTTATCTTAGAAAATAACTGCTTATTGTGCCAAATTAATATTAATAAAGCTGTAAGCCATATTTTAAAATAAGATTGATATCAGCCGTGCACAGTATTAAGCACACACTTTAAATCTGATAAAAAAAACCATTGTTATTAATAACCGATTATCAAAATTGCTTATTTTTAAAAAGCTTACTTTGCTCTTTACAACTTGCCATAGGTTATCAATCGGGTTGAGGTCAGGACTGCATAAAGGCCATTCAAGGACAGTAACCGAATTTTTTAAAAACCATTGCTTCACGTGATGAGCCGTATGCTTCGGATCATTATCTTGTTAAAATGTCCATGTTACTGGCATATTTTCGTCAACTTACGGCATCATTGTATTGTTAATGATTTCTTCATACTGGAACTTATCCATATTTCCCTCGATTTTGTGCAGCGGCGCAACACCAAGTGACGGCATAGCACCCCAAAGCATGATAGATCCTCCTTTATGCTTCAAAGTGGCCCGGGTGTACTTTGGATCAAATTCTTTCAACTTAGCCGGCGAACATGTTTTTTTTTTTCATCAGGAGAAACTCTATTAATTTTTGCTTCCTCCGAAAATAATACTCTTTTCCATTCCACAGCGGTCCAATGGCGGCACTTTTTTGCAAACTCTATCTAGTCTCTTCTTTTGGTTACGCTTAAACAATAGAGGCTTCTTTCGGGAAATTCTGCCAAAGGGTCCAGCTTTCGCAATCGACGTTTAACTGTGTCTATAGGTGGTTTTGACTCATGTTCGCCAAAGACTGCCACCCGAATCTCATTTGCTGATTTATGCGAATTTTTTTCATTTGTTTACGAGCCACCTTTTCTGTAGTCGAATGCTTTCGGAAATATTGCACCACTTGAAAAACCACAGTTTTAGACACTTTTAAAGTGGTTGCGATTTCCCGATAACTGCTTTCATCCTGATGCATCTGTACAATAATCTTTCGAGTACTGACATCACAGGATTTGTTTTTTTCCATTTCAAACAAGTAGTAAATGCTTTCCAGATACTAAAAAAACACTCAACGCACTTGAATTTAAAATTTTTCAAAAATTTATTACTGTTTTTAATTTAGTGCACGATTAATTTATTTCACAAATTATGAAAAACGAGATAAAGAAAAATAACGGTAAAAATAGTGTTACCATTGATGAATTTTAAATGAACAGAGTTGGATTAACTAAACATTTAGCGGTTTATTTAATTACATTTAACATGACGATTTAATTATTAAATACTACTGTCCTTAATTAGGTGTACGTAGCTGTATTAAAACATACCTTTTATTAAAAAATTACTTTTTATTAAAAAAGTCCCTTTTATTAAAAAAGTACCTTTTAATAAAAAAGTACCTTTTATTAAAAAAAGTACATTTTATTAAAAGAGTACCTTTTATTAAAACAGTACTTTTTATTAAAAAATTACTTTGATTCAAAAAGTACATTTTATAAAAAAAAGTACCTTTTATAAAAAAAATACCTTTTATAAAAAAAGTTCCTTTAATTAAAAAAGTATCTTTTATTAAAAAAGTAACTTTTATTAAAAAAGTACCTTTTATTAAAACAGTACTTTTTATTAAAAAAGTACCTTTTATTAAAAAAGAACCTTTTATTAAAAAAGTACCTTTTATTAAAAAAGTACCTTTTATTAAAAAAGTACATTTTATTAAAAAAGTACCTTTTATTAAAAAAGTACCTTTTATTAAAAAAGTACCTTTTATTAAAAAAGTACCTTTTATTAAAACAGTACTTTTTATTAAAAAAGTACTTTTATTAAAAAAGTACATTTTATTAAAAAAAATACCTTTTATTAAAAAAAGTACCTTTTATTAAAAAAGTACCTTTTATTAAAAAAGTACCTTTTATTAAAAAAGTACCTTTTATTAAAAAAGTACCTTTTATTAAAAAAGTACCTTTTATTAAAAAAGTAACTTTTATTAAAAAAGTACCTTTTATTAAAAAAGTACCTTTTATTAAAAAAGTACCTTTTATTAAAAAAGTACCTTTTATTAAAAAAGTACCTTTTATTAAAAAAGTACCTTTTATTAAAAAAGTACCTTTTATTAAAAAAGTACCTTTTATTAAAAAAGTACATTTTATTAAAAAAGTACCTTTTATTAAAAAAGTACCTTTTATTAAAAAAGTACCTTTTATTAAAAAAGTACCTTTAATTAAAAAAGTACCTTTTATTAAAAAAATACCTTTTATTAAAAAAGTACCTTTTATTAAAAAAGTACCTTTTATTAAAAAAGTACCTTTTTTAAAAAATGTACCTTTTTTAAAAAAGTTTTCAAATAAATAAATTTTTCTGTGACTTGCAACAACAAACACAACTAGAGTCACAGACTTTTCCATAAGAATAGACACGAATATTTAAATCGTAACAATCAGTTGAAGTCGATTCGAAATACCTAATGATTTCAATAAATTTCGAAAAGATAGAATTCTTTTTCACTGCTATTGAAACAGTTTTTTTTCGAAGTTCACTACATTATAAAAAATATGATGGAAGTGTTTCCAAATGACAATTGAATAGTTTTAATAAACACAAAAATGCTATATTTTCAAGTGTCTTTAAAAAAAAAAAACAAATTTAAAATATTTAAGTGTATTCTGTCAATGAAGATTTTTGCAGATTGGTAATGGCCTACTAGAGGGTGTGTTGTTAGCCAAAAATATTTTTTATGTAGAACTCTTTTAAATAGCTGTTAAGTGACATTAACAAAACGAGTTATGCTCCTTATGTATGTCCACCTAGTCGTATGATCAACATAAATATGTATCACTCATACGCAACGATGTTTGTTTAAATACAATTAATTTTAAAGGTAACATACCTGCAGAAAACTGCTATTAAAAATTATGTACTTTTCATAATAAAAAATAAAACCTTTTCTCTAAAAATGTTCAGAAAAAAAACTATGTTGGTACAACATAATAAAAGACATTCAGCTACTTAACCAAAAATTTAAATGACCTTATAGAAAAGTAAAGCCACAACTATATAATACTTCCAAATATATAAATAAAAAAAAGGCAGAAAAAACCTTTTAAAATACAAGCATACAAAAGGCTCAACTAAAAGTGAAGCAAACAAAAAAAATAAATAAAATAAAAAAAGACGTCAATGAATAGTCAACATTATATGTACATCCAAAGCTCATTCATTCAATAAAACAGATGGTAAGAAAGGCACTGGCACATTTCTGTTTACCTTTCTGCTTTTCTACACAAAGTGCGACGAAGTATTTTACGGCATTAATGTCATGTATGAACGAGAGTAAACATCTAAAGTAGGAAGATGGAGGAGAAGTGGAAAGAGGTGGCAGAAAGAGACTTCAATACATTATTGTATGAAAAAAGGAAAATTATGTACGTATTACATATTGCGTGTACTTTATTTTTAAGGCAAAATAAAATATTTAGTATAAAACAAGAAGACATGTAGCAAATAAAAATCAATAGTTTCTTTTTTTTTTGCAAAAAATACAAAACTTGAAATGAAAACACATGTTAAATTGTAAATGTGAAACATGTAATAAAACTTCCTAAATGAAAATGAAAATTTGTGAATTGAAATGATGGAAAGTAACAAAGTATAGTTTTAAATAACGATCAATACATAATGTGAGCATCAAAAGAAACTGTACAACTTGTGCTTTAAATTATGACAAAGAATTTTAAAGGTACTGGATTCTGATCGTGCCAAATCAAACTTTATATTCAAACTTGTTAAACAACTTATGTTAAAATATTATACAAAAAATAAATAAATTTCGTAAAATTGGATTAATAACCAAATTATCTCGGATCTGACAAATTCTTAATATAATTAAAACAAAGCGATCGAAATAAAAATATACACAAAATGTACAAAATTATTTTACTATTATTTAGTAAAAAAAAGTTGGCAAATCAATATCCATTAAAGATTTCTAAAATTTTACTAAATTTTAGTTTTCTACTATTTTGCCTTAACTAAGAATTACAAACACGATTTGCTACAATTTTCTAAACGATCTGCAAGCTTAAAATTAACAAACTCTTCTGTAACAATAACACTTTTTTCTATAACTTTTACAGACTTTTTTATTTGAGTGTACTATCTATTCACACTAAACAGTTGATGCACTAGATGCATTTTAATTTATTACCAAAAATAGTCAAATGCATGATATATTTGTATTTTTTTTTACAGATATCATGAGTAGAATTACGGCATTCATGATCGTAATTTTACGATCGGAAAGAATTGATTATTTCTCAAAATAAAGCATTTAAACAATATGTTCTCCATCAAAGATGTTGAAGTTCGACCCTAGATTCTATTCACTATTAGTATAATTGTAGTTACTGTTTTACCCTTCTTTGCATGATGATGGAAATTTCCATCATAACATTAATTAAAATGCACACAAACAGGTGTACTGTAAATTGGTTGTCGCTGCCAACATTTTAGATGACTATTGAATAAATTAGATCACAGATGTTTAAACTTGTCGCTCCACTGTTAACTGTGGTAAGAAAAAAGTATAGAATCTTGTGTATTTTGAGGAAGCTAATTTGAAATTTTTTGAAATATAAAAGTGATGATTAAAAAGAGGTTTGTTTTTAGTGTTTGCTGCCTGACATTTTATTTATTTAGTACTTTCATGGTGATGGATATTTCCATCATACTGTTTTTTTTAATTATTCATATCATCTTTTTATGATAGGATTTTTTTTCAAATATTTTCCCCTTAATCTAGAGTCTTTTTTACCCAAAATGGAAGAGCTGGACTTGGCTGACATGTGGTTTCAACAAGACGGTGCCACATGCCACACACCACGCGAAACAATGAAAGAGCTAATTACGACGATAATTCCGTCCATAGGACCCAAGGACGTACCTCCCATAGGGGACCCCTAAATCGATTTCCGAGATTAGGCGCAGTCAAAGGGTTTTCATGGGTAAAGTGGGATCATTTGTAGACCTAGCCGGGAGTGGGAGTTATAGGGGTCAATCGACAGGTCTACCGGAGCCGAAACTTTCCCTAGAACATCCCAAGGACATACCTCAAGGGGGAAGATATTGAGTACCTAAATGTACCCTTGGGGGGAGGTAATGTACCCTAATTATTACCCGATTAGGGCGGGAGTGGGGGCAAATTAAAGGGCTAATTACGACGATTATTCCGTCCATATAACCCAAGGAAGTACCTCCCACATGGGACCCAGAAATCGATTCCCGAGATTTCTCAAGGTCAAAGGCCCTACATATGAAAACTGGGGTTATTTGTGGACCCAGCCGGGAGTTGTAGGGGTCAATCGACAGGTCTACCGGTGCCGAAACTTTCCCTAGATCATCCCAAGGATATACCACCAGGGGTTACCCCCAAAACACGTTGTGAAAGGGGTGGAGGGGGGGAGGGGTAATGTACCCTAATTACTGCCGATTAGGGCGGGAGTGCGGGCCAATGAAAGGGCTAATTACGTAGGTCATTTCGTCCATGGGACGCAAGGACGTACTCGCAAATCGATTTCCGAGATAAGCCGAGATAAGCTTGAGGCAATATAAAAATGTATGCCAAATTTCATTATCTTAAGTACTTCACCCTCTGAGTTGATTAAAGGGATAATTTATTTTACATGCACAGACGCACGGTACACAAAGTGATGTAGGTTATAAAAAAATATCATAAACTCAGCAACAGTCAAATGACCTTTAAAGTTAGTCAAGCCATAAAAAAATATACCAAAAATTCCTGTAGTTTTGTTAATTATACCAACACAATGTATGGCAAATAAACCATAAAAAGGCAAACAAAAAAATATAAAGAAGGTCATATGAATATATTTATTTTTTGTAAAATTATTGTTGGTAGCAATCTACTTGTTAAATAATCTAAAACAAAATTCTGTCAAATCAACATTCCTAGTGACATACTTGTGCTGTGTTAAGATTATTTTTTTTTTGTTTAATGGCAGCACATAAGAAGACAAGTGTGGGCCAATTTGATAAGGAATGTGCCAAAGTTAAACAAAAAAATGGAGAGAGAAAAATATTTAAGGACTAGAAAACAAAATATTGAAGGCTTTAAAGGCATCAAACTACTGCTGAATAGATACAAAAAAAAATCAATTCAAAATTCAATTTCAAAAGAAAATTTAAAAATAAAAATCTCTTAAATATGATAAAAGTTTTTTATTCAGTCTCTTTAATTTATTACACAAAATCAGTTAAGAACAACAAAAAGGATAATAAAAGGAACAAAGCAAAACAAAAGGCAACTATGATATGCACGATTTATCTATAAACCAAAAAGCAAATTTTAATATTAAGAGAATTTTTGCTAACAAAGAGAGCGAGAGGGAGAGAAAGAGAGAAAGTTTTATGTATAAAAGTTTAAATTCACAATAAAAAGGAAGACAGAGTGGAGACCACAAAACAGACAATTTACTGAAAAATAGCTACAGAGAATGAAGGAACAATTTTTATTACATTTTTTTTTTTTTTTTTGTTTTGTTTTTGTTACAAAATTTCATATACAATACATTTCTTAGAATTTAATCAATTTCATTTGTTATGTTTACAATAATTACACGCATCGCCAAAGAAGAATTGAAAAACCATCAAAACAAAATCAGAGGCTAAAAAGGAGAGAACAATTTCTATAGATTTTAAGTGCAGGAATTTATGTTTATTGAGGTGAAAAGTCATTGACTTTACAGGACCTTTTCATTAAATAAATATTTGCATAAACATTGTAGTCTTTCTTACATACTCTTCCCTCCCTCCTCATGCATATACATAAGTTGAAATAAAGTGGTAATTAAATAATTGAAAAGTTTATCTATGAATAATGAAAACAAATTTTGAAATTTACAAACACTTGTTTTGGGAGGGATACTTAAAACTTTATGCATTTATCAAGTCCTTTAAGGATAATACAAATAATTTTATTGTTAGTTATAAAAAGGAGCTTTTGGGTAATTTACAGGCAGGTAAACAGATTTGTTTAAGCTGTTTTTACAAAATTTGATTTAAAAAAAATTGAAAAGAAATGTATAAAAAACGAAAATGCATCTACGAATTACATAATTTGTGATCAGAATCTTAAAAATCTTTTTTTTTTAATTACTTTGTCCATACTGTTATCACACGGCAAATTTAATTAGGGATAAATAAATTTCATGTTCAAAATGATTCGACAACTACACACAGAAAAAAAATATTTTAAAATCAACTAAAAACAACATTATGTTAAATATAAATAGCTTGAAATCAAACTAAATTTGTTTCCTGTTTAATATAAATATGTTTCTGGTTATTTTTAAAATACGAAAACAATATATAAATTTCCACGGTTGCAGTTTTTATGTCTTGGTAGAGGTGTATTTTTATTATTATTTTTTTCTCTGCAGAAGCTGCGACTACTACTATAACTTTGTCAAATTTTTAACCGATTTACACGAATAATAGCTTGTTTTACTCAGAAGGAGACTGACCTTAAGATTATTGTTGTTTTAAAAGAAGATTCGAAAAAACCCTCGTAGAAAATGCAAAAGTTAAAAAAAAATTAAAAATGTTTATATTATTGAAAAAATCTCTACACATTTATATAAATAGTATACGGGAAGTTTATATATTTCGAAAGAGCGCGTTCATGTCTAATACCGTTGACCGTTTCGAAATCGGTTAAAAAGTTAGAAAAGTTTAAGTGCGCCAGTCCAAAAAAAAATACACTTTCCCCATATCTCGAAATTTTGAGGGTATATTGCAACTTATAAAACCGGTTATATAATACACTCAGCTAGATCTACAACCTACACTAGGTAATTTCGCTAGTTCTTTTTCAGTGTAGCACCGTGTAATATTCAAAAACAAGTATAAAAGGCTTCAATTCGGCTGTGGCGGATCTCTGAATATTCTCCATCAATATCCTAAAAAAATGTCTACTGTTTTTGATACATGTGAAAAAAATTTTTTGAGGTAAAAAACTTTTTTGGAAGTGAAAACAAAATTTTGTGGTGGAAAAAAAATTTTAATGTAAAAAATTTTTTGAAAGTGAAAAAAAAATTTTGTGGTGGAAAAAAATTTTGAGGTGAAAGAACTTTTTTCTGTTGAAAAAAAAATTTAGTGGTGAAAAAATTTTTTGAGGCAAAAAATATTTGAGGTGAATATAAAATATTATTAAATTTTAAGCAACTGTTGAGAAAACAGGTGAAAATATTTTCCTTGCCAGTCGCTACTATAAAATTTTACTAAAAGACACCAATTTGTTTGGAAAAGTTATATGTAACGGTTGATTTTTTAACAACTTTCTTTTTGGCAGCTCAGTGTTTTCCTGTAGCATGTTTCTGTCAAACATGTTCAGTTTGGTTGATAATTTAACCATGAATCAACTCACAAACAAACAACACTTGCAGATTATTGAATTTTATTATAAAAATTCGTGCTGTGTGAGAAATGTGTTTCCATCGAAAAATTGTCTTCAGCGACGAAGCTCATTTTTAGCTCAATGGGTACGTCAACAAACAAAATTTGTCGAATTTGGTGTGAAGAGCAGTCAGAAGCATTGCAAGAACTGTCAATGCATCCCGAAAAATGCACTATTTGGTGTGGATCATGAACAGGTGGCATCATTGGACCGTTTTTTTTTTAAAGACGACGAAGGCAGGAACGTTACTGTAAATGGCGAGAGCGCTACCATGCGATGATTACATATTTTTTTTTACCCACAATGGAAGAGCTGGACTTGGCTGACATGTGGTTTTAACAAGAGTGTGCCACATGCCACACAGCACGCGGAAAAATGGCACAATTCGAATCGTGCGATTGAGAGCCTTAAATTTTTTTTTTTTTTTTTGTAAATCTATGTTAAAGCTCATGTCTATAGGGACAATGCGTCAACGGAATTTATTCGTGAATTATATAGACCGTTCTATTGACTCAAATAAAGATTAAATCAAATCCGAAAGATCTTAGAAAATCACACATTGCCTTCACATTTTCACTCATAACTTGTTAGCCGTTTTACCAATTTTGCTCATTTTCAATTCTAAACTTCTCGGGAGGATTTCTATTAATCTAGGTAAAAATGAGCATCCCCGCCTGCGTCTCCGCGTCGTGATCGCCATTTTAACAGACGGACAGACAGACACAGACAGACACAGGCAGACACAGACAGATACAGACACAGACAGACACATACAGACAGACACAGGCAATTATAGGTCTTAGACCTATATTTCGACATGTTACAAACGAAATGAGAAACTGATATATACCCTCCCTCACCATATATGGTGGAGGGTATAAAAATATGAACTTAAAAACCAAATATGAAAAAATATTTATTTTCAACAAAATACGCAAAATGTGCAACAACAAATCAATTTAATTTTGTTGAAAATTCACGAAAGGAACGAAAAATACCCATACATTAAGGAGTTAGAGGTTTAAAATTTTCCACAAAAAAGTTCCTCGTAATTTTTTACATAAATCTACTAAGCACATTTTATACCTAAAATGTAAGGGTCACATGGCTTCTTATGCTGATTCACCAAAAGAATGTGGAAAAGGGAGAAACTTTAACCCCTCCCTCTCCCTAAAATAAAACTTTTACGTAAACTTTCAAAACTCCGATACACGTATATTTTTTTCCCCTCTACCAGAATCTGTTGTCGGAACTTTGTTATCTTTTTTTTTTTGTGTTTTACAGTGTAATTCAAGGGTTCCCAAGCCCTATGCGCTCGGTGCTCATTTTTTTTTTTGTAAAAGCACTTAGCTATAGGCTGTGTGTTTTAATACACACATAGAGCACTCAGCACTAGCAATACGAAATACACAAACAACTTTTCTTATTAGTTTTTTTTTGTCGTTTTTTACTGTATACACGCAAGTGTAGATTTTGTTTTTGTTTAACGTATGATATGAAATATTTTTTGTTCTTTTTTCTTTGTATGTATTGGTTTTTACAATAAAAAATATTGAATCAAAATTAGTTATTCTTTAAATCAGTGATAGGCACTCATAGCACTCAGGGGCCGAACACAATCGGCAATTTACACGTACACAACACGAATGTCTACAAATCTCACAGTTAAGAGCACAAGAAATACAATTATTTCATTCAGTAGTACGCTAACTTTCAACAGAGCAAGTATATGCCGCTTTGTTAAAAAAATTAAGTACACTCTAAAAATTTTTTTTTTTTTATTATAGTTATTATTTTTATTGTAGGTATTTTTTGGTTTTTCGTTTGCATTTTATATTAAAAATGTGGAACGTTAAATGGGAAGAATTTTTTTATTTTCTTGAAATATATTAAATGAGGCAGAGTGCCTTGTATGCAATTAAAAAATTATTATTATCATTATTATGAATTATTTTTATTTTTTATAATAGAGAAAACAAAAACATGAACTATTTTAATTCAATAAATACGGATATTCTCTTATCGATTAATTCATTATTATTATTATTATTTCTTACGGTGTAAAACACCAATACAAACATATTCTCTCTTTCTGCCGACCACTGCTTTAAATGTATTGGTGTTTGCTCTTCCATAAGGAACTTTTGGGCACCCCTGGTGTAATCATTCAGTATAGGAGTTATCTTCAACTCACTGTATAGTTTGGTATTACTGGGTGGCGTATGAGTGTTATTTTCGTACTCATACGTCATGGTGTTCAACAAAGTGAAGTAATTTATACGAAAATCACACTAAAGCAAAAGTTGTAAATGTGAATTCAACATAAAAATTGTATTTATTTTTGATTAATGGATTTGTTTAAATAGTTATTTTTTTTATTCAAATTAATATTTGTTCTTTTTTTATTAACTAATTGTATTTAAATGTAGGGGAAAGCGGTGTGCCATGAAACGCTAACATTTCAAACGTCTGTACACTCACCAAAAAAAGTCTGTAATGGCAACTGAAAATGTTGCTGTTATTACGTGAATTTTTGCTAATTTGATCCAAGCGGTATTTTTTGCTAATCTTAGCAACACATGTCTGCTGACGTGTAGTACAATGAAATTAGTAGACAAATTAGTAGCCGCTACTAAATTTTAGTAAACTTTTTGTTAAGTGGAATTTAAAACCGGTTTGCTAAAATCAGCAAAAAATAAATACTAAATATTCTGAATATTAGTACAAAATTTTAAATTTATTTTATATTTTATACAAAATTAAAAACAAAATCAAAGGCTTAAAAATCATAAAAATTGTTAAAGCATAAACGAATTAATCATTTTGTTTCTATTTGGTAATTTCTGCTTTGAAAAATATTTCAGTCAATATTTTTTTACTTTTTAGGTAAAATTTTAATTGTTTTTAGGGCTAATTTTTAGAACTTAAAAAACTTTTTAGTGCTATTTTAAGTGGATGTCCTATTTTCAGACATGAGTCGGTATATTCACATCAGATCGCTTTTTTAATCTATGTAACATTTTAAGGCAATTTAAGTTTGTAGGTGTAAGTTTTAATTAGAAATAACATTTCCTTCAATATCATCTTTTTTAAAATTAGTAATTTTTTTTTTTGCTAATTTTAGCAAATCGGTTCTCAAAAATTTGTAAAATGATTTCTGAAATTAGCAACAAAAATATGTAAATAATCTGTTAAAACTCTGTAATTTGTAAAATGTAAATAACAAAAAGATTTGCTAAATAATAATTTTTTTACTAAAAATTAGTACAAAAACAGTAAAGAGGGATTGAAACCCGTTTACAAATTTTTTTATTAACTTTTTTTTCTGAGTGTAAGTCCGCCGAAAATTCAGATATAGATGTTTAGAAAAAGCTTAAATATTTGTTAATAATGAAGCATAAATGTGCCGTATTAGGAAGTTTGTTAAGAATAAATCAGTTCTGATATCTATTAATACTGTTTATGATAACAAATATTTTGACAACAAAATTAAAAAATAAAATTAAAAAAAAAAAGTTCTTTCATCGTAACTAAAATTTGTAGACTGCTACTATCATACTGACCAAAAAAAAAAACTAATGTTAAAATTGAAATAGTCCTAATTATTCAAATCATTTCAATGTACATTTGAGCGGTTTAAAAAAAATATATAAAATTTGCTAACTATTATAAAATAACTTCAATAATATCTTTATAAAAGCGTTTTAAAAATTGTCAACTTTCATACTTTTTAATGTCAGAGTTTAATATGAATTTTTTGAAAAAAAAAACTTTGTGTTTTAAGGTACTTTGTGGAATAATGTATCTCTGTTTTAGATCCAAATCTAGAGATAAAATGAGCGCAATATAAAAAACTTTCTAAAAGAACATTTTCACGAAATACCAGAAATATGCAATAATTTTTACATTTCAAGATACATTTGGTTCATGGTACACCACTGCCCCCTAGATTGTTATTGTCTGCATAAATACTTTTAAAAAGCCATTGTCGTTTTAGCAATATTTAACATGAGCAGTGAAGTTATTTTATAGAAATTATTTTCAATTTAAAAAAGTATTGTACAGGCTTGCAAAGATGTTAAGAAAAAGTAGCAAAAAAGAGCTCCTTTGAAATCTATTTCCATTAATATCACGTTTTTTATACAGTTACTTTAGAAGAAATGTTAAAATAATTAAAAAAAAACGGGAAACCTTAAATTTTTATTCTCTATTACATATTTGAGTTTCATCGAAATACGCGTGTTATCGTTGGTGGGATTTCCCTTGTAAGTCCTGAGCTTGCTGACATTGGCAATATTAGCAAGCACTGCCGTAACTAAAAATTTGCTGACTTTTATTATTAAAGTTATATTTGTTAAATTTCACAAGACAAACACATGCATTGTTTTCTTAGTTTGAACATTTTGAAAGGGTGGTCCAAATACAAGTATCTTTTTCAAAATTAAATTAAAATGAATTAAACTTAATTTATTGTGATATTAGAAATAACCAATATTTCTATAGGGTCCGCTTATTTCGTGAATGGTAACACTTAGCTCATGTCTGATTTGACAGATAATTAGTTTTATCCTTCCGCTAAACGAATATGGTTGTGTATACGCTTGAACAACGCTGGGAAATATTGCGGAAATATCATGGTAATGTTGTAGAATGTCATCTTTTCAGATGAAGCTCATTTTGATCTTGGCGGGTGTGTAAACAAGCAAAATTGTCGCATTTGGGGCACAGAAAACCCGCACGCATACATTGAAAAGCCGATGCACCCAAAACGAGTCACTGTTTGGTGCGGATTTTGGTCCAGAGGCATAATTGGGCCATTTTTCTTCGAAAATGAGCAAGGAGTGGCCGTTACAGTCAATGGCGATCGTTATCGGGCCATGTTGAACGAATTTTTGTTCACAAAAATTGAAGAGGAGGATATTGGCAACATTTGGTTTCAACAGGACGGCGCTACGTGCCACACAGCCGAAGCTACACTCGATGTCGTTTGGCCACCTCGGAGCTGCCATTTGACACCGTTGGACTATTATTTGTAGGGTGCCGTCAAAGATAAGTGTTACGCCGACAAGCTAGAGACAATTGATGCTTTAAAGGACAATATTCGTGAAGCCATTGGTGAAATACAGCTGCACACAATCGATAATGTGCTTAAAAATTGGACCGATCGTGTAGGCTACTGCCTGGCCAGCCGAGGCAGCCATTTGAATGAAATTATTTTTCATTATTAACCGGAAGGATTGTACTTTCAAATAAAAAAAAAAGAAATTTTAGAAAATATTCAGTAGTTTTTTTTTTATAGCATTTTCAAAAAAAAAAGTTATTTGGCGGACCCTATATTATTTATGGTATACGATTTCATTTATTTAGCTTCCGCGTCTGGCTTCACAGTAGCTGACACCAACTTCCTAAGACTTTGTTGACGGTTTCTGGTTCTCTCTCACGAATGGCTCGGACAATATTAGCCTTAAGGGCGTATACCGTCTCTGGATTATTCGCATAACATTGGTCTTTAGAGCACCCCGAGAGAAAAGGTCTAATGGCGTCAAACCGCAGCTCCGAGGCGGCAAATTGACATAATTGCTGCGCAGTCAAGATGGCTGATAACATGATTATCGAACTTAGTTGGTAAAAGTTGGATTGTTTGATGAGCTGGGTGACATGGTGCGCCATCCTGCTGAAACCAAAGATTATCCAAGTTTATATCATATGGAACTCATATAAAAAAGTTTGTAATCATGGCTCTGAAGCGCTCGCCGTTGACTGAAATCGCATTTCCAACAGCATTTTCGATAAAAAAAATTAACCAATAATGCCACCACTCTAAAATCCACACCTCTGTGAATGACAATGACGGGTGCGGGTTTCCGATGTCAAGTCACCGAGATAAAAATGCGGCTCATCATAAAATATAATTTTGTGACCCAATTATATATCCAACGGAAGCTTCTGTAAGACCCAATCTGAGAAGCCGCAACGTAGTAGATGGTCGTTTGCCTTCAATTGCTGAGTCACTTGCAAAATTGTGCAAAATTCTTCTCATCAATGGCGAGTCGATGTTCTTGTATTGAGTTGCACACTTTTGGCCGCAGCAGCCACATTCTCATCGGTGTTGTGTTGTCCACTAGCAAACCAGTCTCACGAACCTTTTGCACAAGCTTGTGTACAGCACGCGCGGTGAGTGCTTCATTTCGACCAAACCTTGATTTCAACAAACGCACTGTTAAGGCAACACAGCACTCACTTTTGAAATAAGTTTACAATATTTCCCAACATTGTTCAAGCGTAAAGCGACTCATTTTGGTCCTCGGAGGTATGATACTGACTGATAGTGAATATTTCGAACAGAAAAAATCCACACTCAGAAAAAAAAGTTACTAGAAAAAATTGTAAACGGTTTTCAATCCCACTTTACTATTTTTGTACTGATTTTTAGTAAAAAACAATATTATTTAGCAAATCTTTTTGCTATTTACATTTTAGAAATTACAGAATTTTTACAGGATATTTACAAATTTTTATTGCTAATTTCAGAAATCATTTCATAAATTTTTGAAAACAGATTTCTTAAATTAGCAAAAAAAAATTAACTAATTTTAAAAAAAGTGGATATTGAAGGAAATGTTATTTCTAATTAAAACTTACACAACCTATACTTAAATTGCCTTAAAATGTTACATAGATCAAAAAAATTGATCGGAAGTGGATATACCGACTCATGTCTAAAAATAGGACATCCTCTTAAAATATCACTAAAAAACAATTAAAATTTGACATTAAAAGTAAAAAAAAAATTTACTAAAATATTTTTCAAACCAGAAATTACCAAATTAAAACAAAATGATAAATTCGTTTATGTTTTTACAATTTTTAAGCCTTTGATTTTTTTTAATTTTGTCTAAAATATTAAAAAAATAACTTAAAAAAATTTTAATGCCCCATAAAAAAAATAAATTTGTAATTTTTTACTAACATTAATAATATTAAGTAATTTTTTTTTCTGATTTTAGCAAACCGATTATAAATTTCACCTAACAAAAAGTTGACTAAAATTTAGTAGCAACTACTAATTTTATTGTACTACACGTCAGCAGACATGTATTGCTATGATTAGCAAGAAATGCAAATTAGAAAAGTTTCCCGTTAAAATAGCAAAATTTTCAGCTGTTATTACAGACTTTTTTTGGTGAGTGTATGTATGATTTAAAAAGATACATATAATTGGACCACCCTATGAAAACAATTTAAATCTGGCAATACTGGCAACTACAAAATAGTTGTTTACCTCAGCAGAAACAATAAGAAAATACCGTAACAAAAACAAAATCCAAAAAATTTACTGTTAACAATAAAAGCTGATAAGGAATTAAACGAAAACAAACAAAACTAAACAAAAAAAAAGAGATAACGAAAAAATAAAATAACAAACAGCACAAAACTTAACGCAAAATTAGGGTTGTTAGTGGAAACGAAACGAGAGAGGATAATTAAAAAAAATATAAATGCGAAAAAAACAAACAAAATCAACAAAAATCACAGTTTTGTTTAGAGCAGCTAACTTATCAAAAGTAATCAGAGCCTAATGCTTAACAATATTTATGAACGTAGAGTACATACACTCTAAAAAAAAACCTTGTTGATATACATATTTTTGGAAACTCTAAAAATCATGTTTCTAATAGAATATTTTTGCCTGCAAATATAATATATTCGCCTGTAAACATATAAATCTTGGGACCAAATAAAATACAACCACCGACAAACGTATTAATGCTTGCCTGCAAATATTTATATGTTTATGATAATTATGTTTGCATACCACAAGTGTTATAATGATAAAATTATAATTGCTAATATATCTCTGTTTAGGTGGGAAAATACAAACATTACCATGTTTGCCTAGAAACATAGTTATGTGTAATAACCATAAAGATAAAATAATTGGAAGGATCTTTCAAACATATACATATATGGTAGTTTCTAAGCAAATATATAATTGCCTGTAAACATATTTAAAAATTTCTTTTTTCTTCGCGCATATAGATTTTACTCTTTGACAATTACTGTCAGTGCAAGTAACTTATGCTAAATAAAATATTTGAAAGTGAAGCAAAAAAATTTGTTTGTTAACATATTAAAAGAAGAAGAGTATTAGTTCCATGTAATCTCTGATTATGGATGCCAAGTTTATATGAAATCAACAATGGTAAGTGTTTAACTATGTTTAGTTTTTAGATAAGTTCCCTGTCCTTATTATAAACAAAAATTTTAAATTAACCTTTTTAAATAATTATTATTATTATTAAACCACAATAAGAGAAGACCTTGTTTTCTTTTTATTTATCCCGTGTCTAAACCAAAAACAAATTACTCGTATAACAAAAAGTATTTAAGTTTGCATGTTTTGAAAAAAAAAATTCAATGAAATAAATAAAAACCAGAAAAAATACTATTATTATACAATAGTAAAACACGCGATATTATTAAATACAAAATGGGATATAAAGGAAGCCATAGAGAGAGAAAAAAACAACAACACTAAAAAGGACTTAAAGGACAAAAAAAATATCAAAAAAACCAAAAATATGTAATAAAACTAAAAGCGGATTTATGAAACAAAATTCAGCAAACCGCTAACATCATCATTATCATCATCATCATCATAATTATCTTCCGTATAAATAAAACGTCAAAAAGCACATAATACAACCCAGTGAATAAAAATATAAGGAAGTATAAATATTTGAAAGGCATATCCCTGCAAATATTTGAAAGATACGATATATCGCTTAGAAGAAATTTTATCGTCGTAAATATATAAACGTAGTATCGGATTTGTCTACCAGGTGATAATAAATGTTTTTCAATGTCTCAGATTTATTTTCCGACAAAAATAAGCTTTCACAATATGAATATTTTTGTCGCCGCAATAAATGTTTTCTTACGTTGTCCTACTTTCCGCAGAAGTGTTCTATCTGACTTTGGTTTGTTTTTTTTTTTTACTTTAAGAGAAACAACACTCAGGAAATTATTCGTACTACATTCCTCGGAAAGAAGATAGTGGAAAGATGAAAGGTGGTGAAAGTTGAAAGGCTTCGAATATGGCAATACTGTAATTGGGTGAGGTGATAAATCTTAGGGCAATTGTTGCCCTCCGTCTGATGGAGGGTTTGCAAACTTGTTGATGTTTTTTTTTTTAATTCACAGCTCTGTTATGCAATTTGATTTTGTGGGGTTAAGTTCTCCCTTTGCTTTCAACGTGAGAACCTGTCGCATTGGCTTAACCTCAATGTAATCTGCACACCTGATCAATATAATGCATCAACCAACCCCATCGCGGGATACAAATATCCCGTTCCGGTTCAAGTTATAGAGAAATCTATCTGGACATATGCTCAAATCACTGATGGGCAGTAAGGCCTACCCAAAACCTATGCAGTTTTTTGGGTCACGGCATCCGGTTGAGAAGTGCAACTCAACAACGAACTTCTAGTGCTCTGCCCGCTTAGGCTAACTACATTTTCCTCAAATGGATCCCAAATGAACTATGCTTACAACATGAATACATAATTCAGACATTTTGTACACTTAACCAGCTCATATCCAACATTTATATTCAGCTTAGTTAACTCAACGAAAAATCAAGCACACACGCAACGCCACATGATTCAACCAACAATTAAGCAGATAGCTATCATTCACTCAACCAGCTCAATCCTTCAGCCAACTTCACCAAAATTCTCGGTCAAGGCACCGATCACCCGGCTCCATTATTTTCTTCTTTCTTCCTCCTTTAAAATTCTTTAACATTTTTCAATATTTATACTCCTGCTTCCATCCAACCATTTTCACGGCCACCACACAGCAACGGCTTGTAGAACACCGATCACCCAGCTCATCCTTCTTTCAACATGTATACTCCTTCCAATCCAACCAACTTCACGGCCAACACACAGCAACGACTTGCAGAGCACCCAGCTCATCTTTTCCCATTCAACTTGCGGTCTTCACATCCTTATGACTTCCTCTCTCGTCACACTCGCCCTGACAGGCTCCACCTTCTGAACCAACTATCTGGCTATAACCACCGGTATATTTAGTGATATCATGTGCATCTTTGACGTAACAAAGTCCATGATGATTTACAACAGAGGATCCCTCCAAAGGTACCACAAACGGAGGGCCAATGGCTCCCTAGGTACCAAATTTATGGTCTTTTGGTAAGACCTTGTAGCCGAAGCTATTCCCACTTGGGTCCCAGATGACCCGGAAGTGGTCACCCCAGATTAACGCGGGACGCACAAGCACATATCTACCAGAAGTAGATAAAGGCGATAGGAAACCAAATGTGGGGTTAAGTTCTATGGGAACACCAAAGCATAGCGTTGAGATATGTATAAGGTATATAAAATTCATACAAGTATATAGTTTTTCTGAGTTGATGTTGCCGATGCTGGGTATCGAACACGCAACTACACTATAACGCCCACGAAACATAAATGGACGTTTTTTTTGGCAATTTCGTTCAGATTGAAATCTATATTTTGCACCTTGTTCATAAAAAAAGAATAAGAATCGTTTCCGGAATTTAGGCCGCTTTCAAAAATTTTACCTAAAATATACTTGATGTTTTATAATCAATAAGAAAAAACGTTATGAGAATTACAAGCAACAGTGTTTTGCCAACGAAATAAAATAATATGTAAATTCTTTTTATTTTTTTTTTTCAAAAATTCTTCTGAAACACTTCATTAACATAAAAATTATAAATTATAATAATTTATGAAACAATTTCATCAATATCTGAATTGGGCATAAATTGTATTTAGACGTAAAGCATCTGGTGGTTTCTTGGGATGCAAGTAATGGAAGTTTTATTCTAGCCTTACCGCACAAAGTAAATTATGTTCAAAAATTCGATAAAAATTTGAAGTTAGTTCACTATAAAAATTAACGCATAGAATTATTGACGTTACTCTCAACCTTTTTTACATGAGTGCTATCAGTTCAAAGTGAATGTTACTATTAACACTTTGCCGCAGAGCAAATATAAACTAGAATTCGACTGCGAAAAGAACTAATTTTACAGTAATAAAATGATGTACAATTGGACCATAAAAAGAACTTATTTTGGACTATTAATATGAAATTCCATTAAACTATTTAAATAAACTACAATTGGACTTTAAATAGAACTCCGACTGGAATCCACTAAATTTCGATTAAGATAAAAATTAACCAAAATACGTTTAAATAATGAGTTACATATAATTTGGATAGAAACAATTCCTACAATTGAACTATCGAAATGAACTATGGTTTGACTCATGGTAAGAACTATGATTTCACTATGAAATTAAATACGATTTGGCTACAAAAAATAACTTAAATTGGACTATTTCAATGACTCAGCAAGACTTGCTGTTAACAGCTAATGGGAAATGGAATACCCAAAACATTGGTCAATTTCCAACTGAAATTCGGTTTCTACAACTAAAATCGGTTGGTACAACTGAATATTGGTTTCCGCACCGAAATGCAATATACAGCTGTAATATACAGCAATTACAGCTAACCGAGCTTATTAGTGGTCGCAATCAAAATCTACTTTTCAATTCTGTTGGCACTTTATTTATCTCTTTGTCGATATAAACAAATCCTTACCAAGAAAGTACTGGAATAAGTAGATACTTAATTTACTGAAATAACTGTTTAGCAATAAGGGATTAAATAAGTACATAATTGTAATGAGTGAAATAAGTCATGAAAAATAAAATTTATTTTATATCTATAGTAGAAGGGAGAAAAAGTGCAAAATTTGATGATTTTTTTATGGAAAAAAAATTCAATACTCAGATTACCTGGCTATACACAGAGTTGCACATATTTGAAAGACAACGGGAAAAAATCATGGTTAAATAAAATATTTCAATGAATATCTTATTTTTTACAAACATTTTTAAATTAAGTATGAATCTTATTAAATATAATTATAGTTAAAACAAAAACTTTTTTGTGTTTAAATACCCATTTCGGCATTTTAGATTTGGTATTCGTATTTCAAAAACAAGTAGAAACATATTTAAATTAAAAAGAAAATAAACTTAGTTTTATTTTAAAGCTAACATAATTTTATTTAATTTAATGTAGATTTTAAAATTTTTATGCATAAGGAGGAATTATTTTGAAGATTTTATATTCCACATTTTAAGGAAAAAAATCCTTTTGCTAATTTTTTGTTAAAAAAAAATTCCCTACTAATCAATGAATTGTTTTAAAATTGCTTACTGGTCTTTCAAACGCAATCAAAAACAACAAAATTGTTGTATAAATTTCGGCTTAAACAAACAAAAACAAACTAAAGAAAAAATCTTCAAAGACTGTGGTGGTATTTACAACAAGAAAAAAATAATGGTGACACAATATTATTACAGTGTTGCCGACCGACCACCGACCAACCATCCACACATTCATACTTCGTCGAGTATTAGATTACAACATCAAAAAGATAAATCGAAATAAAAAGTAATGAAGATACATTTTTCTGCGGAAATTCAAGAAATATTATATAATTTGAAATAAAATACTAACAAAAACAATGTGAAATGAAAAATGGTACAAGAAAGATAAAGGAAAACAAATAAAAAACACTCACCTTAGTCAATCAATTGTAGATGAAGTTTTAAGATGCTAAATGATGACAAAACCTTGAAGAGACTCACACAAACTCAAACAAATGATGAATATAGTATTTTTGAAATGATTTAAACGAGTTGTATTTTAAAACTTTTTGAAAGGATTTTCTATTAGTTATAATTTAAACACTGTATTGTAATTTTTTTTCTTAAATTTTTAACACTTTTCTTAAATTTTTAGCTTTTTTTTTAATTTTTTAACACTTTTCTTAAATTTTTATTATATTTTCTATATTATTTTCTAATTTATTTTTTATTATTATTATTATTATTTTTCTTTTGAATTTTACTTTTGTATTAATTTTGTTATTTATTTCTATTTTTTTTTAATTTTTATTATTTAAATTGCTTTAACTTTTTTATATATATTTATTTATTTTCCACAATTGTCTGTTTAATAGTCAGCTACCATTTATATCAATGTTTTACTTTACGGTTTGTCAATTTAAACTAGTTGCCATTACCGCTTCCTCGTGCATTTAAACTCTTTTATTTTTTTGTTTAGTTTATTTTTTGCCAACACACAGATTTTTTTTATTTTTTCTAAAATTTTTATTTTTTGCAAATTGTCTCTGTACCATGTTTTATGGGGATTGGTTTCCTTGCTACTATTTACACTGTTACTAGGAAGATGATTTCTACTACTAGTGATTTTATTTATTTTTTTTTACTCTTTAGCATAAACTATGTACTAGGAAAAGCTGACAAACAAAACAAAAAGAGCTAAATTTAGTAATGTTAAGCAAAATAATATATATGAAATAAATGAGGGAGAGCAGAAAAAGAAGGAAAATAAAAAAAATTACAAGAGAATGTCATAATCAAGAGTTTATAGAAATAAATTTGCGCAATTTTTGCCAAAAAGAAAAATTATAATATTTAAATTTAACTGTTACACAGTAAACAATAATAGTTTACAAATGCTAATTTTTACGTATGAGTAATATGTAATTATTAAATAAATAATATTAATCATACGCACTTTAGTAATATTTATAGTACAAGAAATGTAAAACATAATGATTTGTGTTTAATCATTAAAAAAAAATTTAAATATATTAGGAGCTAATTCACTGATAAGGTACTTTTTAGAATTTTCGCCAGGAACGTGGAAAAAAATGTTGGTACAATAGAAAAAAATTTCCCTATAAAAATCCAGCCAAAGAAACCTGCCAGAAGGTGTGAAACAGTGTTTCATGCGGTATGGGATTATTCACTGAAAAAAAAATACTTTTACGTTGTAAAAATAGCATAAGAAAGAAAGTTTCTCGATAAACCCCATTTCAAGCAGCTGGTTCTAGGCACTTAATATTTGGCATAAAGGTTCTTCCTCCTGCGAAGACATTCACTAAGGCGGAATCTTAGAAAATTTTTCAGAGATTATCAAAACGGCGAAAGCCTTCCCTTAATATCGTGCCCGAAAAACTTAAGCCAAAAATCTGGGGTATGGTCTTACTCACTGAAAAAAAAAATAGAATTTGAATAAGAAATTGAAATTTGAAGTCTAGGCTCCTTGCTCGGCTAGAAATCTTTCATTTAAAATATGTTTCCCCTGAGGTAGGGATAAATTTACTAAAGATATACTTTTTGGAGTTTTCAAGTAAAACGCGGCAAAATGTTATTATTAAAGTAAAAAGTGTCCCCTTAATAGCCCATCCAGCCCCGTCTCGAAATTTGTAAATTAGATTCCTTCCTTGTAAATTAGATTCTCTCAGCGTCCTACACAACCCTCTTCGCTGGAAATCTTTAATTCAAAATATGTATTCCCTGAATTAAGGGCTAATTTACTGAAGAGTTACTTTTTGGATTAAATAATAAGGAGGTGGTTAAAATGGTGAATAAAAATATAAAAAATGCCCTCTTAATCTCCCGTCCCAAACCGCTGTAATTGTTAACTTAAAATTATGCAAGTTGGTTCCTCCTTCAGCGTAGAAATTTACCAGACGAGAAAATTTGACATTTATTACAGCGAGGGGGCAAAAAGAGCAGAGGTTTGGGCAGGATGTTGCACCTTTAAATTTTTTTGTGGTGAACAAAATATGATTAAGGTGAAAAAAATTTTTGAGGTGAAAAAAATTTTTGGGGTGAAAAAATTTTTGAGGCGAAAAATTTTTTGTGAAAATAAATTTTTCTGGTTAAAAAAAAATTTTGAGGTGAAAAAAATTTTAAGGGAAAAAAAATTTTTTGTGGTGAAAAAAATTTTTAAGGTGTACATAAAATATTATTCACTGCTAGGCTTCTGTTAGAAAAATAAAACAAAATGTTTTATTCACCAGACGATAATATGAAATTGTACTAAAACACACAGCTTTTGTACAGAAAATTTAGTGGTACCTTCACATTTTCACTTATAACTTTTTACCGCTGGACCGAGAATAATAAACAATCAGGAGAATAATAAACAATCTGAGTATTAATTAACAACACCGCTAGCGTATTTGCGCCATGATCGCCATTTCAACGAACAGACAGACTGGTATCGATATATCGGCTTAAAATTCCATAAGAATCATGAATGAATATATACTTCATAAGTTCTAAGGCCTATATTCCGATGGAAAGACTGACATATACCCTCATCGCATATAAGAGTTTAATAATAAAAAATTTTAGAAACAATTTTTTTAAAGCAAAGAAAATCATTTAAGAGAAACCGTGACCTGTAAAATAGTTTTATGCAAGTCGAACATAAATCAATGAATACATTTTTCTGAGATCTGAAATTAAATAAAAAATGTTATAAAGTTGGGATATTTTTTTATTATTTATAATAATCATAAAATTATCCTAGCCGAGCTCTAGCACCGAAGGCTATCGGCACGTTGTAGCGAAAACAGAGCAGAGCTTCTGGTGGGAATCGAACCCACGATCCACGCACTAATAAGCTAGCACGCTACCAACTAGCCTACCGTGGTGTTTAGGATAAATTTTAAATTTACCCAAAAATATGGCCAAATAATGATTTTTTTAATACAATAATCTTTGGTTTCTTAGAGTTTTTCTACTTTTTTAAGATTTAAACTTTGTTACTTTCGAAGAACTAATTTTATAACAACATTTTCCGGCAGAGAAAATCTCAGATTCTGGAGATATTTATATCTATTGAAAATCCATCAGAATATCATAAGGAAGGAGGGTCTGTCATGTGGTTCTCTCCGATTTTATATATCCTATAGTGGCCCAATTTCAAGACTTATCTGAGGACTGCAGATTATGAGAAATTTTTCTATAAAGAAATCAACAAATAAAATGGTATTTTTTCTTACAAAAAAAAATCGGAAAAATATGTGAAGCCTGCATAATTACAACCGGTATATTTTAAGAAAATCAAAGTTATGATTAAAAAAGTTAATGGAAAAATCACCAAAGCAGTTAAGGGATTTTTTTATGTTTTAGGGACTTTTAATTGTTTAAAGCCTTCAGTATTTAATCATACATTTGCTTGAAATATGCTTTGTATTTCTTATATAAATGCAGGAGCTACAATCAAATTTAAATATATCTTAATTTTTGGCAATTTCTTCGTATTTTCTAATCAAGAGTTCGATTAATCGACAAAAAAAATAAAAAATCTTAAAAAAAACATCATAAAAACAAAATATTGTAAGCCAAAAAAAAAATAAAATGGAAAAAAATAATAATAAAATTTCACCACTTTCTATTTATTCCAAACATTCTAACATAAAATATAAATATTTTTCCTAACATAAAATATATATATTTTTTGTCTAGCATAAAATCTAAAATTTCTCTTTAACTCATTTATCCCTTAACTAATTTCAATAACAACTCTTCTCTCTTCAAAATTTTAACTATCACTCAACTCATTTTATTTTGTTTACATTTTGTTTTTGTTTCCCAATACACTCACCTTACTTTTAGTATTTAAGTTTTATACTCCACTAAATCTTTTCAGTTGGGTAAAATTTTACTCCCCCTTTGTGCAGTTGTTGTTAAGCGTTTGTATGTGTGTGTTAAGCCCAATTAAAGTTTCAAATACGTTTTTGTTATTTTATAAATATTCGATTTTTTGTTTTGTTTTAGTTTTCTTTTTCTAACACCACTTGTAATGAAGTTTTCTTTAAAAACCGGAAATGAAAATTTTTAAATTCGTATTTGTTTGCTTATTTTTTGAGGATTTTTCGTAGACATTTTTTTTTTTTGTTTAAAGTTTATTTTTTTTAATGTTCGTTTGATTTATTTATACGGAGGACTGTTTCTTTATGACCTGAAATGGAAAAAGGAAACAATTTGTAAGATTTTAATAAAGTTTTAATTTGATGTAGTAGGAATATTTAAATAACAGTTTAATAAATGTTTGAAAATAAGATTAAGAAATTGATCAAAACTATTTACGATTTCTTATTTAGAAGGTCATGTAAAAAAAAAACTTTAACCGAAATGTGGGCAATTGCAAATAGTCCTTCGACAGGTTGGAAAATAAGATTAAGAAATTGAACAAAACTATTTATAATTTCTTATTTAGAAGGTCGTGTAAAAAAAAAAAAACTTTAACCTAAATGTGGGCAAATTGCAAATAGTTCTTTGACAAGTTTTTAGTAAATAAAAGATTAAAATATATGAAAAAAAATGACAAAAAGAAATTTATAATAATCATACAGAGATTTCCATTAACTAAGAATCTTCGATTTTAATTAAATTAGTTGTTGATAAATGTTTTTAATTTGTATAGGTATATTGAAGATCATAAGTGAAACTAAAACATGAGTTAAGCATGCCAGCCAACGGCTTCTATTCATACTGAAGTCAAGTGGCATCCTTATATTAAGGTGTAATTTAATCATTAGTTACGAGTTGTCAACTTATGGCGTGCAATTTTCTTAATTCCCTTTTCAAAGTTGCTTCCAAAGTTTTGTCTATTTATACGGTGACTTTAATTGCACTAAAACTAAATGTGACTGAAGCAACAAAAGAAGAATTCATATGAGTGTGAACGAGACATAACGAGAACATGCACGAAAAATGAAAACCGTGCCATTTTTGTTACCCCGCTTGCTTCTCTACCCCGTTCGCCAACAAACAAAAATTGCATGCAACAAAGTTACCGTCTTAATTGGCCCTATTAATAACTTTCGAAAAGGCATCAGAAAATCTGTAAAAGAATATAAATATATGGTATTGTGTTAAAGCAGAATTTTGAAGTGACTTTTTTGAAAGCAGGTCAAGACGTTTTCCACTTTATCCCTGGTTACACTACCAAAAGCTTTCAGTTTTTTCTAAAAAAAAAATTAAAAATATTGATTCTCATTTTGTTTTGTACCCAACTCGTGCCATAATCGATTTCCTGAAAGAAACGTTTGGTGAGCGCATAATTTCTCGTTTGGGCCTCCAAGATCGTTGGATTTAACACCACTAGAATATTTAATGTGGAATCATGTAAAATCGCTAGTATACGCCAAAAAGTCATGGACAATTGACGACCTGGAAGAGAACATTCACCGCGACAATAATCCCCACTCTGGAGTTAGGACTGCGGCGGAAGCATTTTTGATCGTTATCCCCAAAAGCTTAGAATTGGGCTTATGATCCCCATATTTTCGAGTTCTGTATTAACATATGTTCCATATGCTCAGCTCTTTTAGATATTCAGCTCTTTTAGGTCTTCAGTTTTTTTTTAGGTCTTTCGCTCTTTTCGTTCTTTTTATTCTCATAATCAGCTATTGTTTAATATTGCCAGCTCAAGTTTTTTATGTTGAATCATAGTCATAATTGCGAGACTAGATATTTGTCGGGAATCGTTGTGGAGCGATAAGAATTTACTCTTCACTCATTTAAAAACAATGATAACATATTTTATCACTTTACAGTGATAAAAACCATTCAAAATCGGTACTTTAACCGTTTCAAAGTGTTTTTAAAGAATCTTGTAGTCTTCGCCAAACCTTCGGCTACTGATGCAATTGTGGTCCGGTTGAAGTCTAAAATTTACAAAGATCCAAAATTGATCCCAAGAAATTGTTTCTGATGAACTGAGCTTGAATTCCATGGCTGAATTAAAATTATTTAAAAATTATTCTTGACTATTCGAAATTAGCCCAATCTATGGTAAAAAGATTGAAAAGTGCAAATTCACCCTTAAAAACCCGATGTTGGGGACTATTACTGATATTAAATGTGTATTAAAGAAAAATTAATCTAAATGAATAAAGTTAATACACATTTTTGGTCTTCGTTGTTGCGGATTTCAACTTAAAATAAAAATAGTGCTTCCCGCTACTAAATCCACGATTAAGTGTGTCATTTAATAATGCAGTAAGCTTTTCGTACCAAGCGGAAACTTCCCCTCATGCTAGAATATTGCCAATATTCAACAAATCCATAAGAAGGATGGAAAGCCTGATGAATTACCATCTTGTAAGATTCCAATTCACTTTTAAGCAATTGACAGTATTGACTTTCTTCGAAGTCGTTATACGGGAGACCTGTTAGCGTTCCTTTCGGAGCATTGGAGTCGGTCTATTCATCAGTTTGGTGAATGTAAGGTGGTTGCTGTTTATATTCCCAAGGCGTTGTGTGACACGGACCACTTTTATTAAAGTGCTCGATATATTTCCAGCTTTTCCATGGACTGCATTATACGTTTTGTTATGGATGAGATTTCATTAAATGAGTTTCAGCTTAATTTAGGAGCACTGCAAGATTCGGTTCTTTCTCCCCTCAATTTTTTCATCTTTTTTAATGATCTTGATCAAAGTTTCAATTTCATCTACTCTTTCGCTGATGACAGCAAAATCTATCACTCATTTTCCTCTGGTTGTAGGTCAACCTTTTTGGAGGCTGAAGGCAAACCGCAGATTATTTATGACACACTTAATCGAGGCCTTTCGACAATCACCATGTGGAGTCTTGCTAATAGGGTGGATTTCAAGGCATATAAGAGCCAATGTGCTGTGGGGTTGTCAATGTCATCAGAAAATATGGGTGGTGTCAATGTTCTGGGCATGAGTTCTGGACATGAGAGTTCAGTGTGATGTCGATTAAAATAAGCTCGTATTTAAAGTGTCGAAAGAGACATTCAAGTGTCTTTGTTTCAGCCCATCCAATGTCCTTACTATTTATTCCACCTGTATTCGACCGAAGATGGAATACAATTGGCAGGAGCTTCAGTCTAATCAAGAACTTTCAGACCTTGTACAAAGAAGGGGGTCGACTCTCATTAATGACAGCAGGATATCCAGCTCTATTTGTACATCGTGTGAATGTGGGTTGCCAGTTCACTTATTTCGGGTTTATATTTGGAATACTGGCTTATATAG
Source organism: Eustalomyia histrio (assembly GCA_949748255.1). Classification (NCBI taxonomy): domain Eukaryota; kingdom Metazoa; phylum Arthropoda; class Insecta; order Diptera; family Anthomyiidae; genus Eustalomyia; species Eustalomyia histrio. Next base: position 14,130,407 of record OX456525.1, on the reverse strand, counting down.
TAGAGCAAATCCGTTTGAATGTCGACTTTCCAGTGTATTGCATAACGCAGTACAGGAAAAATTTGTTTTTTTGGTCGCACAAGTCGTATGTAGAATAAACTTCCCACTAAGATCTTTACACTACTCCCAAATGTTCACAAATACTACTCTCTCTTTCCTTCTTCCCAAAACCTATTTTCCTAATTCGGACACAGTGCATTGCATTAGTAGGGTCATCCCCTGAGTGTTGGCCTATTGTAAAAAAAAACACAGAGCTGCACACAATTAGTAGTATGAATGCAGAGTCGTTTATAAATAGTAACAAAGTTCAATGTTGGATTAACTGTTAATCGAACAGATTAAAATATGGTTTGTTTTGTGTTCGATTAAGCAGTTAATACGAATTTACTTATTACTAGACCAACTTTTCTGTGTAAATTGGATCGTAGACCCCTCGAATTTCTTTAAATATAAATATTAATAATTGTAAATTTAACTATTTAGACGCACCCTATAAAAATTTTATTTTTTTAAAACATTAATCACTTTCATTATTTTTTTTTTTATTTAAATACAAATTTAATATTTTTGAAATCGCGCGAACTAAAAAATCTATGAGGTGCTAAAGGTTTTATAGATTAATATAAATATAAATTAAAATTTACCTCCTTTGTGTTTTGTATAATGTCCAAAAAACATTGACCATTAATTTTTTTTAAATTTCTTTTGTTTTCGCTATCACCGTTTATACCGTTTATATGCCGATAATTTTATATTAAGACGTAGGAACCGTAAAATATTAATTAAAAAAAAAATAAAAACATGTGCGTACTTTTTTGAAACGTTTGTGCTCGATAGAGATGCCGACGTAACGGGGCAAACGAAACAAATGATCTCAACGAATGATTTTTATGAAATAAATAAAACGATTACTGAAACTTGAGTGTGTTTATTTATTAAATTAACAACAATTAAATGTGAACTACTGTTTTTTCTGACGATTTTTTTTGTAGATTATTATTATTTTTAATTTAAAACCATAAACCGAAAATAGTAAATAATTTGATTTAGTAACAACAAAAAAGACGTCAAGATGTATTCACAGATCGATGATATTGAGAAATGAAATTGTATTACATTTAATTTTTGTGGGTGAAGTTAGAGCATTTGAATATTAATTTTTTTGGCGTAGTTCTTAGATTGTAGAAGACTGTAGTATTTGGCTAAGTGACGAAATGCGAGTTGTCATATTTTTTATCATAATTTTAGAATACATATTTTTAGAAATTGTCTTTGTATTTATATTTTTTAAGATGTTGCTTAAAATTATTTTATATTTGCTTTTTACTTTTTTGGCCAATTTTTTAAAGCGGTTTTATATAGTTTTTTTTTAATTTATATAAAATATTTTAGAAATGTGATATTATATTTTTATGTTTTAAAATTTTTTATTTTTAAAATTTATTTTTATTATTAAAAATTTAAATTTTTTACGAAATTTTTAATGCTTTAAAATTTTAAAATTTTTTTGGCAGGTTTTAATTTTTTTTAATTTGTTTTCAAAGTATTTTACTATTTATAAAATTCTTTGCAAAAATTATCTTTTGTAAAAATTTCAATTTTTTTAAGTTTTTTATTTCATTTAATTATTTTTTTTTTTTTTTTGCACAAGTATAATTTTTAAGAATTTTTTTAAAATTTTTAGAAAGTTTTAAATGTCTGTGAAAGATTTTTAAAATTCTTTTAATGAGTTTATTATTATTTATTATTTCAATTTGTTTTATTTATAAACTTCTTTGCAGAAATTGATATTTTTTTAATTATTAAAAATTTTTTAAATTTTTGTAAAGATTTTTAAAGGTTTTTGATTTGTTTTATTATATATTTTTTTTAATTCATTAAATTTTTTTGTAGAAATTTTTTTTTAATGTTTAGAAATTTGTAAATTTCTGTGGAACATTTTTAATTTTGAAATTTATTTAAATGTTTATAGTGGAACTTCTTTTATATTTAGAAATAATTTGTTTTTATAAAATTTCAGAAATTTTTACAACTTTTAGAAAATTTTAATTTTTGAAGATTTTAAATTTATTTTAAATGTATTTTATTTAATTTGTTGATCTTCTTTTATATTTATGTTTTAGAAATATATTTTTTTTACAAATTTTGTAGTTCTTTAATTTTTAGAAATTTTGTAAATTTCTTCGGAAGATATTTAATTGTTTTGAGTTTATAACTTAAAGAAATGTTTATAGCTTCAACATTTTTTTTAATTTTTCCGGAAGATTTTTAATTTTTTTTTGTTTTAAAAGTATTTTCTTTGTAGAATTTATAAACTTTTTTATTTTTTATAATTTTTAAAACTTTTTAAAAAATGTTTAAAACATTTTTAAATTTCTGTGGAAAATTTTTAAATATTTTTAATTTGTTGTTTAAGTATTGAAATTTATTGAAATTCTTTAGAATATTTTATTTTTTTATTTTTATAAAAATTTTAAGTATTTTACTTTTTTGTTTTAAAAATTTATATTTTATGATCTCTTTATATTTTTTATATAAATATTTTTTATATAAATATTTTTATATTTTATACATTTTTTTACAAATTCTTTTTAAAAATCTATTATTTAAATATTTTTAAAAATTATTAATTTTATTTATTAAGTTTTTTTTTAAATTTATGATTGTATGTTTTGTATTGTTTTCTATAATATTTTGAACTTTTTTCATATTTTTTGCAATGTATTTGTTTTAGAATTTTTTAATATTTTCTGTAATATTTTTTACTGTTTCAACATTTTATTTTAGTTGACTTCAATTCAAATTTTTAAGACTTCTTAAATTTTCATGCTTTTAACTTCTTAACAGAATTTATTTTAAATTTCCTTTTTTTAATAACCTTGATTCAGTTATATTTATTTATATGTTGATATTTTTATTATTTTTAATATTTTTTAATAATTTTTTTTTTATATAATTTGTCTCGCCATTATCATAATTTATAAATTTATGAGTTTTTTTTCGTTTTTTAATTTTTTTTTTTGTGTTAGAATTTATATGAAAATTTTTAATATTTTTTTTATTTATTTAATTTATAGCTGGACAGTTTAATATGACGCACACATATCAAGATTTTGCGAAAAAAAAAAGTTATAACATTTGAATATTTTACGATATTTGTTTTCGTTTTAAATTTAAATTAATATGATTATGATAATTCACGGTTACAACAACATTTAATAATATGTTTTCGTATAAATATTTAGACATCAATTTTGTTTGTTGGTGGGCTTTAATATATGTATTTTAAGCTGATAAGCTGTGATATCGATTAACACCTTTAATTTTCTTCAAAATTAACAAAACAAAAATTGTATTGATGTTTGTATAAATTTTTGGATAAAAAATATTTGTAGAACATTTCTTATTTTAAAAAAAGAAATTTGTTGTATTGTTCAATTAATTATTTTTTTAATATAAATTTAAGTTGTTTTTATATTTCATAACCGGTGTATTTTGTTACATTTCATAAATGTGTCTTTAAGCGCAACAGTTATTATTTTGAAAACTTGTTACCAAAGTTTTGCACCCTTGTTTTCTAAGATGTTACCCACAATTGGATACACATGTGTTTTGAAAATATTTTTTTTTTATATACAAATATTATCCACAAAGTAGATACACAAATTTATTATGAATTTTTCTTAAAAAATTCATATTTTTTTAAATATTGATATAATATTAACATTTCCATATTTTATATTCTTTTTTTATTTTAAAAAAAATTTTGTATATTTTTTATATTATGTATTTGTTTTTTTTTTTTTTATGAACTTAATTTTGTATCTTATTTTAAATCGTTTTTTACCACCATTTTTTCCACACGCGCCGTTTACGTTAATAAAACATTTTTGGTCTTTCTACCCCGACGTTCGAAAGTACGCTGGCTAGTTTCATTGCATTCGTATATTTTGTTTACTGTAGTTTAGTAAAATCTCGAGAAAAAAAATCTCAATATTATTGAGCTGAGTGTGATTTTTTCAAATGTTCTATTTGAGTAGTTTTGCTGTTGCTCTTTTTTTAATCAAAAATAAATAACAATTTTTGCAAATTTTCTTAAGAGAAAGAAAATTGTTGCAAACAAAACAAATTATTGAGTACAAAAATAAACTTCCGGTTTTTAAAACATTCATGCGAATGTAATTTAAAAGTCATCTAGTTGCATTGCATTGTTATTTAAATAACTCACATTTTTTTATTCATTAATTTAAACCAAAATCTTAACGGAAATATATAATTTAAATATTTACCTTATTGTTTTTAATTTCGTGATAAACTTGTATAAAAAATAAAAAATGAATGAAATATTTGTATCCCAGCAAAGCTATGGTAATGGGTGCGATATATTCGTGCATTATCTTATAATAGCTCTGTTCCCTTACTTTCTGGGTAAAGTTCGGTAAAATGAGAGTAATCACAAAATACTTTCATAAAATGACAAAATTACCCAAAAGTACGGGAACGCAAAAAACCACTTTTCTAGCCCAAAAAAAAAAATGTCAAAATGCATCAGTGATGCCAAATTTTTAGGTGCAATAAGTGTAACACGACAAGTGAAAACGCGCTAATGGAAAAATGCGAAAATTGAAATAAAAGACTCAAAAAAATATATTAAAATTGCCCGCCGTTTACAGTGGCACGAAACTTCGAGATTTTGATATTTTCCTCTTTGAAAAAACACACATAGTTATTTCTAATAAATATATTTTTCTCATAATTTAATGTCTATGAGCTTTTTTTTCATTGTTTTTTCAAAGTGGTGTATATAAAAATCTCGAGATTTCGTGCCAATATAAAAGAGGGGGTTACAATTTTCACAAAAAAAAAGCGGTAAGAAAAAATTAAAAGGTGCCGATCTGTCCCTTTTTTATAAACAGAAAATATTTGCATTTTTAAGGAAGTAAGAAACTGCTTATTGTAACACGAAAAGGGCTAAATTAGCATCGCTAAAGTTCCTAAGTTTTATTTTTTACAATTATAAAACAGCTGTTTTTGTTCATCAACTGTTCTTTTGACAATTTACCCAAAGAAAAAGTTTGGGTAACTTTCGGTAAAAAGAGAAACACTAATAAACTCTCATAAACGCTCTCATTTACCCAATTTTCGAGTACGGGAACGCTTTTGGGTAAATTTGAGAACCCGCGGTAACGCATGGGAACAAAGTTAATGTTAACTAGCTGCCTTCTGCATTATTTTAACCCTTTGAAGACAGATTCTAAAGAAAAGTGTCCTCAAGAATACTTTTTTTTTTCAACTCTTGTTATGAAAAAGTCCATGATCCATTGGTCGTCAACAGTCAAAATTAGTAATCAAATGTCCCATGCAAGTAAAAGTAAGAGTAGTGTCAAATTTATTTCGTTTATTTCGCGATAGCATACCGCTAGTTTTGAATGACGGCATATAAAGGGTGGTCCAACCATAATGCACAATGTAAATTGTAAATAAACAAAAAGTTTATAGAGAATCATCCTAATACTATGGATAGAAGGATCTCTGACAATTATGTGTGAAACAAAATATCGGCCAAATGCTCGCCACGACTTCGGTGACATACCTCTATCCGATGGTCCATATTTTCAATGACTCTGAGACATAATTGAGGTTCAATGTCGTTAATGTGACGAATTATGTCATCCTTGACGTACACTTTTTATTTTAAATATCCCCAAAGAAAGAAGTCCAACGGTGTCAAATCACATGCTAGTGGCAGCCAATTAACATCGCCACGATGTGAGATAACACGGCCATTGAATTTCTCGCGCAAAAGAGCCATTGCTTCGTTGGCTGTGTGGCATGTGGCACCATCCTGTTTGAAACAACATATCGTTCAGGTCCATATCCTCAATTTCTGACCACAATAAGTTCCTTATTATCTCGCGATAGTGAACACCGACGAATAGTCGAGGTTGACGGCTCTACTGCCACACTATCGCGAACAACAGCAATGTTTTTCACAGAACGAACTGGGAGAGCATGCACAGCTGTTTTCACATTTCCTGCAGACTCGGTTTGCTAAAATTTGCCCACAATTCTCAAGATTGTGGAGACATTTGTGGTATTATGCTGACCAAAAAAAATCACGAAGTGCATTTTGATTTAAACGCCCATTTTCGTAAAAGGCTGTTCAACAAAGAAATGTGACTCACGATTAACATCATGCATTATGGTTGGACCACCCTTTATTATGAAGAAAATTTTATTATTTTTAAACGATTTTCCAAGGGGTCAAAAAGTGATTCAAATATGGATCTTTTATAAACAGGGATAAAATATTTTTAATATCAAGCCGAACAACATTAACCCTCTAATGCTCTTTCTCCTGATAATGATAATATTTATACTTTGCATTTGGAATTAAACAGTATGGCAAAAATAATAAATTTTTGATTTATCGCTATAAATAACACTTTCAATAAAATAAAATTATGTACCAAAAATGGGTGATCTAGTTTTGTTATTTAAAAAATTATGCCAATTGTCGCTTTTTGGGAATTTCAAAATTAAGCGAGATTGATAACAAACCATCAATTAATTTTGACAAATTTAGATTTTCTTACAACTAACTTCGAGCATATCAGCTGTGCTTAATTTCTCTAAGCTAGTTTTGGACTTAGAGAGATATTTGTAAAACATGTCCTGACGGTAGCCTGTATGTCCTGGAATAAAAATATTAACTCATTTTACAAGTTGGGACCCCAGACTAGGTTTGCTGTTATCAATAATATTTATCAGAGCGTAACTATATTTTTGACGATTTTTTAAATATTTTTTTTTTCTGTTTTAAAAAGTTAATTTTTCCAAATTTAAGAAGATTTGACTTTACATCCTCCTCGCCTTAAAGTCGCTTATTGAAGCCAAAAAAGTAGTTTATTGTGTTTTTTATCGATATAATACAATTTCTTTAATAAAATATTGTTATTTAATCCAAAAATACTTAAGATGCGAAGTTTGCTTTCTAGCGACCTTGAGCATAGAAACAGCTTTAAAATCAAACTAAGTTTTCTTTTTAATCTAAATATGATTCTAATTATTTTTAAACTGCAAAACATAATTTAAAATCTTGACATATTATTTTATATACAAAAATGTTCCACAAAAATGATATTTACTTTAAAAAGATACGTACTTATTTTAAAAATGTTCGAACCAGAAGTAAGATGTTAATTTACATCCACAAAACATTTTGTGGAAAAAAAAGCTTGGTGAAAGTAAAACGAATGGACTTTTTTCCTAGGAAATATTTATTACAACTATAAAAAATTAAATTTAGAATTAAATTAAAATTAGAAATATTTTCTTTTCATTTTTATTTAAATGATGAAATATGAGAAGTAATGACGAAAAATTTAACTAAGGCAGATTATCATAAGATCTGATGTCTTCCTCAGACATCGTTTCCAAATATTTTCTTGGGGAATTTTTCGACGTCTAAGTTTATGATAACTCGAAACGAATGATCCAGGCAGGCATTTTTTAAATTATTTCCCAAAATTTATTGTAAAACAACATACAGAACAAATCAAATAATTTTTTTTTTGTTGTGCATTAAACATTTGCAATAAAAACCTTGAATACAAAAAAATATATGTATGGCAAAATAGCAAATTTCCGAATATTTTAATTCCTTGTGTTTTACAAATCCATTCTAAATTAAAATTCTATAAACTTAGAACAGCGCTGTATAATTAGTTAGACTATGATTAGTTTGTCTGTGTACTTCCAGCTGTTATCCAATTGTTGGTACTATTTAAGATTTGTAACAAACGCGGTTTGGGCAGTCCGTTAAGGGAGGTACTTTACCCTTTTGAACTCCCATTTTTATAATCCAGGCTCTTTCCTTTCCATTTCGATCCCCCTTATGTAGAGTTTCAGTGCCACTCGATACGCATTATATTTCGTTTCCCTTATCTAGAGTTTTAATTCCACTCGTTCCCCGTGTGATTCCATTTCATTTGCCAATTTTAATGTTAAATATCAGGTTTCCAGCCAAAGTGAATTGGGCAGCTAGTTAAGAGGACTTTTCTCTTTTTGAATCCCTATTTTACAACGCTCCTGACTAAAATTCCTAAAATTATCTGGTCAGTGAATTAGCCTATTCTTCAGGGAACACATATTTCAAATATCAGGTTTCTAGCCAAAGCAATTTGTGTTCAAATCGTGCTTTGACTGTAGTCCTGAAGTATCTTTTTTATAAAATTTCTTCAAAATTGTAAAGGGCTAAAAAAATATTGTTTGACCAAGAGACACAAGCCTTCCTTCTGAAGACTCTTGCTTGCCGAATCGAAATACATTTATGAGTATAACTAAAGGCTGAAACATAATTGGCTTAAATGACCTAAGATTTGTTATGGTATAAAAAGATGTTTTTAAAATACTGATTTTTGAAAACTTTGAAGTTTCATTTCATACCGATACCTAGCAAAGTAAAATAAGCTGATTATAATTTTTTTCTTTAGAGCAGGTAACCAAAGATATTTCCATACAAATTTGAAACTTAACTTTGATTATGTTGTATAAATTAACGGGAATAAATGAGAAAACAAAAAAAAATGTGTTCAGAATCCCAAAGTGGTCAGAGCTTAATTGCTTTTCAATATGAAAGGGTATTTCAATTATTTTGGTAACGATTTTGAACGGAAATGGTAGTCAACAGAAAGAACTTCGAGTTTTAGAAGAAACAAAAAAAATTCAAATGCAACCTTGATATAAATTCCTATTAACTACTGATATTTAGTATAAAATAACTACAATTTTTTCACTTTATTTTAAAAAACGTTTGGAAGCTACTAAACTTGAAAATAAAAAGTTTATTTAACCTGTGAGAGATGTTATTCCTCGGTAAAAAACATTTCCAATAAATCCATATTGGTTAGTTTTTCTCCCTCTAAACGTATAACACTCTTCCATCGCACTAAAGTTGGTATGACCATAAGTTTGATATTGGAATCTTCGCGGAAGGGATTTTTCATATCTTTCCAGCTGCAAAAAAAAAATAAGCATTTAAGTTTATTGTTAAAAATCTTTGTTTTACAATTAACTTACAAAGGTCTATTGCCAACATCTACTGTCAAGAATATAGCATCTTTAGCAGCATATTTCTCCACTGCTTCTTTAACAAAAGGTTCAGCTGTTTAAAAATGGAAAAATAAACAAATTTGAAAACTTTCTGCTGCAAATCTATTAACGTCATCTAAATTTTAGAACTTACCGTCATTGCAATCAGGACACCAACTTACACCTTTATCATCTTTTTCACCGGTAAAATATATATACAATGGAGTGTTTTTATCTTTATATAGATTTTCGACAGATTTTTGATATCCTTCATATCCTTTGGTGGTTTCTTTTTGTGGCATTTTTGTAGTTTACTTAAGTTTTAAACGTGTTCTTTTGTTATCACCAAATAAATCAAGTGATTTTTTTATGGTTTAATTAATACACTTGATTAGGAAATTGTGATAAACAAACACTTAAAAAGCCGGACAAAGTTCCAGTGAGCAACGTCAAGTTAAACAGCTGATTGGAAACAAGAGAATTGCCAACCTTTCGAAAGTTTACACAAGAACGCCAGATTTGTATTTTAAACTTAAGCAATAAATGTTCGTTAATTTTAAAATTGCCTTGCAACAGTTTAACCCATATTTTCCTGACTTAATTGTGGGAATTTTTCGCCGATAACTGGTGTCCAATTTGGATTTTTATTTATCCCGCTACAGCCTTTAAAACAGATATATTGATTCCGATTTTATTCAAAAATAAATTTTTATCTCAAAATTCTAGTTCCCTTTCTTTACAAACAATGGAGGAGATGAAAAAAATATACGTGTATCGGCGTTTTAAAAGATCACATCGGAATTTTATTTTAGGCTGTTAAATTTCTCCCTTTTTGCCTGTTCGTGCAGCAATATCGGTATATGAAACTATGTGTTCTTGACATCTGAGGTGTGGGGTATGTCCAGCAACTTTAAAGAAAATATTAACGCAAATATTTTTGTACCTTCTATCTCCCATACAAAACGCTAATTTTTGGATCTATTCTAACAAATAATAAAAAAAATACCTCTAAGGAGGAGGGCTCTACTACTAAAATGTTGGCTATCAAATTTTACTACATATGTCAGAACAAGAACTTTCCGGATCACTGGAGTAAGTTAATAGTCGCCAGGTGGTGCACTGCACAAGGCCCCGTGGCCGACAGGAGCCTTTTGTTGAGAGTAGTAAACGGTTTTTTATGAATTTATTTATTTGTGTACTTTATATATGTATGTATAAAAATGTGAAAGCCAAAATAAGAAAATTGTTTGCATGCAATATTTTTTTTTTTTGAGTAGTTCCAAATAATAATCACAGCACAGTCATGTAGACCTTGAAAAAGACAAATCTTTACAGAATTAATTCGCGAAAAAAATAATTCTCTTTGTAAATCTGCAAATTGAATTATTAATTTATAAATTAATTGATTAAATCAGATATAAAATCATAATTGATTAATCAATTTCATTTAAATCTTATTTGATTCAATTGAATTGAAAATAAAATAGAAAAACATTAAAATCTCGCTTATGTTTTAGATATTCGCCATTTTGTAAAACGGTAATTTTTTAAAATTGCCATTATATCGAAAACTAGGCGAGTTAGGACAAAACTGACAAAATGTTTGACCCATTTTTATACGAACGAAATTTGTATTATCGAAGTGTCTTAATTTATATTATTATATTAATTGATAACAAAAGAGTCGAAGGATAACCTTTGACCAGGTTAGGGGGATATCGCGAGTGATCCATTTTATAAAACATTCTAAAGAAAGTTAAATATGCAGAAAATTTAATTGTCATTTTGGCATTAGCATTATTTAACTAATGCCTATGAAATTTCAATGTCAATAAAAAATTCCAAGTATCGTGAATAAAACATAAATAAGTCGTGATTTAAAAAAACAAAAATTTTTGTACTTCTTAGGCCCATTATTATAACTTGCCGATAGCTAAAGTTAGGATGTTAACGGACAGATTATTAGTTTTTCGTTATTATAAGTATACTTTAACCTAAAAGTAAGCTAAAGGTAAGTTCATCTTACCTTTAACTTTTAACGTAAGGTTTAAGCATTTGAAGTTGCCACATTTTCTGCTCTGCAGTGTAGTTGCCGTGTAGTTTTTTGACCGTATCTTTGCTGCTTGGTTTATTTCTGTGTTCGGCGTCGAAAATGCAAATTTTTTACAACAAACATTTTGATCTTTTACAAAATTCGAAGAAATTTTGTTTTTCGTTTGTATTTTTTGTTTGTTGTAAGTAAATAAATAAATAAAAATACGTCGTTGCCACTACGTATTTGAAAAACCATTTTAATTTGTCAAAAGTAATCGTTTTTTGCTCTGGTAATGCCATATTTTCAAAAAACTTAATTTTATTTTAAAAGGAAGTTGTAATAACCCAAAAAAGTTAAAGGTCACTTTATTCCTCACTTTAGCTAAAGTTACCTTTAACTAACACGCACCTTAAAGGCAAGTTATAATATTGGGCCTTATTGATTTTGAATTTTTTTGTTAGGGGCACAATTTGATGTTGTGCACATGGGCCCTATATGACTCAGTTACGCCACTGTTCCGGATGCTAATTTCATTTTGCCAGAACATGAGTTTTAAAAATCATGTTGTTATACTCATTCTAGAATGGTTGCCAAATTCTTTTTAAACTTTAGTGATTAAACATCTACGATTAATTTTTTTTCATCAAATGTTTGTAATCTATGGTATGGTTAATTGAATTAACTTAATTCCATACAATTTTGACATGCATAACTTTTGTTGAGCGCTAAATTCTAACTATTTGTTAGTAAGTTATCAGGTCTAATTACTGTTTTTGCAGATATTTTTTCGATGTTGGAATAAAACATATAAATGTTTTTCTCTAGAGTAAAAAAAAGTGTAATTGATTTATCCTACTTAAAATTTAAAGTCAAATCAACGAATTTTTTTTAATAACTATACAAAAAAATTAACGGCCTACAGTTATGGCAGTAGTTTATATTAAAAATAACTGCTTTAAACAACTATTACGATGAATACAAAACTCTTAGTTAGTTGTGTTTTTAAATAACTGTGAAAATATTTGTTTTTCATAGTAAATCAACTGTAATTACAGCAACTAGTGATTACTACGCAAACAACTGTCATGTAGTAACTGCTAAACTTTTTTCAGTGTAGTCATTATAACAGGTCAATTGAAAAGTCCCTGGCCTACCATACTAAAACACATTTTTTTGGCAAAATTGTTTTTTTTTTTATTCAGCATAGTTGCCTTTAAGGGTGATACACTGATTATAGCAACCCTCCAACTTTTCGATACCATTTTTGTAGTACGATTTGTCCTTTGCTTCAAAATAGGCCTCAGTTTCGGCGATAACCTCTTCTTCGACGGAAATTTCTTCCCAGCGAGCATTCTTTTGAGATCTGAGACAAGGAAATAGTAGCTGGGGCCAGATCTGGGGAAAACGGTGGATGCGGAAGCAATTCAAAGCCAAATTCATGAATTTTCGCCTTCGTTTTCACTGACTTGTTTTTGGTCAGAAGTTAGCTCGCGCGGCACCCACTTTGCACAGAGCTTTCCCATACCTATATATTCGTGAATGATATGATGTACACGTTCAGTTGATATCTTTAGAGTACCTGCTATTTCATTTAATTTACGCTCATTCGAAAACATTTTGTGGATTTTTTATCTATTTTTTCACAATAACAAAAGTTTCTTCACTCAAACAGCTATAAAATTCAGTCTTTTAAAGCTTAGGGCTAACTAAAAATCATATCGATTTAAGGTTAGTAGCGCCATCTATGTGTCAGGCCGGGGACTTCTCAATTGACCTGTTACGTTTCATAATTAATAATTTCAATATGGATTTCATAGCCAGCAAAAATGGGTTAAACGCAAATTTTTATATGACCTACATTTTTAATATATAAAATCATAAACTTGAACCTTATTTTCAAGTTTATCAAAAGATTATACAACAAAAATGCATTTTAAGCAAAAAAAATTGGAAATGAAAATAAAATAAAAATAAAACTCTTACCTTTGTAAAAAAAACACGAAAGAATTTGCTTTAGAAAAATCAGCAACAATAAGTTGAAACCAAAATTGTTTTAAATACAGAAAACTTGAATAAAATCTTGAACACTTGTGCAGTAATAGATATTCCAACAATATGGGTAAGATCTAAATTTTTAAACGCAAAATTATAAAAAAATAAAAAATCACTAGCAAAGAAAAATATTAATAATTTAATTATACCTTTTTAAGGTTTAAAAGAAATAATCGGCGAAACAATTGTGGTTGTATGCGTTTTACTGAGTTGTTGTTGCGTTGAAGCTAGCATTAGTAAAATTGCTTACAATAAAAAACTTATAGAAGGAAAATTAAAATCTCATCATAAAATTCATGGAGAATTTGATAAAACTACGGCATCTACAATAACTACTGCAACCACTACTACAGATTTAAATGTTATAACAACTGGCAGTGAATTAAATGTAATACCTGTAGAAGATAAGATACAATTAGAACAAGATTTTAGCTCTACAACATCGATGAATAATAAAAATGTTATACCATCATTATCATCGTCGTCATCATCGCCTTTACCTCCAACATCTACTACTGACAACTATCAGACTACAACTACTTTAAGTACAGCAGAATCTTTAGAAGATTTATCCTGTAGTTGTGGCATATTCTTAGACTCACAATTTGTTAAAGGATCAACAGATCCTCCAAAAGGTGAACCTGTCATCTCTAATATTTTAGATCGTACATTCGCCTGTAATCCTATTGGCCAAAAACAATGTCAAACTAAATGTTTAGAGCAGGTAAAGTTGTATTTTGCTAAACAACTGCAATTAAGAGAATTATAAAAGTTATTCATAATTTTTGTTTTTTCTTTTCAGATTGTCCGACACTTACCGAATTCAGCTAATATACTTTGTGCATCATTGCAACGGGATATTTACAAACGACGTGCATATTTGTTTATTAAAAATTGTAGCAATCAATGGCACAATACAAATTTAACTGCAGGACGAGAATATTGTTGTAAAAATGGTCAGCCTTATAAATGTTCAATGAAATAAATTACTATTTTTATTTTAATGAAGACGTTTTCATAATTTTGTTTAAATAGTTTTATAAGTTTAATTTAAATAAAAAAAAAAATAATTGATACACTGAAAATAGTTTGTCGAAAGAATCTACTGAAACTGACAGTTAAAGGTATATGTAGTTAAAAAGGCGGTTAAAGGTATTTGCCTCTAAAAATAACTAAAACCAATGAGTTATTTGTAACTGTTTATAAACAACTATCATATGCTACAAAAATAACGAACAATATCATAAAAATAACTGTCAAATTTTTACTAAAAATATTTCGAAACAACTGACAAATATTGGTTAAAACCACAATATTTTTTTTTCTTTGGGATTTTATTAATAAAAAAACACATTTCACACAAACACATCTTCCTACTTATGATTTAAAATCAATAAAATTTTCCGATTTTTTTTTATTATAAAAATATAAACTAAATAGGAATTTTCAAAAATTCTTTATTTTTTAAATATCAAAATTTATTTATTTACTGTAAAAAATAATTTTTTTTATTATTATTGTTTATTACAAATAACCATTTTAAACAACTGTTACAGTACTTTTTGTTAGTTGTTTTTTCTTTTTTAAATAACTGTGACATAAGCTGTTTTGTAGTTATTTTTTAGAAAAACAACTGCAAAAACTCAGTTAAACACTGTAATATAGAACTGACAAACTTTTTTGAGTGTATAATTAAAATATTTTTTTTTTCTTAACTCAGAGAATTATATGTCTTTAAAATTAACTACATTTAAAGTTAAAATGTGTACACTGCAATTCATTTAAAATTAACTACCAACGCAGTTATTTGCAACTGTCCGTATACTTAAAATAACTGCAATATCAGTTAATTTTAAATGTAATTACAGTGTACACTTTTTTAATTGCAATTGATTGTTACCATCATAGCTCTTTAAGTACTCTTAAACAAAAGTAAGTACCCAGTCAGAAAATACAAGGTGGTCGGATGATGCTAAACTTTTGCAAGTGACTGTCAATTATGTATTAACCCTGCGGGATAAAAGGGGTCAGTTGGGATTTTGGGCCTGTCCCGTGATAGATGAAAACTGGACCGGTTCCGAAAATACATATCACGAGATAGGTGAAAAGAGCACCGGTTCCTAAAGTACGAGAGCGGATCAGTAAGTCAGTGACTTTTTGAATGAAACAGTTTTTTTTGCAAAAAAAAAAAATTATTTTTCAACATAATCTCCTTTTAGCTCAATACACTTAGTCCAAGTTACTCCAATTTTTATATCCCTTCCAAAAAATAGGATTTTTCGAGGTCCATAAAATAGGCGTTTGATCAATAATTTCATCGTTGGAGCTTAATCTATTTCTTTAGGTTTGGAAATAGGAAAGTCACTGGAAAATAGTCCGGAATATACGGCGGATGAGGTACCAATTCGTAGCCCAATTCATGGAATTTTGCCATTGAGACTACACACCCGTGCACCCGTGCATTATGGTCAATTGAGAGCAAACGCGGCACCCATTTTGCAGACAGCTTTCTTAAATCCAACTGATCATTTAAAATCGAAACCACACTGCCATATGAAATGCCTATGGCATCAACATTCTCATGCACTTTTATTCATCGATCGGCCAATACCATATCGTAGATTTTTTCGACATTTTCGGGTGTATTGACCTCAATTGGCCGTCCAGAACGTTCAGGGTCATTTGTACTTGTGCGACCATAACGAAAGCCAGTAATCTACTTTTTTTACCATTGAAATCGATGGTGCAGAGTTCCCATAGTATTTATCAAGCTTTTTCTTGGTTTGATTGACAGTTTTTTTCGCAAAAAAATAATGTTTAATGAGCATTCGAAATTCACTTTTTTCCATTTTAAAAAAAATTCACAAGGTTGTATGTTTTGATCAGCTGTTGAAGCAAAGTATATGAAGGAACTTGCTCAAAATTTGACAGTAGCCTATTAACAGGTGGTACTTGATGGGAGCAGTGTTGCATTTCATATAACCATGAGGGAAGTTTGAAAAGTCACGGACTTATTGATCCGCCCTCGTACCTATCACGTGACCAGTTTAAAAGTCATGACATGTTCCTTTAGACCAGTCCTGTGACATGTCACAGAGGGCAAATCACACCCTCTTAGGACAAGTCCATGTTAAAATGACTGGTCCCGTGACCGGTCCCTATCACAATAAACCGGTCACGTGATATAATCTTAAATTAATGGAATGATTTCTGACGGGTAGTACTGGAAAAAAAAGTTTCTGCAAACGCAGGCATATCGGCCTAAGCATACTCTTTGCCAGTGCTTTTTTTATAAACCACTGAAATTTTTGCCAAAACACCTTTTGCCATTCCACGGCTACCCAGTGGTTTGATAGTACTTCAATATTTAGGGCCACTCAAAATTTCTGGCTGGGTATGTATAAAACTTTTGCAATAATTTAAATATTGAACAAAATAAATTAGGTTCAATTTATTACAACTTATCATTAGTTAATGATAAATCTGATCTATTATATATTTAAGTAATCAATCAGTGGGGTTTTCCATTTAATTAAGCGTTCAACTCACATACTGTTTTTTGTTTGATTTCATTTTGCTGATATCGAAAATATTACAAAATATTATTAATAGTAATAGACAATTATATAAACAATTTGTAAATAATAAATAAAATAATAATAAAAAATGCAAAATAATTTTAAACTAATATTTAAATAGAAATAAATAGTGAATTATAATTAACAATCTGTTAAAAAAAAAATAAAAATGATATGAGATTTTACAAGGAAATGACATAAACAAATGTTTAAGCGGAACAAAAAAAATAAAAATTGTGTTTTCTTGGATTACGGAATAATGAATGAAAAATTCACGAAATTAACAAATGTATTGATAATACAAAATAACAACTAACTAGTGAGTGCTAAAAATTTCTTTCACGTAAAGAAGTCACTCCTTATAATCGATGATGAGGTTTCCATTACAAATCAGTTTCGAAACCCAATGTTTAAACCCATATTGTGGGCCTGTCCGAAAATGCAACTGCCAAATGTTCAAAGATGCATCACTAAAGCAAATGATGCGCAAAAAAAGGCAACTACATGCATCAGCCGATTTGCATCACAAAACAACCACAGATGCGTATCAGATGCAGCGCAGTGTTGTATTTCCGAACAGACGCCGCATCATATGCTTTTCAGTGATGCATTTTCAAACATCTGACAATTGCAGTGTTGCCAGATGAAAAACAGTGATGCATTTTTAAACAGGCTATATATAACGTACTTTTTTGTTACTTATTTGGATTATATTTTAATGTTATAAAATAACAAATATTTGTATGACAAATGCATCTAAATTTCTTATAAATACATACGGGTAGACAAATAATGAAAATTGTTTAAACAAATTAAATATGATATCTGTGGACTTTTAACAAAAGAACTTACTTAAAAAAATAAAGACTTTTTTTAAGGAAGATCATATTTATCGTGTTCATTCTATTTAAAAAAAAAATAAAATTCCCTTCTCTAGTCGATTTAAGTTGTTTTATTAAAAGTCCACAGAACATATGAATATAAATACAGTAAAATTCAAGTAAATTTAAAAGCAAGATAAAAACGTACAACTAAATTTAAAACAAATGTTGTTTAACGATTCCGAATACAGTCTAGGTAGAAGCACTTATTTAAACTTTAGAAATTAGTCAACAAAAAATTTCTTTTTTGCTGTAGCAGTATCAAATTTAATGGTACTCATTCTAAAAAGAAAAACAAAAATTATTTTTTTTTTTTTTTTCAAATAAATATTTCTAAAGCTTGTGTCATTTTTTGAACAAATCCCCTACCTTGCCATTTTGGGTGTTATATAGGATGATACTGTTGATTGAAATGTAGCATCTGCAGCATCTTCGGATTGTTGTGATAAAGTGTCTCTTTTGAGTGGTGATTTAAATTTATTTTCATTATCAGACTTTTCAGAAGACGACGAATCAGTTTCTTTTTGAATAATTTCTCCTCCTGTCGTCTCATCTTCCGAATCATTTTTGGGAGATGTGGACTCTGAACGATTTTTACATTTGTTTGTACAACTACATCCTACCGAACATTTTTTATTGACCGAATTACATCCGCAACGCTGGTTGCCGCAGTCACCACGGCATTTGCAGCCCTTGGACTTCCGCTGATGCTTACCCTTGCTAGATGTATTTGCAGTTCCTTCAAATGTTCCTGAATTAATGGAGTGTAAGGAGATCCGTCCGTTCTGTCTGCTGTCCTCCATACTTTGGGAGTTGTCGGACTGTGAGAGGGACGACATTTGGGAGGTTCGACGATGCATGTTCTAAAATCAAGACGTTTCTTTTTTACAATTACTCGAAAATAGTACATGTTTTTTGTTTGCTTAGGAAAACAGGAGAAATTTTTGGAAAATTATTTACTTACATTTGCACGTCTTCGATGCCTAGGTGTCTTGGTCCAATCCGGATCATCTTCAGACATATCACAATCTTCTTCACTTTCGTCTTCTGTTATATCTTCATCCAAGGGTTCGAGTTTAATGTCATGTACTTTCTATAAAATAAATGTGATATAATTTAAGGAAATTGTTAAAATTTGTATGCAAAATAAAAACAATAAATATTATTTAATAATATAATTACAAAACAAAATAATTTAAAGGTTTATGTATAAAGAAAACAAATCACAATGGAATATGAAAATTAGCTACTTCTTTCTTTTACATAAGACCAGACTATTTTCGTGGAATTTTATAGATATTTTACTTGAAATAAAACAACACATCAAAAGCTTATATTCAGTACCATCTACCAATATTTGTTTAAAATGAATACGTATGAAAATACTTGTTATTCGCGGCGATATGGTTGATAGGGGTATGGCAATTGAAAAATTTAAATATTTTTGTGGCTGATAGAGGGCATTGCATAGTAAAAAATGCAATAATTGGCAATTAAAGGTTTAAAGTTTTTTCAACATACAAATACAAATCATCAAAACTATTAAAAAGAAACAAAATAATTGGCCCTCATCTGAACTAAATTTTTATAAAAGTAATGATGTTCTGATGATTTTACAGGCTTCAAATCTTGTAGATGTTTCCTGAATTTGAAGTTGACAAGTATGTAGGTATCCTGTGTATTCTTTAATTTGGTTGGCTAAGTTATTATGTTTTTCATCAAAATTTACTTTAAATTTAACATCAGCATTTGTTAAATATTTTAGAGATCTTTATTTCGCAACTGTTGAATAATTTTTGGCTCGACTAGGTCTAATTCTCGTAAACGGTATCAGTAATTTCTTTTGCAATTCTAATATAGTCTATAGCAGACCTTGAAAAAGATAAATCTTTATTGAATTAATTCGCGAAAAAAAAAATAGTTCTTTTTGTCAATTAGCGAGTTGATTCAAAATCTTATGAATCCATTTATTAAATCAGGTGGTTTAAAATCTTGATTGATTTATCAATTTCATTTGAATCTTATTTGATTAAATTATTTTTTTAATTCGCGAATTGAAAAAAAAAAGATTGATTTGATTTGCGAAATAAAACAAAATAAAAAGAATATTAAAATTGACTTGCATAAGATTTCTAGATATTCGCCATTTTATAAAATATATTCATCATTTTATAAAATGGCAATTTTTTAAAATGGCCGTTATATCAAAAACTAAGCGAGATAGGGCAAAAAGGACCAAATATAATAAAAAATAATAAAAATAGTTCAAGTCCCGAAGAAATCCCGAGGTGCCTTTTTTTGATAAAAAAGCCACAGGGTGACCCATTTTTGTACGAATAGAATGGGAAACGAAATTTTAATTAATTTATATTATCATAAAAATAATAAAAATGAAAAAATAGTCACCCTGTGTTTTATAAAAATTCCAGTAAACCCTAACGAACCTATTCTATCGAACCTTAAGGTTTCAAATTAAATTAATCGTAATTTAAAAAAAAAATATATTTTAACTCGCGAATCAAATCTTATTAAAGAATAACAATATTTATTTTTATTATTCGCGAATCAAATCAAAATTGATTTTATTCTTTGATTTAATTGAATTATTCAAATTGAATTATTTCGTTTGTTTTATAAAAAGTTATTAAAATCAACTTAATTCTTCTAACAAGATAAAGATTGAAATAATTTAATGAGAAAAGTTAATTCGCGAATTAATTCGTCAGAATTTAAATCAGATTTGAAAATTGATTTAAGGAATTATGTTTTTAAAGGTCTGGAGGCATTTATATTGTTTGTTTTTTTTTTATTTTTTTTTTTATTTGAGTTCTATTTTAGCATGTGCACTGAATTTCACAAAAGAACGTACTCTACAATGATGACAAAATACATTAATTAAATGATATTTCTTTTAAAATCAGGAAAATGTATTTTACGGGGTACACTCATGAACAGGGGACTAATAAACACAGTTGTAGAAAATAATACATTTTTATAAAGTCAATAACCTTAATGTGGTTGATAGAGGGTATTGCATTCAAAAATAAATTTAATGATTGATAGAGAAATAACAAATATTTTTTTTCTCTGAAATTTTGTCATAGACGTGAAATACCTAAATCTCATCACTAAAATTCAGTCTCTTGTATGGACAAATTTATGAGAATTTTTAGACCTCCCACAATATGTGAGGATAACTTTTCTAAATATAGGTCTAAAACCCCATAATAAAAGGACCTAACATAATTTTTTTATTTTTTTTAGAGAGAAAGGAAAAAACGTTAATTATTTATAACATTCAACCAAATTTAAAATCCAAAGTTTTTCAAAATTTATTATTTATTTGTATGAAAATGTATTTTTATTCATAGAAAATTTTTTTCCAAATGAAAAATTTTTCTTATTTTTTATTTAATTAATCATGAAGAATACACAGAAAAAGTTATTAGACAAAAGCTGAATGGAATGCATTTTCTGGTCAGCTACGACTTTCATCAGTATTCTTCGTGCCGAAATGCCAATTGTAAATATCTCTATTTAACTTACAAATCAACAGAAAAAGCTCTTTATGCTAACATACAATTGATTTTTATTATTGATTAGATATTAGCTAATATTAAAGACATGTGTTTTTAAAATTTGTTTTTTACATATGTTTAAACAATTCTTTTTTTTTAACCGTTCCAAGTTATATTTTAATAGTTGATCTTTTTAAAGGGACCTTGTGTGTCAAAAAACAGATTTGGACTTAAGAGTGGATTCTAGTACCTAAAAGGGTGTAGAATAAGATGAAATGAGTTAGAATTCTGATAAAAATTTATTTACCCCATAAAAACGTACAAAACAAACTTAGGAAAATCGATAAAATGAGATAAACATAAAAATTTTACTTTTTTTGGTTTTAAATTGTTTTATTTTTTTCGTCAGTCTTCGAATTTTTTGGAGTTTGGACTTTTTTCGGTGCTTTGTGAACTGGTACTTCAATTTTCTTCCGTTTGACAATTTCAGTTTATTCTTTTTTCTTCGCTTTGTCTTCAGCTTTCTTTTTTTCGTGATCCAGTGCTCCGATTTTATTTTTTCTTGCTGGAAGGTTCACATTTATTTTTCGATTTTTTTTCCTTTGAGTTCACTCGGTTAAGGAGCGACAAAATCCCGTTTCTGTGAATCAGTACATAAGACCCTGACATTCTCATACAAATACCATTTGCGAACAGATAGCTGAGAACGAACAGAGCAGACACAATAGCAAAGGTATTGTTACATATAAAAGAGAAAAAAATACGTCACCACATAGGCATGACGTCACCAAAGTCGGCACCCAATCATAACTAACCATACCAAATCGCATCTCCCAACTGAAGGTGTGTTCACAGTGATAATGCGTTATGAAACTTTAAATTTTCACACACTAGGTCCCTTCTTTTTTGGAGGTCACATATAAATATTAAAAAGATCAACTATAAAATATAAACTTAATTTTTTATTATTAAAAAAAAAAACAAACAAACCTTAAGCTCAAAAAATAAATAAGTTATTATTAAAAGTCTTTTAACTTAAAATTTGTTGGCATTATTTGTAACAAAAACACTGTATAGGCCGGGATGATAAAGTTGGTACTATCGTACTTTTTGTGGTATTTACTTTTTTTTGTATTATTAGATCCAAAAAAAAAGTGAGTTCGGTCGCAGACTATTAATTATTCAAATCGTTTCAAGGTACTCTTATTAAGTGTTGTCTTTAGAAAAAATTAGTTTCAATTATTACTTTAAAAAATGTATTTTAAAAAGGTCAACTGTTAAACTTTTCAATGCCAATTTACTAATATTAATGCATTATTTTGAAAAATCTATTTACTTCAAAAATTTATTTTGAAAATACAATTTTTCAAAAAATTTTCTTCTGGACTTTCAAGGTACTTTTACTTTTATTTCCACTTTATGTACCCAAAATTTATGTTAAACATAAGCGTAATAAACACCTTCCAAAAGCGTAATAAACACTTCCTCGTGCTTGGCGGTACACCAAAATTTCCCCTATATTGGAATAAAAACTTCCTTGTAGTGAAAATCTTGAATTTATTTATTTATTTATTTATTTATTTATAATTCCTTTAATCAAAATTGAATATGTTTTTGTATGACAGAATGATGTGAATAAATTAAAAAAAAAAATGAATTGTTATTAACACACATCATACTCACATCTATTCACCGCATTATATCGGAAATTTTTGTAAAAGCTGATAAAATCTAAAAAATCAGCGTATTATATACAAAAGATTAAAAGAAATGGAAAGATAAAAACTTTTTTTAATAAAATCCCAGTAGGAGTAGCGAAATATGTTGAATTTATTAAAATTGTTATTGTATCAATTAAGTTTACGTATTATGATTATAAATTGCCTTAAACAATATGTAGGTATTATAAATTTTGTCATAAAATCCAAATTAAATTTAAGTAAAGACCCACGAAAGTGGCGTTTTCCAATCAACAACTTACTATGTATACAAAATTTTCAATTTTATTCTCTTTTTGCCCTATTCCTATATTCCAATTTTAAGTATTAAAAAGTTCTCAATTTTTAATGGAGATTTCACCGTTTTTTTTTTTAACTTTCGTTGTAAAGTTACGAAAATTTCCTATTTCATTTGAGTTTTTTTTTTATCTATTTTTTTAATTTTCCATTTATAAACTAATTCAACAAAATACCTACTGGGATCTATAAATAAATTCGAAAAATCTTTTTTAAAATCACACTTACCTTAGCAGAAGTTTTTCCTCTTTTCTTAACATTGGCCTCTTCTCTTAATTGTTTATAGTTCTCTAGTTCAATCATTAGGGATTCTATTTTCTTTTCCTGTTCTTCCTGTAATTTCAGACGTTGTTCTTGTTCCGGAGTTAAAGCCAATGAAATCTTTTCTTCATACTCCGCAATTGCCTCTTCGTGTTCAAGCCTCATTTGGCGTATAATTTTTTCTGCATCATTTGATTTTTCTTCTGCCGTATGCAATTGTAAACGTAGTTCCTCAACAACTTGAGCATGTTCACGTCTCATATCAGCTAAAGTTTTCAAAAGATGCTTGAACACGGCGCGAGCTTCGGCTAAATTTTGAACGTTTTCACCGAGGGAACGTATTAGGACATCGAGATCGTTAGCACACACCTTCTGCTGGAGATCGGAAATTTGAGCGTTTCGCATTTCGAGTTCTTCCTGCAAATTGGCAATTTCCAAACCGGCTTGAGAATGTGGCTCGGGGTTGGGTTCTTGATTTTCCAACTCTCCCAGGCGACTGCTAATTATGCCACGATCATCCATTAGTTGTTCAAGGGTACGTTCAGCATCAATTAGGGATATAATGACCTCTAGTTCATGTTCAACACAGGCAATGATCTGATCGATTTTATTGGAAGCAGCCGTAACATTTTTAGCGGATTGGAACTTTTGTCGTTGATTTTGTGCCGCTTTTTGTTTCTCAAGAGCATCTTTTAATCTGAATTAAAAAAAAAAAAAACAACGAAATTATGTGAGGGGTGTAGTAGAAGGAAAAGTAGAAGCGCTGCAAAGCAAAAAAACTCACAAAAGCAATAGCTGTAAAAAAAAACCACTAAAACTTACCTCTTATTAATGGCCATAGCTTCTTCACATTTTCGTTTGAGTACATTACGCTGTTTATTGTGCAAAGCCTCCTTACGCGCCATTTCATTTTGCATTTTACGATCTTTATTTCTCAACTGCATCAACTCTTTTTCGCGCATCATTTTGAATTGTCTAAAGTTTTCTGCTTCCGAACGCATAGCTCTAATTAATTTCACTTTCGATTCCTTCATTGCTTGTATTTCTGTATTGAGATTTCGAATTTTCTGAGTTTCTTTTTCTCGTATTTTCAAAAGTTTAGCCTGCTGAGTATTTTTATGTTTCATATCGGAGATTTCTTTTTCGAGAGTCTGTAAACGTTTGCGCCTTTCTTCGGCCAATTTGGCAGAGGCATTCTCTTTGACATGACGTAATTTATCGAGAAGTTCGGACTTTTCAGCTTCTAGTTCATGAATTTTTTGCTCACATTCTTTGAACTTCTCTTCGATGTCATCGTCTAATGTAGAGAATTTGCTAAAATTACCAGCCATACGTTGTTGCAATTGTTCTTTAAGATTCAATTCACGATTAATACGACGCAATTGATCATTAATTTCAATTTGTTTGCTAGTAAAGGCCTCTGTACGTTCTTGAATAATGGCATGCATTTCGGTCGAACCGTCATTTTCTTCATTATTTTCGCCATTTTCGGAAGAGATTAATGAAGAATTGTGTTTATGGTCCAGAATTTCTAATTGAGTTCTTGCCAATTCATCGTCGAAACCTTCTACATAATTTTTAATACGGATAGTGTCCTCCTCAAAATTTGTACGATCACCTTGCATCATTTCACTAATAAAGTTCTTCATTTCTATCACCTTCTGTTTAAGATTTTCGTGTGCCTTTTCGGCTAGTTGAGCTCTTAATTCATGTTCGGTTACATCGTGCATTGCCAGTTGCCATTCTTTTTGCAGATGACGATATTTTTCCAGCAAATCTCTGTATTTACGATTTTGATCTTCAGATGGCATTACAATGGGCATTGATGTGGTCATAATGGGTGCAACAGTACCAACAGATTCTAAATCATTTGTCAAAGATGCTGTCATTGAACCACCTTTTGTTAGTAACTCTAAGCGTAGTTTTTGTATTATACCCTTAAGGCGATTGACTTCGGCTGCATGAGGATCCTGATTGACAATTGGTTTATTTTTAATTTTACGAGCCCTGTCAGCATAACGTAGAGTGCTAAGAGTTTCAGCGACATTATAATCAGCCGGTGAAACACATGCAATCATAAGGGTAACCGAATTGCCACCCAGGGAATCCTGTAGCAAACGAGTCAATTTAGAATCACGATAACGAACAAAACCAGCACCTTTGCCATCTGTTGCCGAAGACGGTGATGAGGGAAAGTTAAGAAAATGTGTAAAAATAAATAAATAAATAAATAAATATAAGAAACTTTTAAGTAAATAAGTTTTACAAGGAAGCACCTTTGATGGGTTCCTCCGACTGCGAGAAAATTTGGATATGTGATAGAGAAGAAAATAAGCGGTCCAATCTCAAGTTTCAAATTAAAAAAGGGGGTTAAAAGTTATGCCATTTTTTATTAAAACATGTCTGAAATTTACGAAATTCGGATCTTATTTTTACACATCCTTAAGGTACTTCAGATAATAAAATTTTGATACCAATATTTCCTATTTCGTAGAGCCAGGATTGACATTTATTTGAAATATTTGAAATAAGAAGTTAAAAATGAAAAAATTTACATATTTTTTTATACCGGTAGATGAGTCACCCAAATACCTCTCATTTGATACCAACATTTGCCTACATCACTTTAAAATAAAACAAGTAAAAAAGGGCTAAATTCGGCTGTGCCGAATCTTTCAAACCCTCCACCAAAGGGGATGAAGATGATATACGTACATACTAAATTTTGCATAAACTGTAATATGAATATGTTTTGTCAATTTATGTAACGAACTTTTGTTATTTAGTTTTAGCAATGTTATTTACAGAGGTCTGCTCTGTTAGCGACTTTAACATTGTTCATTTTTACGTTAACTTAGTTATCATAGTATGTAAGACAATAAATGTAATCGAACAATAAGAAGACTTAATAACATTTTTACTTACTTAACAGAAAAAAAAATAGATACAGAAAAACTGTACAAATTTGTATGGAAAATTTAGAGGTACCTTCACATTTTCACTCATAACTTTTGAACCGCTTGACCGATTTTAAATACCAAACTGCTCGGGAGGATGTTCAATAATAATCTGGGTAAAAATAGGCACCCCCGCTTGTGTCTTCGCGTCGTGATCGTGATTTCAACAGACAGACAGACAGACGGACATCGCTAAATCGACTTAAAATTGCATAAGGATCACGAATATATATACTTTATGGGGTCTTAAACCTATATTTCGACATATTACAAACGGAATGACAAACTGATATATACCCTCACCATATATGGTGGAGGGTATAATGAAAGAAACCTAGAATTGAAAAATACGACAATAATTGACTGCACTTTTTAGCACCTTAAAATAATATTGGGCTGCTAAAAATAATACTTGTCCTTTTTTCAATAACATATCCAAATTTCATAACCAGAGAGAACACATCAACGCTGTTTCCTTGTTTGTTAAAAATACTTTCAAATTAAAAATTTTTGCCTGCTATCTTATCCTTAAATAACTAGAGTACCGATTCCAATTGATTTACGAAGCTGTGAAGTGATGAAAAATTACTCTTCACTCATTTAAAAGCAATGATAACAAATAACAGTTTTTATCACTTCACAGAGATAAAACCACTCAAAATCGGTACATAGAGCTTAATGCTTAACAATATATAGTTATAACAATTTTTTATGGAGTTAACAATGGTAAGTGCGCTAAGCTTTGGTTATATTTTAGATAAGTTTATCACCCTTTAAAATATAGATACTTTAGAGTGGTGCGAACTGGCTCAATTGAATCTTAAGTTAATTCAAGTTTACATATATCTAAAAAATTTTAATAATTTTTCTAAATAATTTTCAAAGAAATTTTAAACCCTTTTGCCAATTTGTATTTTGTAGTTTAGTATAAATTTAGCCAGATCGCACAGAGCCTCAAAAAATTAATTTGAAAAATCTTCAAGTGAAAACAGTTTTACTTTAAAAATTTTGTGATGAAAAAAATTATGAGGTGTTGGTGGAAAATAGGTGGTAAAAATTTTTAAAGATAAAAACATGTGATAAAATTTTTGAGGTGAAAAAATTAAATAAAAACAAATAAAATACCCTTCAACAATATAAAAAAATGTTCTTTACTGTTTTTGATACAAGTAATTAAATAACTTTAGAAGTAAAAAAATTATGGAGGTGAAATCAAATTTTTCAAGTGAAAAACTTTTTTTGGGTGTGGAAACAAATTTTGTGTTTGAAAAAACTTTTGAGGTGAAAAAAAATTTTAAGTGAAAAAATTTTTTGAGGTGAAAAAATTGTTTGTGGTGAAAAAAATTTAGGTGGCAAAAACAATTTTTGAGGTGAAGAATATTTCAGGTAAGTTCAATTTATTATTCGCTTCTAAGCATAAAAATATGAAAAAATATGTTATGTCCCAGTCGCTACTATAAAGTTGTACTAAAGTACACCAATTTGTATGGAAAAATTAGAGGTACCTTCATATTTTCACTCATAACTTTTTCAATAACAAACTGCTCGTTAGGATGTTCATTAATCTAGGTATAAATTATTACCCCCGCTTGCATCTTCGCGCCGTGATCGCCATTTCAACAGACACACGGACAGACAGACGGACATCGCTAAATCGACTTAAAATTGCATAAAGATCACGAATATATAATTTATGATTTCTTAAACCTATATTTCGACATGTTAGAAACGGAATGACAAACTGATACTCGCCATATATGGTGGGGATTAAAATTTAAAGCGAAAAAAATTGTACAGATAAACAAATTTTTGGGTGAAAAAAATTAATGTGGTGCAAAATTTGTCGAGGTATACAAAACTTGAAAAGCGAAATATAGTAAAACCTTCCAATAAATGACAGCGACGAGCATACAAATAATGGAATTTAAAAAATAAATCCCTACGCTCCACAAAAAATATAAACATTTTTTTATATAAAAAAATTAAATCTAATTTAAATGAGTCTAAAAAAAGGAATGAACGTTAATTTTTTGATCAACTATTTTTTCATTAGAGAGAGCTGTCTGCTATTGGAAGAGGATAAGATTCGTACTGCATAGAATTATTTACTAAAGTTTGAATTTTAACAAAATTTTATTATTTTTTTTTACAAGAAGTTATTTTAACATTGAAAATTACCGTTTGGCATTGTTAAATTTTTTTGTTTATATTATAATGTCTTCTCTAGAACAATCTAGCAATTTTTCTATGAAAATTGTATTTGTATTCAAAACAGCGCTCATGCTTAATTCCCTGTCTCAGGTAGAAAAAGACAAACGGCAAAGCACTTTAGATGGTGGAACAAGCGTTGGCAGAATCTCAGTCCTTTCTGAAAATTAAAGTGCTGGACCAATCTTTAAATGATAAAAAAAAAACTTCATTGTAAGGTTCAAAATTTTAAATTTTCCACTTGCAATTAATATTTTCCATTGTAAATTAAAAATTATTAAATTAAAACATAAATTTGAATAAATCAAAATCAATTTGAGGTAAAAAATCAGAATTTTATATTTTTATATTTCATATTTTCTTAACTTAAAATTAAAGATCTGTGCCTTGTTTCTGTATTTTTCGCATCGATAAAGTTTTGCAAAATACATGTAAAATGCAAGCTTGTTCTGCTTTCTATAGAGTGAGTCACAGGCAATTAAATATATATATTAGTCTAAAAAAGATAATAATGAACTTTATTCATGTTATTTCTCTATGTAATAAGAAATTTTTCAAAATTAAATGTGTCCACAGCTTTAGAAGTTAAAACATCTAGCATCAGCACCCCGTTTCTGTATCTGCTGCGACAAGTTTTCGCATCAAGAAATTCATGGCCATCCTGCTTTATACAGGGTGACTTAATATATGATAAAGTTGTTTGCATTTTGACTGGAAATTTTTAAGAGATTTTAACTTCTAAAGCTGTAGGCAGAATTAATTTTGTAAAATTTCTTATAAGATAGAGAAATAACATTAATAAAGCGCATTATTTTCTACTTTAGATTAATAATTATTAAATTGCCTATAGAAAGCAGAACAAGGTTGCATTTTAAATGTATTTTGGGAAAACTTTATCGATGCGACAAATACAGAAACAAGGCACTGACACAGAAACGGGGTGCAGAATAAAAAAAATGAACATACATATATTCAGAGGCGTACAAAATCACGAATTTTGAGTAAATACAAAAAAAAAAATACGTTTGCATTAAAACAGGCGTTTTTAATAAAATACACAAAAATATATATATGATATTACCCAACAATGACATTTTATTGCAAACTTGTAGATTCACAAAGATATTTATCATAAAATTTTCACAATATCACGAAAATGAAAAAATAAATAGTTAAATAGGAACTTTTGAAGTTTCTTCATTACGCCCTTAGTGTTCAAAAACTAAAAAATTAAAAATGTGTCTTTCAAAATAGTGACCATGAATTTTAAATATATATATTTTAGACCTAAAACAGATTTGTTAATGACTGAACGTATTAACACTAGATTGAGATTCCGTAGGAAATTCGGGGTTGTCGTCTCAAGCAGGACGAAATAGGCAGCGGGTGGTCCAGTAGGGGATACTCGTTATCTAAACTGGTATACTGACTGGTCGAAAATGGACTTCGGTGTGAGAGCGGAGGGACTTTGGCCCCAACACGGGGATATCGGATACAATGGGCAAGTGGCCAACGGTGTTTCAAGCTGAATTACAGGCTATACCTCATTAAGGGTCTTAAATGGCGCATATATTTCGATCTTCTCTGATAGCCAAGCAGCAGTCCAAGCTTTCTCGTCGTAGGCATTCACTTCGGAAATAATTCTGGAGTGTTTTGATACCCTTCAACAGTTGGACACGCGTAACAGGGTTACCCTTACCAGGATACCAGGTCATCATGGACATGATGGTAACGAGGTAGCGGACAAACCAGCTAGAATGGGTTCTTCCAGAATATTGGTGGAACGGGATACGTAGTGTGGGGAAAACTGGTCCACCATTGCAGCCCTGATTAGGGAGAGTGAACTACCAATGGCAAAGGATATTTGGAACAATTCTTTTGGGATGATAGGCGAAACTACTGCTAGGAACGACACCAGGTTACCAACATGGTTTCTTACCGGACATTTCGGATTAAACTACCATTTATGGAAAATGAATCTGTTAGAATAGCCTCCGTGTCGACTATGTCTGGAGAAAGTCGAAACAACCATTACATTTTATGTAAGTTGTATTGTATAGGAACAGAAGTAAAGTTTTCAATAGGAAATTTTTAGGTCCAGAAAACATTAGAAACTCTTCTCCATTTTCTATATTAAAGTTTATTTTTGTTACAAAATATCCATATGAATCGCAGTGCCGGCCGTAGGGCCAAATCTTGAGTTAATGATACTTGAAAGGTAGAAACCATTGCCAGTAGTATAAAAATCAAGTTCTGGCAAACCACTGAGAAGCAGTGCAACCAAATATATTTTGAGTTTGAATTAATAATGAGTGTTTTACACAATATTGCAAATTCCAATGTATTGCCGCTAAAACCCCGAACATGCCTGGAACATGTTGAATTTTGTACAAGAGAAAGAAATTTTCGCGGGGAGTTCTTCTTTATTACGCTAATATAAAGAAAAGTGCAGCCAAGGGTCATCTAATCTGAAAGTAGAAGTTTACGTAAAGCAAAGTGATTTTGCAGCATTCAAGGCCGGTCAGCAGCTAATTGAAAATGCTGAAATGGAAAATCCTACCACTGCTGCCGTATTCTCCAGACATCGCACCTTTCGACTGCTACTTGTTCTGGTCGATGACAAATGACCTGTTCCAGCAGAAGTACACTTTTTATAAAAAATGGAAAAAATGTTTCGATGATTGTATTGTCTCAAAAGACGAATTGTTCTTGCAGTTTGATATCCTAAAATTGACAAAAAGATGGGAAAAATTTGTGGACAATACTTTTTTTAGTAATGTTTAATAATAATTCTTTATCAAATTGGTATAAAGCTTGCTGAAAATAACTTGCCAACTTTGGGAAAATAAAAAAAGTTGTTTTTAAAAAGCTTTTTCACAAAACTACCTGGGGATGTGTCATAAGACATAATTTGTTTATTTTTGTTTGTTGTAAAATTTAAAAACTTTGACCTCAAATGAACAAGTTACACAATTTAGCTCAAATATAACAATATAATATTCAGCCTGGGCTGTGGCACAAAAAGTAGGAACATCATTGGACTCAGCTTTGACTATTTAGTAATTGAACCAATGCAGAGTAATTTCTCGAAAAGTTCGAAAATTACACACCAATAATTAATAATTTTATATCCACTAGGAAAGGCTCGCGTAAATCAAGGATTACCTATTAAGTCAAGATTTTGCCCCACGGCCGGCACTGCGACCCATATGGATCTTTTGTAACGAGGTATTACCTGTTATTATAGCTTTGGAATTTATCCATGAAGTTGCTAAGAATAGTCCCATTTAGTGCGTTAAATTATTGTAAACAGTTCAAAGATCTAAAAGTAATTTTCAATGACAAATATAAATTCTATGGTTCAAGGGACTTTAAAATATGTCGGGGTTTCTACAAGACTTTCGTCGAATTGCGACTTCGTTTTTTTTGCGTTTTCATTCGCTAAGGCAAAACGTTACCTGGAAACAGCACACTTTATAATTTTTTTTCTTTTACGACAAAAAAACTTAAATATAATTATCTGGTAAAATAAAATTTGAGTCTGAAACATGTACTGTACCATCACCGATCATTTATTTGAATAAATGTATAATTTTTATAAAGGTATTTTAAGAAAAAAAAAACTTACCCCCCAAAGCTGAAATGACATTTCCTAAAGCCAAAAGACCCTGATTAATTTTAACACCCTCTTTAAAACGGTCACCGGTAGCGCCAGTCTTTTTGGAACGTTCTGATCCAGCCAAATCCACTAAATGAAATTTAGAAGTAGTAACGGCACGTCTAGAAAAACGCAAAAAATAAATTAAAACAACAAATAAACACCACCTTAATGTCTGCAAAAAAAAAGGAAAATATATACAAAGAAAAAAAATTAACTTACGTTGAATCCTTTTTCGTAGCTTGTAAAGTAACTGTAAATATAGCATGAGATCTGGAAGATGCTTGATTCATAGCTGTGGAAGCTACTGCTCTACCGCCGGATCCTTTTACCAAGCAATCTGTTGTCTCTTTGGCATTATAAACTTCTTTTTCGGTCAGACCCACCATTAAAATACCATTACGATCTTCACGCATTTCAACAACACTCTCTTCACGTGACTTGTCCGAAAGTAAATCATATAGTTGTTCCTGATACAATTCCATAAAGGAACATTTGATGACAAAATCAAATTCATTCGATAATTCTTTAATACGT
Organism: Eustalomyia histrio; assembly: GCA_949748255.1. Lineage (NCBI taxonomy): Eukaryota > Metazoa > Arthropoda > Insecta > Diptera > Anthomyiidae > Eustalomyia > Eustalomyia histrio. The sequence goes on along the minus strand of OX456525.1, from coordinate 14,097,614 downwards.
TCAAATATATCATGCATAGCGCGGGGAATAACGCCGACATTTTCATCGAGTGAACCATCAAAGGCCGTACCCATAGTGTGGGTCTTGCCAGAACCAGTCTGGCCATAAGCCAATATAGTGGCATTGAAACCTTTAAATAATTTGTCCAACATATCCGACACAGACATATTATAAACAAGCTCTTGGGAATCACGGTAATCGAATACAAAATTAAACGAAAAACAATCGGTATTGTTCACTAATACTTGATGTATGCCATCCAATTTTTCCACGGCCACTTGGCAGCCACGTTCCTTTTCGGAGTTTACCAAAGGGCGGACTCTCAGAGCCACCCTGACACTTTCTAAATCGCCCATGTTAAAAAAAAAACAACTGCTCTTTACGTGAGTTGTACTTTTTGAGTCTTATAGAATTTTAAATGCAATTTTACTTCTAAAATAAATCAATAAACATTTTTTTTTTCAATTTCTTTGAACAATTTTTATGTTATATGATGTTCTTACATTTTCTTTTGCCTTCCCTTATCTAGTCTGGTGAATTTTGTTTTTATGCGGCTGTATGTGCGAAAAAGAATGACAAGTTAATTATGCGACTGGTCACAATTACAAATAACAATAAGCACAATACGATTTAAAGAATTTTCAGCTGGTAAATTAGTTATCTTACACAAACTCCGATTTTGCCGAATTAGAAAGAGCGCTTGTTTGAAGGTCATAAAAAACAATTTATTTCTTTCGTTTATTTACTTCGAAATACCGTGCTTTCCTCTAAAAATAAAGAAACAGTTTCTTAAATAATACAATGCTGCAAAGGAATTCTTCCCTCTTTTATTGCAATTTATTGTACCTTTACAACAACTCCTCTACACAAAACAAACCGTTTGAATTCAAATGAAAAATGGCGGTTGTAACGCGAAGCAGAGATCTGCGACTAGAATTTAAATAAACGGCGGAGTTTAAAATGAAAAGAACAGTAGCGGCGACAATATTAACGCTACGAAACGTAAATATATCGGCTAGACCAAGGCGAATTAGCACCAAGGTGGATTTTTTACGTTTTTTTACATAATTAGAGAGAGAACTGTCAAAAGTTGTTTTTGTTTACGTTTGTTTAAAGTGCATGTATGTATACGTCCATAAATTTTTCAAAAGCAATTTACTTTGTTTCACTCAGATGTCAACCCATTACTTTGTTTTTCGTAAGTGAGAAGATAATGACCGCTCATTACTGTGGGACATCGCGAACAAAAGTAATTAAGATAGTAAATGGACTGGTATGTATTTGATACCATATTTTTACTGGATGTTAACGCTTAACGTTAGGCGTCAGCAGCACAAACCAATACATGCACATTTTTAAAAAACGTCAAACGATAAATGAATACAAAAAACACTAAAAAATACAAAGCTATGTATACTTTTGCATTTTATATTTGTCTGGTGTGTGGTTTTTCTATAAAAATATTTTCCGCGTTCATTGAAACTTTTTTTTTGTTCATAGTTTTATATAAACAGCTGATTCTGTATATAATGTACGGTTCGCTTCGAAGAGTTTGTTAAGTACAGCATAAGCATAATATAGTTAGCTCTTACCCGGGGGTTACACGTTCAATTTCTCTCAATTTTCAATACAATCACACTTTTTTGCTAACACACTCACACTTTTTGAAATTGATAACTGGATGGTATTTAATTTGTCATGCAAGCGGTTAGGCAATCTGAAAAGCAATTTTCAGACATTTTCTTGATGACGGCATTTTTTAAATAAGATTGTAAACAATATGGCGTGCAGCCTACTCCACAGCTTTCAATTCAAGAGATTTTGACATACAGTATATGAGAAAAATTGAAAGCAAAAATCTTGTACGTGTAACCGCAGAGTTAAAACAATGCTAAAGAAATATAAGTGAAAGAAATGCCGAAAAATTCTAAGCGGCGGATTTATTTAATTGACTATTGTTAAAAAGGCTATTAGACATGCATACTTGTCTGAAGACATGTACGATAACATACCAAAACTCACTAATAGCAAGTATGTCGAGTACGTCAGACATGTATGTTGGTTTTCAAGATAACCATAGCCGCTACAACTTTCCGCTCCATTGACATGCTTTCGCTTTAAAAATTTATGTGTACTGAAGTATGCCGTCAGCGTTCGACATTGTAATAGCAAAACTCTAAGAATGCCATCGTACATGTCTGCAGACAAGTATCCGTGTCCAATAGCCTTTTATGCTACACACAGAAACATGTGTTTCTTTCAATGTTTCGCTTTTTAGTACAGACGATGGAACCAAAAACATTACCATAAAGGAAACATCAGTCTGTGTGTTCGAATTTACTACTACTAAACAAACAAATGCGGAAGAAAAGCAAATTTTTAAAATTTGTTTTTAAAAATGTTTCAGTTTTATTTTGTTAATTTTTCATATGCTGCTGTTTTTATTTTTATAGATATTACATTTTATGTCCCATAATTTTTATAAATTTTTATATGCATATCCAATTTTAATTACATATTTTAAATTGTCACCATTTTCGTCTCTCTTTTATTTACTCCGCAAATTACTAAAGCACCGCACACAACGAAGTAAGATAGAAAAACAGTAAATACCGATACAGACGATGGAACATTGTGTTTGGAAACATAAAATAATAAAAAATTTGATATTTAAGGAACCAAAAAAGAAACATGAATTTCAACAGGAAACATTGCTACACACGATGTAATGTGGAACATGCTCATGTTTCCTCAAATGTTGCATCGTTTAGGGCCAGCATTATGCTTTGGCAATATTGCCGGCTTCTCTAAAATTGATGACGGCTCAGTCGTTAGCTACAGATCTCTGGCGCGAAGCGTAACTTACGAACTCAAAAAGGAACAGAGTTGCCATTAGCATTACAAAACTGAAGGTATTTGGGACTTAGTGCCCTGGCGACGATCAAATAATCCTGTCAATCAGTGTATATGTGTGCGTGTCGTATGCATGCAGATGTAAAGTAGACGTACAAATAAACACCTCAATAACCAAAAATTACTAACAAACTGATCAAAGATGAAGGCAAACACAAAGAAAATGAAATTTTGTTTGTCAAGCACAACAGGAGGCGATCAAATAATCAGCCGTAAAAAAATCAAAACTGTTTGATATTTCGGATACGCTTATCGTTTGTGATTGGTGTTTTTATGTGATCGCATCCAGGGCCATTTAGCTGTTCTTGTGCGGTAAATTTTGTTCAAAACCCTATATAAATTTGACATTAGTTTTCGCTAAGAGTTTAAGCGTAGAATTCATATTTTATAGTGAATGCTCCTGTTAGCACAATTAAAAAACTAAGTATACAATTTGTTGGCGTAAATTTAATATACATGACTATTATTGTTTTAAGTGAAAAAGTGATATTTTGGGTTTATTGTAATTTTGTCTTTCTTATAATATAAAAATATTAATTTTTTAAATTTGAATTACAAATTTAGAAAATTTTTCCACGGGAAAAACAATTTAATGTGCTCAAAAAAGTTTGTTAGATTTATACCTAAAGCGGCCCATAGACTGTAAAGCATGCTGTTCAGCATGCTTGTCGGCTGTATGAATTTGATAGTGTAATGTCTTGTTTGATGGATTGAAAAACATGTAGGATGAAAACAAAATTTTTTTTTGCTTGTTTGTCAAGCATGATGCATCGTAAAAACACCAATCTTTTAATGCATACAAAGTAATATTTTTTTATAAAATTCATCCAACATGCTTGATGGTGTATGACAATAGATATTTCATGTTTGTCGAGCATGTTGAACAGTATGCATAATAGTATATGGGCCGCTTAAGTCGGCAATTTGTCCCGCTAGATGTAGATTAAAATCGACGGATTTTAAAAGAAAATCGTCAAATTGGCAGCATTTTTATATTTCAATCAGAAACCACTAGATTTTTTGTGGATTTTTTTTTTAATAAAGGGTTTTATTAACTATATGAAACAATAATAACGAAAAATAAAAGTAATATATGCATTTTGGAGAATAAAAGAGTATGCAAGTAAATTTTCTTTTAAAAAATTGAAGAATTGTGCATTAAGTGCTTGTGTATGCTTGAATCTATGAATTAAAAGGTGATTATAAATTAATAAAAACTGAAAATCAGCTTTATCATTATTTATGCTATTATTATTTAATATGCAGCAATGAATTCTAATAAAATTGTTAAAATTCAATAAATTTATACAAATTCTTGTAAGAAAAATAATTTTATATATATACCCTGTGGGCCTTTTACTGTCATTTTCTCTATATTCTTACCGGCTTTTTTGTTATTTTCGGAGTGTTACCATTTCAGTGCTTTTCAGGTATTTTTTTGGTGCTTTTTACATGATAGTTTTTTTTACAAATCCATTTTTATCCAGTGTCTTCACATACAATAAAATTAACTTGTAGTCTAGACTAGCGATAAATATGTTAACATAAATTGCAGCAAACGTCGAAATTAAAAACTTGCTAGTGTGGACAACTCGATTTCATTTTTATTGCCGGCAAATATGTCGCAATAATTCTCCAGCAGTATTCGTTAGCAATTATTGCTAAGATAAAACGTCAAACTAGCTGTCATTTTCCTTTGATGATTATAAAAAGACGGCACATATAAAAAAAAAATAAAAAAACAAAATTATTAAATTTAAAAGAGTTAAATATTAACAAATTAAATAGGCTCTAATGCTTTATCTGAGGCTACATTTTTTAAATCGTTGCGAAGAAGCGATAATGTTGGCCTTCGAAGTTTTCTCCTATATGTTTCAATCATGATAAATTCAGATTTCTTTGTTGTTCCTTTTTCCTATGAAAATTACAGTTTTTATTAAAAATTCAAAAGTGAATTAAGTAATCAATTCATTCATAACTCTGATTTTTAAAAATTCATATTTTATTTTATAGAAAAAAGTACAAAATCAGTCGCGAGGAACTGTGTAACTTTTGCAAGTTAAAAGATACTGAAAAAAGTACTGAATTTTCCACCCCTGGTTGGCAGACCCAAGCAGCTGCATTACAATTTTTTTATTGCTATTCTAAAAATATTAAAAGAAAATTCATGTATTTTCCAATCAGTTAAATATCTAACATTAATAAAGTCACAAAATATAATATAAGTATATATTTTATTTAGTCTGTGTTTGCCGCAATACAACAGGATTTTGTTAATAAAAGTTTACCAACATGGAAGGTTAGTTTTTTGTCAATACAAATTTACATAAAAATTATAACATGATTACATTTTAGCTACACCTGGTCCTGCAAATGTTCTTGAAGTCTTAAATAAATATTTGGAATTATTTCAACAAAATAGTATTGAATTTAAGTACTATTTAGCACCCAATAGTGTCGTTGATTGGTATGGCCGTACAATACGTGGAGCAAATAAAATTCATGATTATTTAAGGTAGGTCGTGGGATTTTTTTTCTTTGTTGAATTTTAAATAAATTTATATTAACTAGGCATTTGTCTATGCCTTTATGCAAATTGTTAGTTTATCTAATTGGAATTTTTTATTTCCAAATGTTTAAGAAATATTGAACTAAACAAGGGCAGTACTTTTTTTTTGTTTTTTATTAGAAATGTCTGTATTTAGTAAATTAGAGAATTTTTGCATATGAATTTTTTAATAATCAGAATTGAGAAACTAAAAAAAAAATATGTAATAAAATAGTTAAGTTTCAGAAACATAGTAAGTGGGGAAAAGTATAGGGCATAAGTTGAGTTTACGTTCAACTCTCCAAAAAATCTTCCAAATTGACAACGTTAAGTTCAACTGTATAAAAGCCTTTTTGAGGCTCGTGGCCCTTTTAAGTAGGCAAAGCTCTAAAGTTGAAAATAGTTTTTACAAATTCCTTGGTAAACACGGTATAGACAATAGTTCCATTTTTTAAGCGGCGGATATTTCCCAATCTTGCAAAAAAGCGTTAATAAGAGTCACAAGAGTATTGTTTTCTCTTTTTACGAAATGTGGTAGATCAACAAGAGCAGCTAATTTGCTTTTAAGGGAAATAAAATAAACACAGCTTTTGTCTTTTATGTAGTCACCCTGTATAAAGTAGGCTGACCATGAATTTCTCAACGCGAAAACTTCTCGCATCAGATACAGAAACGGGAAGCTGGTACACACATTAGTTATATGTTGCAATATGTAAATAAAGGACCCTACATGTAAAAAAAAACTCAAATTTTACCTAATGAGCTTATCTGATATTCCACTTTTTTCCAATTTTATATGTGATCTAACTTCTAGTTTATTTTAGTCCTAAGCAGTCTTTGATTTTTACCAAAGTTACCCAAACTCCTTCGATTATTTGTGCAAATAAAATTTTGTACAGATTACAAATGTTCGGTAACGGAGACAAATTTGAGCAAATTTCTCTGATTTAAAAGCACATTTTCCCTTTTGCACAAATTTCCCTGATTTTGATTTGGAAATCTGCAAAACCCTAATTAATTGGACTTGCAAAAAAATCAATTAGTCTTGCAGAGAAAATCAAATGGCAAAAAGCCAATTAGAAAAATACCGAACCTTTGTAATCTGCTTATATAAAAAAAAAAAAACAAAGAGAAGGTTTTTTGCATCGTGAGAGACATCGTGTGTAGAAAGTATTGAAAAAAAATCTAAAAATAATCTTTAAATGCACATAAATATTGTATGTATATTTATGCCTCATTTACATCTGCATTCAAATTCCGAGATTTCGACCAAAATCAAAATTTCAGTAAAATCTTAGATTCCCCATACAAATGAAATTCAATAAATTGACGAGATTTGTAAGATCTTATGAAAATCTCGCAACTTTGTTTCGCTTATTTTGTAGACTTTTTGCATAAAAAAGTGTCAACGCTGGTCAACAGCTGACGAAGTAATAACCAAAAGGTTTTAATAATGAAATAAAACAGTTATCAAAAACAATAAAAATACATTTAAACCCAATAGAAATGTTATATCTGATGGTCCACCTAAAATTAAAAAAACGTACCTAAGTGAATTCTATTGGCTGAAATGCACTTTGTCGGGCGTTGCTCAAAAAAAATGTATATTACTCCCTCTAGAATATAAAAAGAAATTTTTTTTCTATCTTCCATTTTTATAGCCTGTGGCCCCCAGGGACAAAAAAATGGTACGCGTAGTAACATATAAGTGTGGGTACTCAAAGGAAAGGAAATTTTTTGGGACTCCAAAGAGGGTCATAAATATACCTAGAGGAAGCAACATGCCATAGATCTTGAAACAAAATGCATATTTAAGATCCTGATGAAATTTCCTTTCATTTAAGTTCCCACACTTATATGTTACAACGCGCACCAGTTTTTGGGCCCTGGAGGGCCTCACAGGTCCTGGCCCCAAAAATGGAAGATAGAAAAAATTTTCGTTTTTTATTCCAGAGGGGGTTACATATATTTTTTTTTTATTTTTTGAGCAACAAAACAAAGTGCATTTCAGCCATTCTATTTCCTGGATCTTGAAACAAAATTCATATTTAAAATCGTGAGAAAATATTCTTTAATTTGAGCCGTCACACTTAGCATTTTAGAAAAAAAAAATATTTTTTAATTCCCAAGGGAGTGATATATATATATTTTTTGAAGATTGTCCAAATATATGTAAGAATATATTTTATTTGTAAAAATAAATTTTATTTTCGCTACGGCTCACTAGCTGTGTTTCTGCACCTATAGGTGCTTTCAGTGAATGTCCCTTTTAACACCTTGCCGCACAAACACAGCAAAAATAGCAAAAACTTACAATTGCACAACTCATGCAAAATTTTCTCTTATAAGATCTTTTGTGTTAAAACAGTTGTGCTTTCGATGTAATTTGAAATTATTACCAATTAAAAATTTACTCTGAATAAAAAATCCAAAGATGGCACAAGTCCTTAATGCGGGAAAGCTTTACTCAGCGAAGGTGGTTTCGAATATACCACATAGTAGAAAATCCCTAAGCCAGGCCAAAGGTGGACTACGCAAAAAAAAAAAAAAAACTTTATAAAATAACTGTAAAAGTAAAATATAAAATTATTGTGTTGTTTTAAATGTACTGTCGTTAGCTTTCAAATGATATACATACTTCATGTATCCATTAAGTATTTACCCACTAAAAAAGGAAACAAACTTTTCACATTTAGAGTCACGCCCACCCAAAAAGGGACATGAGCCCCAATAAATTATAATACCATCAAACTCAGCGTGAGTTCTCGATGTACAGATTTTTTGAGAGTTTGGGTAACATAAACTCATAGTGTTTTCAATATTTGTTACAAATTTCCCATCTTGCAGACATGAAATTCGCAATCAATTTGAACACATCGAATTTTTGCAACCAGAACAATGCGGACCTATCGAATCAAAAACCAGTCATATGCGCACGTAAGTTTTAACTTAAAGTTTAAACTTTAAAGTTTACAGTTTTCAAAAATATTTACTGTTATTTTCTTAGAAAAATAATCTCAACAAAACCTATTGATAATGTGCATCCTATAAATCGTTTACCCGATATGGTACCCTTAAAATCTTATGCCGATAGTGATGTAGAAGATAATGAATTAGCCGAAACTTCAACATTTGCTGCTGCTGTTGTTAATGCTATTAGGAAAACTCCTGAAAAATGTACAAGTACGTTAGATATTGCGGAGTTAACACCACCAGCAAGTGCTACAAAGGAAGACGAAAAAGAAGAGAAACCACGAGCAGACGAAGAAGAAGGCAATAATAAAGACCAAAAACGAAAAGGTATAAAACGTACTCACTCGGGACGTTTTAGTTATTTGCGACGTTTACCAACAGCACCATCAACAAGTAAACGTGTAGGTAAGAATTATGAGGGCAAACGCACTCTGCTAGATGATTCATCTAGTGAAGAAGATGATCTAGAAACTATGGAGGCATTGTATTCCTCCTTGAAGTATATAGAGGTTAAGGGTATAATGCGTAATCTTAATACAGCAACTTCAAGGCAAAGAAGTGCTCTTTGGCGTGATTGTACGCAATTAGAAACGCGTATACGTATATCTTATCGTCGTAAATTGCAAGATAATGAAATACAATTCGCTTTAATAATCTATGAATCATGTAATGTAGTACCGCGTTCTACACAGCCAACAAAACGTAATCTTATGTCCCAATTTTCGATGGCCGCTGTTGACGATGGAGATAATAGTCAAGAACGAGAAATTGAATCGGAAGAAATGATTGTTGAAACCCTATTAAGTGAATCCGTATTAATAGAACCTCAAACATCGTCTACTTCTACATTATTAGGTAATACCGAAGATCCCCTTGATGAGGAGGGCACTTTGGAATCATTATCGGTGGCTCATATGCGTACACCCACAAAATTAACCCATACACCGCCTGCAACACCGAAGCGTAAACCTCGATCTTCGTTTCAAACTGCATCTGGTTTGAAACGTTTAAATAGTTCACCTACAGTACCTACGCCTAAACGAAGTGCTGCTCGTAGTTTAAGACTTTGATTTTAAAATTTTCAAAATATACACTTTTCAGGCATATTACATATATTTTTTAAAAAAAATATTTTTTACTATTTTATTTGAAAAACGTAAATTTTTATAAGTCCTGCAATATAAATATATTTGTATTATTTTTCAAACAACAAAAAATTAAAAGTTTTTGCTTGAAAAAAAAAAAAGATTAAAATTATTTTAGAACAGCATGCCAGTTGAACAAATTATCACAATTTTTTCTTTGATTAGTTGATTTATTTCAATAGAAAAACTTCCTTGAATGTTATTTTTTCTTAGACATTTTTTATATATTTATAAACAAAAAATATTTGACAAAGTTTTAAGTGAATACTCGTTAAAAAAAATTAAATAATTACTGTGATTATTTTTTTTTCAGTGTTATTTTTATTTTTCTACACTTAAAAAACTCTCTTTGATATTATTCATTAAGTGTTTTATTAGATAGCGTTTTTAATATTTATTAATAACAAATACAACGTTTAAAAAACAATTTTTATTAAACAAAAAAAAATTAAGCAAATTTAATAATTTTTAACGCAACCAACCAAAAAAACTCTCTTCAATACTTTTCATTCATTAACAGTGAAACGTATTGGACGGTGTTTTAAAAAAAAATAAGTTCAAAATTTCTCCTTAAAATAGAGATTAAAACATACGAATTTTCTGTTTAAAACTGCTCATCTCATTGAAAAAATAAATTTTAATTTTTTTTTATTTTAAAATAAGATTAAAATTTATTTTTTTTATTTTAAATATAAAATTGAGATTATATTGGAAATATTCCAGGTTTCCTATCGTGGGTTTACTATCCCAACCTCGTACCTCAAAAACTACTATTTTTCAGGAGAAACAAAAAAAAAGCGTTTTAAAATAACCTTGTGACATATTTTTTGAAATTTAAAACGCTACTTTTAAAATTTAAAAAAAAAAAAAATAATACATTTATTATAAAATGTTTTTTTTTGTCTCTCCTAAAAAATACAATTTTTTGAGGTACGAGGTTAAGTTAGTAATCCCTTGCTATATATTACTCTCACGCCAATCGGATCTATGTTCCGGGGCGATTCCGAGTTTTTACTTGGCCAACTTCAGCAAACGGGGAAATATGTACACTCAACTTCAACTAAAGTGATTCGAACTATTATACTAAATATAATTTTCTAAATGCTAATAGGCGCATTTACAAAATGTAATTTAAATATTTTACAGCGTTGGCTGACTGTACATCTAAACGCTGTTACAACAACAACTCTCTATTTTAATAATGATTAATTTTAAATAAATATTTCTTAAAAATTTGTATTATTATTATTAGCAAAATCTACAATTTTGCAGAATTAGAAAAAATTGTGATAATTTTGTTTTCAATTATTTCATCAAAATTAATTTATTTGATCTCTTTTTGATTTATTGTTAAAAAAAGCTGGTGAATTTTTTTGATGCCCTTTTTAAGACGAAAAAAACCCTCCAGTTAAAAACATTATTTTTTTAATAAGTAAATTCAGTTTTGGTATTTTTTTTTAAATGACAAAAGAACTTATTTTCTACATAAAAAATTTAGGACTTTTTATAAAGATTAACCAGGCAGAAATTGGTTACGGTAACCAGGCAGAAATTGGTCACGGTATAGTACTGAGCAGAACAGTGGCTTATCCGTTTTGCCAGTCCCACTCAGAAAGTGCTTGATCCAAACTGTTTTCCACAAATTTCGGTTCTTAAATTTGTTTATACCAAAAAATTGAATTAAACAATTTTGTTCAATTTAGTATAAAATGGAATCGCGGTTTAACGCGAATACTCAGTTTTAAGAAACGCAATTTTATTTTTACACTGAATTCCCTAGTCAGAAATTTCCAGTGGTACAAACAATCAAGTACAGGCGAATACTTGGGTACCCGTGAAATAATTTTATTAAACTTATAGAAGACTTATTTGGAACGCTTAAACAACGTTAACCACAAGTGTTTTGCCAGTATTTGTATAACAAAAGTTTCAGTGGTCTCTAAAAAGCACTGGTGAAGAATCCTCTTAGATCACTATGTCAACAGTGTTTTTTTTTTGCCAGTGCTACCCTGTTAGAAATTACAAACGGTACTGGAATCAATGCACTGGTGGAGGATTATGTCCGAAAATTATTCCCATACCAAAATGTGAACTATGAACAACATAATTTTATCTTCATTTTGGGATAAAATAATCAAAAAAAAAAAACGGTCTTTAAAATTTTTTTTAATGAAATTATTTCGCTTGTAAATTGAAAAAAAGTTTTATTTTTAAAAACTTTAACGGAATTAACTAACAACTATTAATTGATAACTATTACTACTGAATTCAATGGCAGTATGTTGTCCCGTTTGGTAACGCAAAAATTTATGCAAAAATTAGGAAAATATGTATTCAAATAAAAAACCGGTAAATTGACACCAACAAAACGGGTTTCAGTTAATTCGGATATAGAGAAAAAAAAAAAACCGGAACCGGTTGGTTTTTTTTTTATGAAAAAAAAACCTCTAATCAAAGGATTTCTAAAAATGTTTAAGGTCAGATTACTGAATATTACTGAATACAATTAAATTAAATTTTTTTATGGCAAACAACGAAAAATGGTTCCAATAGTTGCTAAGTCCCGTTTCACACAGAGCAACTTTTGTCGCGACGATTCTTGTCAATTCTCTTTTAAAGTTGCCTTTTATTTCACACAGAGAAACTGTTTTCGGCAACTTTCGTCTACATTTGGTTTAAAATGAATAAAAAATAAAACAAAGAATTAAAAAACAAAACGAAGAATGAAAAAACAAAACGTATTGCGGAGAACAAGCAATTCTGTACCAACCCCCACTCTTCTTTCCCCTCTCTCTTACAAACTCAAGAATTGCGCTACAATTGTTGCTCTGTGTGAAATGGGACTAACGGGACATTGTGACAAGAGGCTAAGAGTGAAATAATTGGAAAATAATTGATCCATATAACCTTTTGTCGAATTTCCGATTGAAAAAATGTAATTAAGAAATTATCTTTTTAAAAGTCTTTCTGCAGCAGAAGCAAATTCTTTGTGCTCCAAATCAAAAATATTGTTAGTAATATTGTTCATGTGTAAAGTAACTTTAAAAGCGACAGATTTTAAATAATATTTTGGCCTGTTTCAAAAATTATATACTAAATGTACTCAATTTTTAAAGTCTTACAAAATTCACTTCCATGTTATTCCCATAAATTTTATTTTTTTTTTTTTAATTTCCCATTATTCTGCATCAAAACCAGTGCATTCCCTTAAATTCAAATATAATCCTTAATTTATTTTTAAATTTTTTTAATCATATTTTAATTACTTATTTTATTTTAAATCTTAACTTAATATATATATTTATATATATTTTTCTTAATATATAGTAAATTTTTTTTTGTATGCATTTATTTTCTTATTAATTTTTTTTCTATGAATTATATAAAATTTATATTTTGCAGTCAATCCAACTATTGTTATTATTATTCTACTAATATTTTTCGATATTTTTATAAATGTAATTAAGTATTGAAAATAAAATGCAAATTTATTGTAGTAAAAAATATGTTTCTTTTTATAAATAAAGTGTCTACTTTTAATGAAAAGTATAAAAATAACACGTACAATGTTTTTGTTTTTATTATTATTATTATTAATTAAACAAGGAATTTAAAGGTATTTAAATATAAAACTATTCAGAAAATACATATGCATCGATATAATAAAGATCTAATCATAATTAAATTAAGTTGGTTTCTCCCAATTACGTTTTACTTTAGGCGAACAAAATGCTTGCAATGCAAAACGAAATATGTGCAGTTATTATTTGTCTTGTGAAAACTTCATGTACACAGAAAAAAATTTACAAAATTCTGTTTGTATTATTGAAACATTTTTTACAGGCCATTTTTGTTAAACACAAACATAATACAACAATGGAATACAAACAATTGTTTTTTTTTTATTTTTTGAAACTTTTCTTTTTATTTGTAAATAATTTTTATATAAACAGTAACAAATTAACAAACATTTTAAATAAAAAATTGGTTAGATATCAAATTTGAATTTAAGCAAACTCTTTTAATTAAATTAAATTTTATAATGCATGAATTTCTTTTAACCAATCGGAACATTTAGATTTTAAATTCTTTGTTCTGATTGGTAGATTTTTAAAAATTAAAAAAAAAAAATTGCACAATTAAAAAAAATATTTTTTTTTTTGTTAAAATAGCAAACTTTTAATTGAAAATGTACCAACAATTAATTTTTTTTTCAGTGTAATCTAATTATAAAAATGAATCTGATTAGTTTTAGATCTTTTTACAAAATCTTACTTTTACAATAAAATTTTGTTACTTTTTAATTAAAAAAAAAAACTAACATAAAACAATTAAGTAATAATATATAACATATGTATGTATATGAAATGACTAAAGTTTTGACAAATTACATTAAATACTGATAAAATGATGTTTCTTAATTTTAAAATTATACTTCATAAATTGTGCTATTATCGGGTTCTACCTCAATGGGTTTGACAAAGTAACGGCGACGATTATTATCGAAAGGTGGCACCACAACATCTCCACTATTACCATCTGCCTTAACAGATAACTGCAACAAACAAACAAACAAAATGGTAAAAACAAATTAAAATTAAAGAATTAAATAATTGTTTATATAAATTTTTAAAAATTTTGTATTATTAAAAAAAGCCCATGCAGTTTTATAAAAATGATTCATATATAGCATTTATAAATAGATTTGTAATAAAATAACAAAAAAAGAAAAATATTTAAAAAATTCTACTTACTCATTTGAAAAAAGTGTTTCAACCCAAAATTTAACTCATTCATAATACTAAACGTTTATATTTTATATTTTTTATATTCTACACATTTTGAATGCAAATCACATTTAAGATGACTTATAATTTAAACAAAAATTTTATTTTATGACAAGGACATACAATAATATTATTATTTTTTTTTCTCTTTTAAGACAATCCAATTTTATAATTTGTAGTCTTTTAATGTTTTTTTTTTTTATTTTTTTAATATAACTAGACGCAACATTTAGTTTTAGTGAGTTGTGGCAATTATTTTTGACAGTGTAAGTTTTGTATGTGAGTGTTTAAAGTTGGTGTTTAATTATGTTTCAGTAAATTTTTATTAATTTTCTTCTAGAAAATCAATTGAAGATGTCTAAAAAAAGAATGAAAAAAAAACACAAAAAAAGAAACACATAACATTTAAATTGTGTACAAAAAAACATAATAATATTTAATAAAATACATATAACAAAATGAATAATAACATTAACAGCAAAAATATATTTTAATGAACTATAAAAATAATGATTGATATTTTTTTTATTGCAAAAATAATCCTAGTACCTTCCCTGCAACTATTATTGATACTATTGACATAAAAAGCCCCTCATATCTAAGCGAAACGTGCTTGTCAATGACGAGTCAAAGTTAAATACCGCCAGTAATGGAATAACTTATGCAAGAAGACCCAACAGAAATCTAGTACAAAAAGAATTTGGTGTAAAGACGGTCAAACATGGAGGTGGCCATGTCGAGGCCTGGGAATGTTTTTTTTTTGTCAATGAATTAGGCCCACTTCATCGTATTCATGGCATATCGTATAAATGATCCTACAAAAACTTCCTTGAGAGTGTTATGTGGCCAATCGTCAGTTTATTATTAGTTTGACCCATATGCTAAAAAAAATTCGTTATCGTGAAAAACGATAAAGAAGGTTTACATTTTTTAATATTTATATGCAAAATTTTTGACTTTTTTTTTTGCCTGCGATTTTCAAGATCTCGACTAAATAAAAAGAGTGTTGTTACTAATTTTCATTAATTGATTATTTAAAAATGGTAGGACAAACAAAATTATTTTAAATTTTTGTGGTAAGCCCACATGTAAATTTACATTACATTAAGCGCAAGTATAGGCAATATATAGGGTCCTAACGTTTTTTTTTCAACTAGTGCTTATTTCGTGAATGGTAACACTTAGCTCATGTCTGATTTGACAGATAATTAGTTTTATCCTTCCGCTGAACGAATATGGTTGTGTATACGCTTGAACAACGCTGGAAAATATTGCGACATTACTTTGAAAATAATGGTAATGTTGCAGAATGTCATCTTTTCAGATGAAGCTCATTTTGATCTTGGCGGGTATGTAAACAAGCAAAATTGTCGCATTTGGGGCACAGAAAACCCGTACGCATACATTGAAAAACCGATGCACCCAAAACGAAAATGAGCAAGGAGTGGCCGTTACAGTCAATGGCGATGTTTATGGGGCCATGTTGAATGAATTTTTGTTCACAAAAATTGAAGAGGAGGATATTGGCAACACTTGGTTTCAACAGGAAGGCGCTACGTGCCACACAGCCGAAGCTACACTCGATGTTTTGCGCCCTGTTTTTGAAGATCGCATTATCAGCCGCAGAGCTGATGTTGCTTGGCCACCTCGGAGCTGCGATTTGACACCGTTGGACTATTATTTGTGGGGTGCCGTCAGAGACAATTGACGCTTTAAGGGACAATATTCGTGAAGCCATTGGTGAAATACAGCTGCACACATTCGATAATGTGCTTAAAAATTGGACCGATCGTGTAGGCTACTGCATGGCCAGCCGAGGCAGCCATTTGAATGAAATTATTTTCCATTATTAACCGGAAGGATTGTACTTTTAAATAAAAAAAGAAATTTGAGAAAATATTCTGTAGTTTTTTTATAGCATTTAAAAAAAAAGTTATTTGGCGGACCCTATAGAAAAATCTTTGGATTTTAAGATTCTATGACTAATTTTTTATACCAAGAATTTGACTCTTAGAGAACATTTTTCAAAGAAAAAAAAATACTCATGTTAAATATAAATTGAATAATATTAATTCAAAAGTTGATAATGCAAAAAAAAAAAAACAAGTAAAAAAGGCTTAAATTCGGCTGTGCCGAATCTTTGAATACCCTCCACCAATGTTCTCTATTGTTTTTGATACAAACAATGTAAAAAACTTTTGAAGTAAAATTATGAAGGTGAACAAATTTTTTTGAGGTGAAAAACTTTTTTGGATGCGGAAACGAATTTTTTTACGTGAAAAAAAATTTGGAGTTGAAAAAATTTTTTTAGGTGAAAAAAATTTTTTCTGGTGAAAAAAATTTAAGTGGTGAAAAATATTTTTGAGGTGAAAAATATTTGAGGTGTACAAAATATTATTAATTTCTTAGCGATTGGTGAAAAAATATGAGAAAATATATTATATACCAGTCGCTACTATGAAATTGTACTAAAATAAACCTATTTGTGTGGAAAATTTAGAGGTATCTTCACATTTTCACCCATAACTTTTTAACTGGTAGACCGATTTTGCAATTTTCAATACCAAACTGCTCCGGAGGATGTACAATAATCTGTATAAAAATAGGCACCCCCGCTTCGCGTCGTGATCGCCATTTCAACAGACAGACAGACGGACATCGCTAAATCAACTTTATATTGCATAAGGATCACAAATATATATACTTTATGGGGTCTTAGACCTATATTTCGACATGTTACAAACGGAATGACAAACTGATATATACCCTCACCATATATGGTGGAGGGTATAAAAAAACAGTAACCTAAATTCGTATACCACCAACAACATTTTAAGTTTATATTAACAAATCCTTTTACCCACCTTTCCCTTATCTATTCTATATCTAAATATTAGTAATAAAATAGTCAACATAACTAACAGAGTATTGTAACAAAAATTAAAACAACAATTTCGTTTAACAACAAATAATGAAAAAAAAATCCCATTTTTTAAAATAAAAATCACCAATCAACAACTAATGTCGGTTTTATACGCACCAGTAAACATTTACATTGATTTTCATCATAGTAAGAACCCGTTGTACAATTTTCATTTTGTTTACAAACACAACGGCAATTTTCATCATCCCATATTTTATGTTCCAGGCTTAGACATTTTTCGCGAGCTTCATCATTTATGCAATGACAACGACAATCTTGATAACGTTGATAGGAATTGCAGTCCTTAAAAGAGAAAAAAAAAAAAGAGAGGTGATTATTTTTGAAACAAACAAAATTTACTGGAGTTAACTGTGAAATAAACTCGTATTAGGTGTGTTCATGTAAATTTGGGAATTACTTGTATGTTAAAATTTATTTTTAGTACATGGAGTTTGATATTGTTTTATCAAAAAGAAATTTGTATGCAAAACATTTAGAATATTTCCGCTGTTTTCTTTAAATTTTTCCAATTACAGTGTAACGAAAATGCTGTGAATGTTTCGAATTTTTTTATGTGGAACAGTGTTTGTGTGTGATACAATTAAGCATAAATGGACTATCATGAACAACGTAATATATTTGCAAAGGCATTCGATAATTTTTTCTTTATCAAATTATAATGATTTGCTTTTTTTTCTAAACTCACCTCTGGTTTTTTACGACAATCACATTTACATTCCAAATGTTGTTCAACGGGGATGACATCAAAGCCGCAGAAATTTGCCTTAACTTTTTCAAAGCAATAACGATAAACTTGATAATTAACAATTTCAGTCTTTGTAGGTTGACAGGACATCCATGGAGTGCTGCAGCAGCCGCCGCAACGTTTAACACGCGTACACCGGGGAAAATAATTATTTTTCGGATTTATGGGTGTCAAATCGACTACGGTATTTTCTGGTATACAATTGGCAGCTTTAGCTCTTATAACAGCCGCTGTAATAAAAAATTGATTATGTAATTTTTAAAACGTACACTCAAATAATTATGTCGATAAAATTAGCGCCCCAAAAAAGTGTTCTGTCAGTAATTAATTTCAATTGCACTGGCAATTAGTGATTGGGTTTTACCATTAAATTATTATTATTTTTTGCACATTGCCTCGGTTAAAATTGTGTCACAAACTCACCTCTTTCAACGGTTCTTTTTAAATTTTCTAAAAGAAAAAAACATATTTATTATAATTTATTATTATTTATTATTAATAAGTTTTAAATTTATTTACCATGTATACCATATTGTTTATCTATACTTTCCGGATCAATTAACTCAATAAAATCGGAAATTTCTGTAATATTATTTAATTTTCTATAAAAATCCATATGCATCTAAAAATAAAAAAAACAATAATAATAAGAAAGTAAATAAAATAAAGCAGTTTTTGTAACATAATTAAAACACTTGTCATTAAATAAATAATATTACACTCAAAAAAGTTTTTCGGTAGAATATACCAAAAAAATTCAGTAACTAATAATAATGTAAAAATAATTTTTTATACAAAGATTTTAAAACAACTGACAAAATTGGTAAAAATACAACTGTTTTTCACAGTTAATACTTTCAAAAACAATTTGAATAAAAACAAGTTTTGTTTTTTTATTTACTAAAAAATTGTGTAACTACTTCATCACAGACTACACAGAGAGAAAATTGAATCAAAATGGAAATGTCAAAATTGCGGTGATACATAGAACAAAGACATTAATTTATTAAAAAAAGAACATTAGTTGAAACTGTTTCCCAATAGGTGGCGCATCTGAAAGTAAATTCTCCCTATTAGGCATATTCTGCTACAATATGCAAGAGGGTATTATTGATTTTCTATTTCGTTTGTAACATAAAACAATGTTTGCCAAAAACTATGCAAATATATATGTTTTATGTGTATATTATACTTTAATTTTCTAAATCAATATTCATTTAGATTTTTGAGAGCACAGTATTGCAATTTATCGTATGTGTATTTGTTTATTTTGAAAGAAAGATTTAACATAAATATGCATTTTCCAATGCCTCAATACTTGATAATTTTACAAATTTGACGAAAAAATACCATTTTGAACTATGAAAATTTGTTCTTAATATAAAAATGTAAAACAAATGCTTCTACCACGTCGAACATTCAAAAATTGACTTGAGTTTAATGAAATAAGTCTGCTAGTGACAGCTGAATGTACTAGAATTAGAAATATGTATTAAATGTCATATTTGTGGTTACTTATAAAATTGAAAGCCAAATCCAAAGCCATGTCGACCTAGGCATGGAGCAGGGTATTGTTATCTATTTACTTGAGCGCCATCTACTGCGAAGTAGAGACACTGAAGCAATTATGCATTTTGCTCTATCTTTATAAATTAATATCTTTGACACAGAAAGGGATAGATATAGATTTAAAAGAAAAAAAAAATAGTGGTGAAAAAAATTTTTTGAGGTGAAAAAAGATTTTTTAAGGTGAAAACAATTTTTTTTGGAAAAAAAATTTTTGTGGAAAAAAATTTTTTGAAAAATATTTGAGGTGAATACAAAATATTATTCATATCTAAGCGATTGGTGAAAAAATATGAGAAAATGTATAATGTACCAGTCGCTACTATGAAATTGTACTAAAACACACCAATTTGCATGGAAAATTTAGAGGTATCTTCACATTTTCACTCATAGCGTTTTAACCACTGGACTGATTTTGCTCATTTTTAATACCAAACTGCTCGGGAGGACGCCCAATAAAAATAGGCACCCCCGCTTGCGTCTTCGCGTCGTGATCGCTATTTCAACAGACAGACAGACGGACATCACTAAATCGACTTAAAATTGCATAAGGATCACGAATATATATACTTTATGGGGTCTTAAACCTATATTTCGACATAACCAAACAATATATAATAAAATATAATTTTTTCTATCTCATTTTGCAAATCACTGCAATGCCAAATAACCTTACGTTTTGAGAATTCTTGTTTGACACATGTCATTGGTAACCTGTCTGTGTAGTCGGTGTACTTCATCCTACTGTATTAAAAGATTACGTTTTTATGCATTGGGAGATACAATAAAATTTTCTGATTTTTATTAGGAAAATAAGAATATATCATAAATAGCAAATATACACTAAACACGATTTTTCCAAAGCTCAATTCAATTTTTTACTTTTTTGCAGTAAAACTAACTGTTTACTGCAAAAATACTGTTTTTTAATACAATATCACAGTTTTTAATAATTGTTACAAAATACAGTAATTTTTGTTATTTTTATTGTGTTTTTTTTTTAAATAGATAACAGTAAAAAAACTACTAATTACTTCACAAACAGTAATAACTGACAAATATTTTGAGTATAGTGTAAATTATATGATCTGATAAATTAACTAGTAATATATATAAAACAAATAATATAAATCTACCGATAAATGTTGCCTATCATAGCAAGCGATTAATGTTATTATTATTACTCACTTTAATTTAAAAAATATATGTATAACTTCCGTTAAATATAAACACCTACTTTTATGAAAAAGACAAAATCCATAATACTCAAGATATTTTAGTGGTAACGAAAATCTGATTTAAACAAAATTTGTAACAATTTCTTATGTTTGTTTACTTAGAAAAAAGCAAAAATAGTTTGATAAAAAAATATTTTTTTGATAAATAAAATACACTTTTTAAAATTATCACCTTTTAAACAAAATAAATACAAATATAATTAATTAATGATTGTTAAGGAATTTCATATGATTCATCATCAGTGTTATTTTTGCTTGGAGACAAAAAATCTTTACGTAAAATGTAACAATAAGCGTCAACATACAGGTGAATGAATTTTTTGGCGCCAGTTATAAAAAAACAAACTGGTTAATTTGAATTTCAATGTTTGTTTTTTTTCTAATAGTTAACAATTTAATATTTATAAAATGCTTAAAGTAATTTTTAATTTTAATAAAAAGATGCTCAGACAGAATTGAGACAATAGGCGATGATGACATCTTTTGCTGAGCTCAAAAAAGTTTGTCGTCAGAATCTACTGAAAACGACAATTAATACAAAGGTATAGACAGTTGAAAAAACGACAAAGTTATTTACCTTTAAAGTAATTTGAAATTTAGTTATTTATAAATCTCAAAAGCAACTAAAATATGCAGTAAAAATAACTAAAAAATAAAAATAACTGACAAATTTTTACTCTAAGCATTTTCCAAATGCTGGCAAAATTTGTAAAAACTACTGTAGTTTGCATTAATATTTTTATAATAAATTTTACTAAGAACTATCAAATTTCTGATTTTAATTTTCAAACTATCAATAATAATAATATATAAACCAAACAAAACTTTTCAAAACCTTAACGAAATTTTGTATTTTTTTTAAATAACTAATAAACATTAACAGTAATATTCAAAATGCAAAGTTAGCATCTCTTAACGAGCTTTTAACTAGAATTAAGTGCAACTCTGTGTTTGAGAAGCAAAGGCTATTTAATGATTGTGAATGGAACTTGTTTTGTTTTTTTTTTAAGTTTAATAACCGAACTTAGAAGGAATTTTGCAACAATACTAGAATTACAAAATCTGTAAAAAGTAATAATTTTTCATTTTGTTTTTGTCAACAAATTTACTACAAAATTTTAAAAAATAACTGATATTTCGTTTATTTTTTTAAATATAACTAAAATTACCTACAAAGTCTGCAAAAACAAACAAATTTTTATTTATTTTGTTTATATAACCTGTAAGACAATTAACTACAAAAAAAAAATAATAAAAAACTATTTTTTAATAAATCATTTTAAATGAAAATACTGTCAGAAAAATCCTTATTTATATGCAATTAAATAATAAAAAAAAGGGTTAAAAATATATTTCTTTGTATTTTAACTATTTATTTTAAAACATATGTACGGATAACTTTTAAAATAAATTACAGTCGCTGTAAAAATATAGAGAAAATTTTTGAAATAAGGTTACTACTACTAAAATCGGTTACTACAATTGAATATTGGTTAAATTGAATTTAGTTGTGCTAACTGAAATAATTGGTTGTCGTAGCCAATATACACTTTTCAATCGATTGGTACTTTATTTTTCTGTGTGTTTGTTTGTTTTGCTACAAAGTACTGTTTTGGTATCAAATACAGTATTTTTAGTTAGTTGTTTAATAGTTGTTTTGTATGTTTTTATATAAAAACAACTCTTATACCAGTTAAAAGCAACTACTGATTACTACACAAATATCTGTCATGTACACACAAAAAATTGTATAAATTATTCAAATATAAAAAAAAAGAAATCAAAACTTGATAACATGTTACCACATAGTTTTCGCCTAATGTTTGTGAAACAACTTTAAAAGTTGAAATGCTAATAATTGGCAATGATATTTTTGTGTGTAGTAACTGTTTTGAGTGTACAAATTGTATTTAATTGACAGGTGTAATGAATATTAACTGTGTTTATCGGCAAGGGGTTAACAGGAGCATTTACTATAAACCAGAGATGGGCACGTGAGCGATTTGTAACCCACGCTCAAGCACGATCACGAAACAAAAATTACAATCACGCGTGAGGATTTTTTCTACTCACGCTCAATCTAAAAAAATACAAACATAAGCTAATTCTACAATTGAAGGCATAAGCTTATTCTACAATTACAAGCATAAGCTAATTCTAAAGTTTTAGGCATAAGCTTATTAAACTATTATTTCAGTAATATTTTCACAAGGATTCCTTTTTGTTTTTTTTACAATCATTTCAAAGTGTTTTCCAACAGTTTATCAAGTCTTTTTTAAGGCTTATGCTCGCAAGCTTATTATAAATTATTTCTAAAAAGTTTTGGACCCAAATTTTTAAAATATTTCATAAAGGGTTTAACAGTGCAATTGACATTATTTTAATATTTCTCTGCAATTTATTGCTATTATTTTATTACATGTGAAGTAACCACAATCTAAAGTTTTCAAAATCAAATATTTAATTGATTACATATTTTAAACTGTTGGACATTTTGTATTTTAACTCACGATATGTATTTATGTTTATACGGTTACAAAGAAGATTGATTATTTATTTTTTTAGATTTTAAAAGTTAATTGTCATTTTATCACGTTCTACAAATTGTTGTTGTTTGTAAATTTTTTTTTTATTATTTAATACTTTTTTTTAATGTTTTCTTGACGTATTCTTAATTGTTGGCAAAAGACGTTTTTAAAGCGTGACTCATTTTTATAATAATTATAATAGGTGTTAATATATGAAGGTTAACAGTAACTAATTGTAATAGAAAAATTAGATGAAACCGAACGCAAATTAATGCGAAATTTATAAACACTTGTTATGACTTCCACGTGATCGGGAATTGTCGTTTTTACAACTTAAATACACCTTTCCCTCGATGTAAAGTTAATGCACTTTGAGAAATTTTGCAGTTACTACATGTCAGTTATTTTTAATGAAAATTTATAAATACAAAACTACTATTTAAATATTATTTTAGGCCAATGACCGGTGTAAAGGTAATGGAAAAAAACTCAAAGGTCGCAATTAACAGTTAAAAATAAATTAAATTATGTCATTTCATTTTACAGATATAGCAAAACAACATCGGGTGAATGTTTTTGGTCCACCTTGTACTACATTCATACAAGTATTTTTGTTAATTTCAAGTTTTTGATTTAAAATTTTTATGGAACCAAACCAGCACACCGGTCTTGTATCTGATGCGAGAAGTTTTCGCACCGAGGAATGCATGGTCACCCTACTTTCTACAGGGTGATTTAATATATGATAAGCCACACATTACCAAATAATGGGTAAAGTAATGTATAGCCATATCGGCCGATGGATTAAATTTCACGTTACTTCATTGATAAATTTTACAGGCGATGAGCCTCAAAGTAATAAGTTCATTCTTACAATTATGCTTATTAAAAAATGAAAAGTTATGGGTTACCTTTTTGCAGATAGGGGGTAAAAAAATAATTGGTTACCTAAATGATTACGAAGAGGTTAACAATAATTGGTTACTTTGACTTCTCATTTTTTAACTTTAACTTTTCACTTAAAATCTTTAATTTTTCAAACAAATTTAGACTTTTCTACAGAAACACAAATTAATAAAAACACGAATGCTAGAGTTTCTGAAACTAAAAATACTTATTAGTAATAGATGGCAATAGGTTTTAGATTTAACAATAGTGTGTAATATAAATTAATGCACATCCCGTAGTCTAGAACGGAGAGAAATATGTGGACACATATTGCAGCAAACATCAAAATTACCTTATCTTCTGTTAGGACCACTCGATTTCGTAAATATTTATCGCCAGCAATTTATGTTGCAATAATTCACCGGCAATATAAGTTATCAATTATTCCTATTACGTAAAACTCAGCTGTCATTTTCGTTTGACAATTATAAAAAAGGCGACTCAAAAATTCACACAAAACATAAAAGAATTAAATCAATTTTAACAAATTATGAGAAAAACCAAAAAAATTTAACTTAAGCTCGGCGATGAGCAATTTTGTGCCGTTATTCTGCCGACGCTTTGTACTTATTGCTAAGATTTTTTTTCTAATATAGATGGGATGGGATACAAATTATTTATCAAATATTGATTTTTATGCTACGCATGATTTCAAATAATTTGTCAGTTTTAAGAGTCATTATTTTATGTTAAATTGTAATTACATAACCAACTGTCGTTAACTTATTACTTTATATTTCAAAATAATGCTGAAGGTAAGATGTATACATTACAAAATAATGCACTGTTTAACCAACTATTGATAACTATTTACCTTATATTTCATAATAATGGTGAAGGTAAGGAGTATGTATACATTACAAAATAATGCATTTTGTATCCAAATATCGGTAACTCATTACTTTATATTAAAAAATAAGGATATAGGTAAGGAGTATCCATTACAAGGTAATGCATGTGTTTATCGCACCCATTACCAAAGTTTTCCTGGGAAATTTAATTGCATTTTTGGTGGACAATTTTTGAGAGCTTTTATGAATACAGCGCATTATAATCTTCTTTGGATTAAAAAATTATTAATTTTATATGACTCACCCTTTAAAAAGTAAAACAAGGTTGCATTTCACATGTTTTTTTTGCGAAAACTTAATCGACGCGTGAAATACATTAACAAGGTGCAGATGTAAAATTTTCCCTTTCACAAAAAATTAAGATACCAAACATTTTCTTATCTCTCAAATTAGTTTAACATTTTTTGCAAATTATATTTATTGTTTACATAAATTTAAATTTCAAACCTTAAATTCAATGTTTACATTATTTATCAAAAAAAAAATCTTTAATTAAAATTCAAATATATAACTCAATATTTATTTTAGTTTGAATGTAAATTGTAGCACTGATTCAAAAGAAAAGTTAATTAAAAATTGCAAATAAACTTTAAAATCAACATTTAAATAGACATTGAAAATAGCAATTATTGTTGTTTTTTTAAACTTAAATAAACATTTACAGCTTAAAATATAAACATTTAAACCCATAAAAAGTTAAATATGAGACCATAAGGATTTAGAATTCCTGTTGGTTCAATGTCTATGTATTTAATTAAACACTTTCTGCTTTTGAAATTGTGCAAATTGTTTAAAGTCGTTTCACCTTTTTATACTCACCGGATCTGTTTCATTTTCATCTAGCAACTGAACATTTGTATCTGTATTTTCTGCACTAGCTGCATCCGTTTTTGATTTATTGTAAACAAAACGTGCATCATTTTCTTCCTCCGAGGCACTAACCTGCTGCAGCAGACTACCGCATGTGAAAAGGCACAATACAGTGAATAATTTTATATTGTACAGAAGTGTTTTTAAACACGCACTACTTCTGTTTTTTTGAGACATTATTTGGTTGATTTAATTGTTTTTTCAAGTTGTAATTATTTTTTTTTCTGTTTTAATAATTATCACAGTTTTATTTTGAATTCTTGTAAGAAAGTATTTTATTTGTTTTTCTATAATTAAAAATGAAAAAGAATTAAAATGTTATTTAAGATGTTTAACATTTACATGACAAAAGTGTATTAACATATTCTTTGGGGGAGTTTAATTGTTATTATTTATGATAACATGACATATAGCGGAGATTAGGTGGGTGCGATGTTATCTATGTTTATCGATAAACATAAATAAACGTAGTAACTATTAGACAACAGGTGTTGGAGTACACATATTTATTAACTTACATAGGTTATGTACATATATTTGTTTTTACCCAAAAATGTTAAAGAGCTTCTAAAATAAATATTTAATTCATTTGGAATATTCTTACATACATTATGGAATCAAGAGAATTTCAGCTAATTTATAGTTGTTTATTAAGATTCAATTACAAGAGTTAGGATTTCCATGTAAAAAAAATATCAAATTTACGAGCTCCACAACCCTACATATATGTTATTATGGGAAAAAAATATGGTCAGCCAAACAAATTTAAAAAAAATTTTTTTAGAGGTAGCACATCGTCATTGAAGTTTCAAAGTTGTACCTGTTCTATTATTTTAAATAAATTAAAAATTTATCAAAATTAAATATAATAATAAGGATGGCGACTCATCAAATTTAATATTCCAGCAAAAAAAATGGTAGTCATTCTGTGACTATAACTTCTTTCATTGCTTCCTTAACTTCAGTTGACATTCTTTTATGATTTTTTGGTGTTATTCTAAGGCACTTTCAAAAGAATTCATGTGTTCATATTTCCAATGCAGTGATCTGGATATAAACCGATGCATATCTTAAAAAAACACTCTTCATTACTTCTAAAGCATAAGTTATAGAAGGTATATGTATATTTTTTGAATCTAAAGCATTTATTCAAATTGAAAATATAGTTCTGATGAACTTTTTTAATTTATTTATTAAATTATTTATTATATTTTAGTTTAAAATTTCATGAGGGTTAGAATTTATGCAGTTTTGCAATTTTTATAAAAGTTTTGAAAAATCAAGAAAAATTTTTTAACCTTTAATTGAAACTAGCTGGCCTGTCGTTTGCATTTTTTCAGCCTTAAATATTAATGACGACACAATCTGTGCATTTTTGCATTATGTTTATTATTAAACACTACACCATTTCCAGTTTTAATTCAGAATTTATCAAAATAATTTTAAAATTGTGTAAAAATTATTTCAAATTGCCCAAAAATGTTTTTAAATTGTGCATAAATTATTTAAAATTGTTCAAAAATATTTCAAAATTGTCTAAAAATGTTTCCAAATTGTACAACCAGTTTTTAAATTATCCAAAATTTTTTAAAAATCTTTCAAAAATGCTTTTTCACTAATGCAGAATTATTTATTTGTTTTAATAAAGAGTATTTGTATATCAATGCATAAATTTCGCTTCTTTAAACTTATTTTTTCTGCATTCTTATAAAATAAATTTTCATCAAAGCTTAAATACTACAAAGTATATGAACATTTTCCACTTATGCATCAGAATACCTAATCATTCATTGTATTATCATTGCTCCTTAGAGTAAAGTATGAGTACAAGAAATTGATGACTGAAACTAACACATAAACAAAATAAAATATCTGTCATTTCACTCTTGCATATATGCAAGAGTGAAACAACTAATATAAATTGCATTTTTTGTTGTTAAAAAAAATAAAGTTTCGGTCAAGTTTTTCATATTTTCTTTAAGAACTTGATAGAAACTTTGTTCTACGCATTGACGGGTATTTCCGTCAACACTACCAGTCAAATGACCGGTCATATAACCGGTCGTATTCTTGTAGGGTAGCTATATTTGAATACTTCCATCCTATGACACGCTAATGTTAAATTCATCGCTGAAACCATTAGAAAAGAAGTGATGCCTTTGTCATAGTAGTGATGATTTTATTGCTTCTTTTGCAGCTTCATTTTTGCTGGGATATTTTTGGGTGAACATTACGAATATGAAATCAAAATTAAATTCGGAGTCGTGTATTTCACGAAAATTTCATACAAAAAAATGTTCCACTTCAATCAAGAAATTTGCTTATAAAGGGTGGTCCAACCATAATTCACGATGTTAATTTTGAGTCATACCTTATCGTCAAGTTTTTTGCCTAAATTAAGTTGACATTTCTTTGTTTCAGTGTTTGACAAATTAAACCATGGAGAGGTGCACAATTAAACAGCGCTTTAAGATTGTTGAAGCCTTTTACGAAAATGGGCGTTCAAATCAAAATGCATTTCGTGCACTTCCTGGTGTTTTTGGTCAGCATAATAGACCAAATGTGTCCACCAAACCGGGTCTGTAGGAAATGTAAAAACACCTGTGCATGCTCGCACAGTTCGTTCTGGGAAAAACATTGCTGTTGTTCGCGATAGTGTGGCAGAAGAGCCGTCAACCTCGACTCGTCGTTGGTGTTCGCTATCGCAATATGATAACGGACTTCTTGTGGTCAGAAATTGAGGTTATGGACCTGGAAGATATGTGCTTCCAACAGGATGGTGCCACCAGTCACGGAGCCAACGAAACAATGGCCCTTACGCGTGATATATTCAATAGCCGTGTTATCTCACGTCGTGGCGATGTTAATTGGCCGCCACGATCATGTAATTTGACACCGTTGGACTTCTTTCTTTGGGGATATTTAAAAGAAGAAGTGTACATCAATAAGCCAAGAACAATTTAAAAGCTGAAGGATGACATAATTCGGCACATTAACGAAATTGATCCTCAATTATGTCGCAGAGTCATTTAAAATATGGACCATCGGATAGAGGTATGCCACCGAAATCGTGGCGAACATTTGGCCGATATTTTGTTTCACACATAATTGTCAGAGATCCTTTTAATAATAAAAAATATTTAGATAATTCTCTGAAAACTTTTTATTTTATTTACAATTAACATCGTGCTTTATGGTTGGACCACTCTTTTTTTTTGCTTGTACACTCACCAAAAAAAGTCTGTAATGGCAACAGAAAATTTTGCTGTTATTACGGGAAATTTTGCTAATTTGAGCCCAGAGGTATTTTTTTTGCTAATCTTAGCATAACCTGTCTGCTGACGTGTAGTACAATTAAATAAGTAGAAAAATTAGTATACTTTTTGTAAAGTGGAATTTAAAATCTGTTTGCTTAAATCAGCGAAAAAAAAATTTACTAAATATTATTAATATAAGTACAAAAATTAAAATTTATTTTTTTATCGAGCATCAAAGTTTTTTTATTTTATTTAGTTTTTTCAATAAATATTTTATACAAAATTAAAAACAAAATCAAAGGCTTAAAAATCTTCAAAATTGTTAAAACATAAACGAATTAATCATTTTGTTTTTATTTGGTAATTTATGTTCTGAAAAATATTTAAGTCAATTAAAGTCAAATTTTAACTTTTTTAGGGCTGATTTTTAGAACCAAAAAAAAAAAAAACATTTTAGTGCTATTTTAAGTGGATGTCCTATTTTCAGTCGGTATATTCACTTCCGACTCCTTTTTTATCTATGTAACATTTTAAGGCAATTTAAGTTTGTAGATGTAAGTTTTAATTAGAAATAAAATTTTCTTCAATATGCACTTTCTTAAAATTAGTATTTTTTTTTACTAATTTTAGCAAATCGGTTTTCAAAAATTTGTAAAATGATTTTTGAAATTAGCAACAAAAATTTGTAAATATTCTTTAAAAACTTTGTAATTTGTAAAATGTAAATAGCAAAAATATTTGATAAATAATAATTTTTTTACTAAAAATTAGTACAAAAATAGTAAAGTCGGATTGAAAACCGTTTACAATTTTTTCTACTTACTTTTCTTTCTGAGTGTATGCAAAATTGTTTTTTAATGATTATATGTCCACGGAATGTCTTCTTATGTGAGGCAGGATTTTTGCTAACAATTTAATTATAATACGCTAAATAATAGCGTACAACTAAAAAAAATATAATTTTACGTTCAGTTACAAGGATAACTATTATCCTTTCAAAAATTAAAAACTATGTCATGTCTATTAGAAGCCCTTGGTAAGTATATTGGAAAAGTACAACAAGTTGGATTTTTTCGATGATAACCTTTTTTGATAGTTACACTCACAATATTTTTTCGTTAAAAACAACTTAAAATACATATTAAATTTATCGAAAATACAATCAAAATGAGGACTACTGATTTTACATTATATTCAGACCATTTTGTTGTTTATTTTCAATCATTGTTTAATAATCGACAAAAGTAAGAACAAAAGAAAGTCCTTTAAAATAACCATCAAATTTTTACTGACAAAAAGTTAGAAAAAACTACTTTTGTGGTTTGTTTTTCAGATTGAAAGTTTTTCAGGTAATAAGTATTCAAGCTTAAGGTCTATTTTATACAAAATTATTTATTTGTTATCCAATATTTCGCTATCTCAATGGATAGCGAAATATTGGATAACAAATAAATAATTTTGTATAAAATAGACCTTAAGCTTGAATACTTATTACCTGGAATTTGTATTAAAAAGGTCGAAGAAATTGAACTGAATAATTTATTGAAAGTTTTTTTTATTTGTAATGTAATTACAAAACAGATCACAACACATGCAGATGTATATATTTTTATTGGCTTTGTGTGTGTGTATATTTGAATAATTTCTTTTATTGAAATAATTTTGTATATATACAAACTATTTTGGTAAAAAAACAAAACGGAATTATATGAATTTCTATTTTTGAAGCAGAAAACATAAAATTTTACATTTAACTGAAAATATTAACTCCTACTGAATGTCTGTAAATTTTTATAGTTTTTTGAATGACTGATTCAAATAGTTAAAAAATACATTTCTATGAATTTCAATTGATTCTTCATTCAAAAACAAACGTTACGTTTTTCTTTTTTAAATAAACTACAGTCGGTAACGGAAAATATATTGTGAGTGTAGGAAAATAGCACAAAAAAATCGAATTTTGTTGTCAAAAACCACGCATTATTTAAAAAGTACAACTTGTTTTCAAATTTTATTGCAGATTAAAATTATATTTGAGAAATTTTACATCTTTTCAGAAAATTGTATTATTTCAACTAAAATGTGTATTTTAACATATGAATCTAAAAAAATTGCAAACTAATTAGGGGTTTCTGATTTTTTTTAAATAATATTTCTTTTATGAACATTAAAATTTTCCAATACAGTCTAATATTGGAAAATTGGAATTAAAAAATAATTTATTTTAAAGTCATCGCCATTTTTTATAGAAATTACTATAGCGATAAATTAATAATTGATGCAGAGCCGCAAATAACGTTGTAAGCGGCAAAATTAAAATTGTTGAGAAATCGAAAAAAACGTTGCAGAACTTGTAGGTGTATCCCACTGACTGACTTCTTAAGATTGCATTTTGATTACGAAATCATGCATAATTTTGCCTAATTTCATTTTTAAGTCATAAAAGAGAGTTATTCTAACGGTAATCTGGAAAAAACAGGTTTTGTAAAAATTGTCGCTTAACACGTGTTTTTGGACGACACTAATGAGCATGTTTGATCGATGTGGCAATGATTTTTTGTTGCAAATTTTGAAAATTATGCATATTTGAAAACACATTTCAAATGCATATTTTAGCATTATTTCGATATATTATTATGTATATTTTTTATTTTAATATGCAAAACACATGATTTACTTGATAATTAGTTTTTGGATTTCCGTAACAAATGAAAGTTTAAAAATATAAGAATACGTTTGTCAGATCATTCTGAATAAATCTTAAAAGTTCAAAGGTCAGTGAGATTGTAACCTTAATGAACTTGCACAATTTATTAATATCCTATTTTAGGATATTTCGATTTTCAGCAATATCTTTTTGCAATAAAAATTAATTCAAACTCATTATTCATGTAATTTTTCTTTCTTCGTCTAGTCTAAAATTAAAAATTTATAAACAATATTCTTCAGCTTCTCTGTGTATTGGAAACCTAAAAAAATAAACTTAAGGAAAAATTCGCAACTGATAGTGTTGTTGCTAAATATTTCACATTTATGTTTTAATTTACTCCTAGAATAAAAAAAAACTGCAAAAACAAATAAGAATATTATTATTGATCAAGTCCGATCTTAGGATATGCTACACAAGAGTATGTATTTAAAATGAACTCATTTGACAAAACCGACATCTTGTCATATGAGCGCGACGTCTTCCTATTATATTCATTTCACCTTAGACCTTTCGGGTCAAGGCTTTCAAAATTTTTGTTGAAGCTTCAGAATCGTAGATACGGAAAGACGCTGAATGTTATAGAATCTATAAATTTCCCTCGACTACCAAGAACATTGTCGGAAATTTGGGTCGGTCTGTGGTCCTTTTTTGTAGTTTAATAGATAAGTCGGTGGGTCTGTGGTCCTTTTTTATAGCTTTATAGATAAGTAACCTTATTTCAGAGATTTGCATATTTAGCCAAACTTATTACAGGTAAAAGTTTTTTCTTTAGCTTAACCCTTACGTGGAATAAACTCTCTGTAACACTCTTCCCTGAATTTTTTGACTTATCCAAATTCCGTTAAAATGTCTACAAGCATTCCCGAATATATATTAATATATGTAATCGCGGAAAGGATTAAAAAAAGCTGTAAGTTTGGGATGTGAGCTGAACTTTTATTTCTGTAATGTCCTTTGAAAACAAACTTTGGCACTTCGTACCGTATAGTTGTGGTATCATTCCATTGTGTTGGAAGTTTGCCAATGTCCAGCTAATGACAAAAAAAGGGGCAGCTAACAACCCTCAATATTACCGCCTTATTTTAATCTGTTCTATAGAATTCCTGCGGTAAAAGGACCTATCCCAGGACACGTCACATGACCGGTTCATTGTGATAGGGACCGGTCACAGGACCCATCACTTTAACATGGGCTTGTCCTAGAAGGGGGTCAATTGCCCTTTGTGACATGTCGCAGGACTGGTCTAAAAAGACATGTCGTGACTTTTAAACCGGTCACGTGATAGGCACTTTAGGAACGGATGCTCTTTTTACCTATCTCGTGATATGTTTTTTCGAAACCGGTTCAGTTTTCACCTATCCCCTTTTTTCCCGCAGGGATGTTATGAAGAGCATGGTTAACTACCATCTTGTTAATTGTCAAGGGATGCAACTCAGTTCTTAATAGTCGATAAAGACCTGATGACATTTTTTTTGGAGCGCTGTTTTTAGTGAAAGCAAAGTGGCTGTTTTGAATATTACTAAGGCAATTGAGAGTGTGTGACATAAAGTATTGGTGTTAAACCTTATTGCTTTGGGTGTCGGTGATGACTTCTCTTATGATGAGTTTTCTTAGGATGACACTATAAGTGCTGTTATTGACAAGGTTTCATCCATGTGTTTTATTTGAATGCAGTCCTTTCTTTCTTCTTTTCCCTTTTTTATTTCTCCAAAAGACTTTTTCTGACAAACTTCCAAAGTTCCGTTCCTTTTTTCTTTTAATCACTTTCTTGTCTTTTCGAACGGCTTTATCTGTCAAGCTTCTAATCCTATCTTCTCTTTTGCAGTTGACAGCAACATTTGTCATACATATTACTTCAAATATAAGTCATGCCTTGTGGAGGTTAAAATTAGAAGGCACATTACGGAAGACACTCTTTGAATGGGAACTTGTAAATGGGATCGATTTCAATTCAGGCAAAAGCCAATGTTATTATCAATTACATCTGATTATATAGGTGGTTTAGTATAAAGGAATCCGAAACTCTTGATGTTCTAGGGTAAGAAATCGATATGATACCCGTTGAAAAAGTTACATCATTAAAGTGTCGAAAGAAGCACTTAAGTTTTTTAGTTCACCTAACCAGTGCACGAACAACTTAACTACTTCTGAACTCCCTACTATTTTTACCATCTATATCCGAACAAAAAGGGAATACAACCACCCTATTTAGTTAAGGTCTTTAAATTCTATTTTGGAGCTTTTCATCTATGACAATGGGTATATGCAGCTCTATTGACTCATTGGAGCATCGTCGGAATGTGTTTTATGCAATACTGTTCTCTCGGTACTATAATAGCTGTGTTCCCTTACTTTCTGGGTAAAGTTCGGTAAAATGAGAGTAAGCACAAAATACTCTTATAAAATGACAAAATTACCCAAAAGTACGGGAACGAAAAAACCACTTTTCTAGCCCAAAAAAATGTCAAAATGCATCAGTGATGCCAAATTTTTAGGTGCAATAAGTGTAACACGACAAGTGAAAACGCGATAATGGAGAAATGCGAAAATCGAAATAAAAGACTGAAAAAATATATTAAAATTGCCTGCCGTTTACAGTGGCACGAAATTTCGAGATTTTGATATTTTCCTCTTTGAAAAAACACACATAGTTATTTCTAATAAATATATTTTTCTCATAATTTAATGTCTATGAGCTTTTTTTCATTGTTTTTTCAAAGTGGTGTATATAAAAATCTCGAGATTTCGTGCCATGTAAAAGAGGGGGTTACAATTTTCAAAAAAAAAAGCGGTAAGAAAAATTAAAAGGTGCCGATCTGTACATTTTTTATAAACAGAAGATATTTGCAGTTTTTAGAAAGTAAGAAACTGCTTATTGTAACACGAAAAGGGCTAAACTAGCATCGCAAAAGTTCCTTAGTTTTATTTTTTACAATTATAAAACAGCTGTTTTTGTTCATCAACTATTCTTTTGACAATTTACCCAATTTACCCAAAGAAAAAGTTTGGGTAACTTTCGGTAAAAAGAGAAACACTAATACACTCTCATAAACGCTCTCATTTACCCAATTTTCGAGTACGGGTAATTTTGGGTAAGTTTGGGAACCCGCAATAACGTACGGGAACAGACTTAATGTAAGGTGTTTTGCTTGGATAAGTGAACTTGTATCTTGGTCCCGTGTTTTCCTTCGAAACACATTGCTTGTTTAAAAGATCTCATCTGTATGTTGTTGATCTGTCATTAATGAAACCACCCATGTGTAGAAATATCAAATATCTTTCCCGATTCTTCCAATGGAGTATTTTGATTCTTGCTAACAGAACAGAATGACGAGTGGCACTGGAAGACAGGAAGATGGGGAAGTTTTCGTACACTGTCTATCCCGCACGCCCTATATTACGATTTATTTATATGAGCAAATTTAATGGAGTTTTTAGCACTCTAAAAGGTGTCTCTACCCAGATATTTCCCTAAACTAATTTATTTAAATCAATTGTAAAACATACGAACTGAATCGACGGAATTCTTTACAAACATCATCATAAACTTATAATACCCTGACTAGAAATTGTTGTAGGGTATCAAAAGAATATAAATGGAGTTGTTGTAAACGATAATGTCAACAAATCAACATGAGTACATTGTTTACAAACAATGGCAAACTGTGTGTTCGTTCTGTGCGAACAAATTCTCCTACGTATAAAGTTATTTTTATAAAAAAAAAATAATAATAAATAAAACTAATAATGTGTAAATAAACTTCTCAAATGAATTATAGTTTTATTATAGATGGAGATTTTAATAAACTATTTAACATTAACCTTATATGGTATGAGGAACTTTCTTTGCGTTTTCATGTTTAATTGATCGTTGCATGAATTGCAATTTAAATACTTTAACTCAACATAAACTCCAGATAATTGTCAATACATATTTGTAAGAATTAAATTGAAAATGCCGACTTAGATTATTAATTAAGCGATAAACAAGTAAAGTATTTTTTTATCTATAATTGATTATAAAAAGAGGTCTTTTAAACATTTTGAACATACTACATACAACATGGTGTTGTGTAAATGAACTTTTCTTTCATAATCAATGACAACTAACCTTAATGATAACATAAAAAGTAGTATCAATGTCATACGAGTCATATATTTTAATACAATACAAGAATTAAGTAACGAGGTGTACTAAATATTTATTTATAAAAAGGTGTGATAATTGTGTTGTATCATAAAATGAATTTTGATTTTAAAAAATATTTTAAAATTGATTTAATATCTATAAATCTGTGCCATTTGGAATAAAAATGTTGACAGTTTTTCTTATTTGGTTTGACAGATGTTTAGATTAAAACTCCTTTACATTAAAATTAATTAAATTTGAAAGTTGTATCAGGGATGGAAAATATGTTTTCTGTTATTGTACCAACCAGACAAACAAATTGTACTTTTTCGATCCTCACGGTACCAAAATTTTTTCCGCCTTTTTTTTTATCAATTTTATCGTATTGAGTCAGATTTGCTTAGACACTAAAAAGACTTAAAAAAAATTAAATTGGCCGGGTGAAACAAAATTTATCGTTAATTTTATGTAGTCATAGAATTCCCACAAAACTATAAAATTTTACTATAATTTCAGGATTTGCTATTAAAAAATTTTAAGGCATTTAATATCTTTTTAACAATAATATACTTTTTTCTTATTTTTTTGTTTTGAGAGGTAATTTAAAATCAGCTGTTCAATGTTGCCACTTCTGAATATTTTAGTACAA
Organism: Eustalomyia histrio; assembly: GCA_949748255.1. NCBI lineage: Eukaryota > Metazoa > Arthropoda > Insecta > Diptera > Anthomyiidae > Eustalomyia > Eustalomyia histrio. Next base: position 14,060,813 of record OX456525.1, on the reverse strand, counting down.
TGTGTATGAAAACATTTCGTACATTTGATGTGACACCAATTTAGAGCCGGTTCAACTTAAAACTGACTTTATTTTTACTATAGGAGCTGAATAAATAAAAACAGGGTTTTAGTTTAAAGTCTCTTCTAAAAAAAGTTGACTTTTTGTTGTGGTTTTATCAAGTTATAAATTGAAAATTTGAAAAAATTTCAAATTGTACTAAATGAGCCGCGGTAGTATCACGGTACCAACCAAGGTAAAAATGTACCAAAAAAAGTACAATTGTACCATGTTTTCCATCCCTGAGTTGTATATTGTTTGGCAAAAGTTCTGAGAACTTCCACACCATGTCGATGTCGCTCACGCTGTAAAAAACGTTCTCTTGGTTTTGTATGGGCAAATTACAAAGGTTCGGCGATTCCAATTAATTTTCTTTGCAAATCCAATTAGTTTTGAGCAGATTTTCCTATTGTATTTGAAAAAAGATTTGAAAAACAGGGAAATTTGCTCAAATTTTTGCAAAAATCAGGGAAACTTGCTAAATATTCCCTTGTTTTCTCTCAGTTTCCGAACCTTTGTATTTTGTATAAAATTTTATTTGGGCGCTGCCGGCGTTGCAATCTCTATACTATTCTTCCTCTATGGAACTACACAGAAAGAGTTTGAATTAATTATTTTATAAATATGTACAATTTAAAAATTAACTAAATTTTGACTTATTAAGCTTTTAATTATATCAATTAAACATTAATTAATATTATTCAGTTTTTCTTCTTTTCTTATTTTAATAATTTAGTGATTGGACCAATCAACCAGTAAAAAAATATTTTAAACGACCAATTTCATTTTCAATTAAATATTTAATTGATATGATTAAAATTTTAATTAAAAATTAATTTGAATCAAACAAAAATATTATTAAAATGTTATGGTCAATATTTTTTCCATGTAGATAATTTAACAATTATTAAAAAAATTTCGAATTTTTTATTTTATGCAAAAACTCTTGATTACATGATGCTATTTTACTCTATTCTACATTATTTTCATCACCCCCTTTTTATTATCTGGCGCCAACGTCATTTATAATTAATCCATGCAAATTCAAAACAATGTTCCAATAATTCAAATCCATAATCTTGAAATGTCAGGTTTAATCACTGCAGTTATTTATTCATGCTGCTCCTCTTGGTCGTTCGTTGGTTCGTGGTTTTTGCAGATTTTGTTTTTTTTTTTGCTGTCTCATCAATTTCACACAACATGATGCGTAAAGCAATAATACAAAGTATGGAAGGAGGAGGTTAATTTTCTCAACATTATGAATTCATGAATGAAATTGTTGTTAGTGTTATCAGTTGAAACTTGGTGTGGCTATTTTATTTTATGCAAAACAAAAATAAAATAAATAGCTATAAACCGCGCACTGACCTATAATAACAAACACATAATAAGAAACGAAGATAATAAAAATAAAAATTTTTAAGTTCCAAGATTAAAAAGAGTTAATAAAAGATCCATATAGAAGGTAGTATTACAGACAAAACATAGTTGACACCATGGCAAAGCAATACCAGATAGAGTCATAACTTGACGTCTACACGAGACATAAAATCAATCTCAAAATAGTTGTTGTTGTTGCTTTGCATGTCAATTTCGTATTTTAATATTGCTTTTATATCTCGTGTAAATGACAAGTTTGGAATTTTCTATTTGACAAGTTTGGAATTTTCTATTTGACATTCTAGGATTTTTTGTTTACTTTTTGTATAAATATTTGTCATTTGTTTTTGTTGTAATCGAGAGAGCCTATAATGTGTCTACCAGATATTGCTATATCATGCTTCACACGAAATGTTTCCTTTGAAATTTCTAGCTCGTAATTCTACTAACATTAGAAGATTATCGTTTTAAATTAGTACAATTTTAACTTTTCAGAAAAAAACGACAATCTAGTTTAAAAATTGAAAAGAAAATAATCCAAGAAACATTTTTATGGACTCTCCGGCACATACGGATTCATGAATTCGACTTATACTGTACGTTTACGATCCAAAAATGCATATCCGACAAAGCTGGTACGTAAACGGAACATTAACGGACCGTATAATTGAATTTTCGAAAACGATACGTTTTAACTCCGTTTCTGTACCGTCAAATACGGACCACCATTTTTCATCAGTTTTTCTTCCGTTGCTTTTGGATTTGTTTAGTTATCAAAAAGGAATACTTTAATATCCATGAGGAAAATATTTATTTAATTTAAAACAATTTTTACGATAATGTGTGCAAATTTATCACATTTTGCAATTAAAAATATTGCCTGGCAGTTTATAATAGATTTCAAATTTGCACTGTGTGGTACATCATATCGTTAATACCACGATTTAAACCTAAATTAAATTTTTGTTTTATTTTTTCATGATTTTTTATGGGCCCCAACCGCCGTCATTAATGGATGCTAATTATTCTGGAGATGAATATGGTATTTGTTTTTTATTTTGTTTGCTATTTGTTGTATTTAGTTTGTAAAAGTTTTGTTATTTCACTTTAAATATCCTTGTAAATAAATTTAAAAATAAAAAATAATAGGCATTTCCACAAATCCGTTTTTTGTTAGAAAAAACCCGTACGAATACGGACCGAATACAGATCCGTAAACGGTCCGTCATTGACGGACTTTCAAAGGACAACTCCGTTTTCCATCCGATATATCGGTCCGTAAACGGTCCGTCATTGATGGACTTTTAAAGGACAACTCCGTTTTTCATCCGATATATCGGTCCGTAAACAGTCCGTCATTACCGGCATTTCTACGGATTTGAATAGGTTTCGATGTTCCTTAAAATCCGTTTTTTGGTCTGTATACGGATCCACAAAACGGTACGTAAACGGAGTTGAATTCCATTAATGACGGACCGAAAACGGTACGTAAACGGAACTTTTTGTTTGTTGGGAAGTTTCATTTACAAGAGTTTCTATTTGCCTAAGGACGAACTCGAACACAAAAACGTAGAAGTATGGTTAAAATTTGGAATGTGAATATATACTATATTATATGATACTATATTTAAAGAAAATCGGAATATATTTGGTCCTAGCCCCCATAAACTGTGATTCCAGGCTTGAATTAAAGTATATTCTCACTGTTTTGTTCGCCTTGAATTCAAGTGTCCCTTTTGCTGAAATATGCTATTGAATTAAATTGTAATTCAATTATACATCAAGGCTTGAAATTGAAAAATATAACTATAAATTACACTTGTTTTTAGTTTAAATTCCAACAAAAATGTTTATTGAAATTATGATTGAATTTTCCCCCCGTTAAAATTCGCTTTGGCAAATTATTTACACATACTGAATATAATTAATATTCATATAATTTTTTGTTTTGTAAATATCGCAGGTGTAAAAAAAATTGTAAATTACAAAAAAGGCACATATGAGTCTTTTCGTACCAACTGCTCCACTAGAGGAAAAAGTATGATACTAATAAAACAAGAAACAATTTTTTTAATTTTTCCAAAAAGTGATTGAGGTGTTACATATTAACAAATTTAAGATTTTCTTTATATATTATAACTAAATTTTATACCGGTAATTAAATAATAATAATTTTTTTTTTAATTATCTAAAAATCCACCAAAATTTCTCTTATTTCTAAAGAAAAGTTCAGACTATTCAAAAACTTTTAGTTACTTGTCTCTCTTGTACACATTAAAAAAACATGAACTAAAAATTAATCTAAAATTTTCTTTAAAATAGTTTAAAATCTTCCTAAATTTAAGTAAAATTTTATTCAAACTTAGAAAAATTTTCTTAAAATTAATAAAAACTCCTGTGTTTGGGTAAAAATTAAATAGTTTATATACTCAGAAATAGTTCATATCTTTCCTAAATAATATTTCTTAATTTTAGGAAAAAAGCACAAGTATATTAAATAAAAATTTATAAATTTTTAAGAAAAATGTAAAAAAACTAAATTTAGTTAAATAAAATTTAGAACATAATTTACTCCTATTTAGTTCAAAAACTGTGTCTAACTTAAAATGAGAAAGAATGAGAACTTAATGTGTCTTCAATTTTTTTCTGGCGAGTAGTAAAATGAACTAAATTTTAGAAATCCATTTCTAATTCAGTTTTTAAGTCTAAAACCTTTTAATTTTTAAGAATTGTTTTCTAATAATTAGTTCAGGCAAATAAAAACAAAAAGTAATAGATTTTTTTCTATGTAATAATCAAAATTTACTTGTTTTTAGAAATTGATGAACTATTTCCAAGGAAAATTTTCATGTAACTTAGTTTAGATAGATTTTAAAAATTTGAATAAAATATTTTTTTGTCCAAGTAAAAGTTTTCTAATATTTGAAAAATAATAAACTTAGGTATAGGATTTTTTTTTGTTGGAAAACGTTTAAATTATTTTCAATATTCAATAAATTAAAAACAAACTATTTAGTTTTTCTATTTTTCAAGAAAAAATATTTTTAAAGGAAACAAATTAAAGTAACCATTTAAAAAATTTATCGTGCATGATTGAAATTTTTGGTTCGTGATCGTACATGAGCGTGAGTCAAAAATCACTCAAGTACCCATCTCCAATCTTAACAGTCTTAAATATTGACCTTAAAGTAGGGGTATACCCTAGAAACAGTTTCATATTCATTAGAAAATTTTTATCAGATTTAAGGATAATTTTCACTTAAAATAAGTGCTATTTAACTTGATGTTAGAAAATATTTTCTAATTTTTAGGAAGTTAGGTCCTAGGTTTTTGTAAAAAAAAGTTATATAATGAACTTAAATAAAATAAATTTTTTCTTTAAAACCAAGGAAAAATTTCCAAACTAACAGTAAAATTTTAGATGATGTATGAACTAATTAGGAGGAAATTTTACTGTTTTCTATTAAAAATTTAGTTCTCAGTAGTAAAATTTTTTTATAATTTAAAAGTTTTCACCAAATTTTAAGTAAAATTTGTTTCTAAATTTCAAGGAAAATTTTTGTAAATATTGGTAAAAAAAGTATCTTTGGCGCCGTTTTCATTTCAATTTTTGCTCGAAATAAGTTAAAATTTTTCTAATTTCTAGTTAATTTTTTTTGAGTGTAGAGAAAATATTCGTTGAATATTGTACTTAGCTAATATTCAGTAAAAATTATTTTTTTTTGTTTTATACACAAAAAAAATTTTTAAAATCAAGTAGAACAAACTTTAAATTAAATCTAAACAGCTTTGAAAGCAAACTAAGTTTGTGTTCTTTTTAATTCAAATATGATTTAAACAAATATATCAATTTCTATTGAATATTTGCGATTTCCTACAACACCAGTCCGAGTAGCACGTTGAAAAAATATTTTTAAAGCTAAAAAAACAAAAAAATGTTGACTGATTTTTAGATAAAAAATCCGAAACTTGTTCTAATGTGACTCTCTGCATTAATGTAGTCAAGTTACCAGCATGTTTAAAATCCATTAAAATATAATAACCCAGCCAGCAAATGGATCGAAAAATTAATTAAATGAAAAATTAAAATAAGCTTGAAAAATATTACTAAAATTTCAATGAAAGTGGTTTAAGCAAAAGTGCCTTCTGTTTAGACTCAAAAATGACACAGACAAAATTAATGTGACATGGAAAATTTTTCCCAGAAATCGGAGTCTTTTTGATCCATTTTTAAGTACCAAAAATAATTGTAAATTTCCCTCAAAAATTAGATTGTTTAACTGAATCATTTTTTAGTATAAATGTGGTAATTGTGGTTCGGGAAAGTAAAGAATAAATGAAATAGAATTATTAGGTTTTCCCTGGGTAGAGAGTACAAGGGATAAAAAAGAGAGATGCTCACCCGTTGATAGTTGTAATGTAAGTATGTTTTTATTACGTCAGTTGGCCACAGCTAACCTCGGTTTCTTTTTTGTATACATTAAATTTCACAAATTCTATGTTTCATATTTCATTCCGACAAGTTTGACAGATAAATGTTAATTGTTATAAAATGAATTCAGAGTTTTATAACGTTAATTTTAAATAACCCATCTAAAAACCGAAATATATATGAACATACATGATCATACATGGGCTTGTATATGATCATACATGGGCATACATGGTTATATACGTCCATACATGATCTCATATATGACCATATATCTTCGGATCCGAAATTTGAGGGTATATGGTGATATATGTTCATATATTATCATACATGCTCATATATTATTCATGTATGCTCGTATATGATCATATACCCTCAAATTTCGGATCCGAAGATATATGATCATATATGAGATCATGTATGGTCATATATTGAACAATGTATGGACGTATATGCCCATGTATGCCCATGTATGATCATATACAGGCCCATGTATGATCATGTGTGCTCATATATATTCCGATTTTTAGATGGGAAATTTAAATTTTATAATATAAACGCATTTAGTAAATTTACATTATTTTCGACTTTTAAATAAGTTTTATAAATCTAATAAAAATATTTTAATAAATTGTTGATTTTTTGTATAAAATGTATGCATTTTATACAATGACATATTCTTATTTTTTTATTTTTACACATAAAAATTGTTGTCTTGAATAGAGTTGGACCAATTCTGCTTTTTTGCATGGCTCTTGATAAAAAAGTATCCAAAATACAGCGTACACTTTATGCGCTAATTTTTTCTAGAATTTTTTAAAAGAGGAGTAAACTAATAAATTCGAATATTAAATGTTGTTGTTAAACTCTTAATTTGAAAAGCTATATATTTTGGCGCCCTATGCTCGAGTGGGATTTAGGGGAATATAATTTAAATATATTGTATATAAATATATTAGACACTTTGCAAAATTAGCTCGTCTCGAAGAAGAATATTTTTTTTTGGATAATTGGATAGTTTAAAAACTTTTCTATGCCTCTACTTTTTTGAGCCATTGCTTGTTCATTGTTTTTTTTTTTTTTAACAATAATTTCCCGTATACTTTTGTGTAATTTACCTAGCAAAAATAAATGGAAGTGATTCGTACACTCAGAAAAAAAAGTTAGTAGAAAAATTTGTAAACGGTTTTCAATCCCACTTTACTATTTCTGTACTGATTTTTAGTAAAAAAAATATATTTTAGCAAATCTTTTTGCTATTTACATTTTACAAATTACAGAATATTTACAAATTTTTGTTGCTAATTTCAGAAATCATTTTACAAATTTTTGAAAATTGATTTGCTAAAATTAACAATAAAAAATGTAGTAATTCTTTTTGCTGATTTTAGCAAACAGGTTTTTAATTCCACTTTGCAAAAAGTTTACTAAAATTTAGTAGCGGCTGCTAATTTTTCTACTAATTTTATTTTACTACACGTCAGCAGACATGTGTTGCTAAGATTAGCAAAAAATACCGCTGGGCTCAAATTAGCAAAATATCCCGTAATAACAGCAAAATTTTCAATTGCCATTACAGACTTTTTTTGGTGAGTGTAAGGAATTAATTTTTCATTGATTCCAAAGTATTGTTTACTTCTGATTTTCCTCTTCTAAGGCAGTTCTTTTTTACAACTTACAAAAATGTTATTTCTAATAAAATTTAACACTTTTCAAATGTATGAAGGGTAACTTATTTTAAAAACAACCAAAGTTATTTCTATAAAAAATTTGACACTTATAACTATGGTTTAAGTTAAAGCGATTTGTTACAATCTTTAACGTACAACTAACGAGGTTTTAAATTCTTAAAATCGTAGTTATTATTGCTACGAAAAGCAAAAAAAAAAATATTGTAGTAAAAATTGCAAGAATTTGGAATGTCCCGTTATAGCTAACGGAAGATTGTGAAAATGAAGCTAACGTCCGATTACTGATGTCCTGTTAAAATCTAAATTTCATATTCAAATTTTGTTTGGGAACATCAAAAGATCTCATTTTTCACTAAACCATAAGAACTGCTTTAGATGCAATGAAAAAAAAAACATAAAAGAAAACTTCGAGCCTATGACACCCCTAAGTAAAAGTCATTGGTTCCGATCCAAATTTTCACAACACCGGAATCAAAATCACTGCTTCTTTTGCTCTTCTCTTGCTACTTTTTTTTTGCTGGGTTAGGTATGTTTTTAGATTGCTTCTTTTTTTTTAATAAAAAGCAAAAATAGTTTTAGACCCCAAAGTTTAAGGGCTTTGAATTTTTTAGCTGGAAAACAAAATATTGGAAATAAATGATTTGCCCAGCTGAACAGTTGGTATGAAATGCTTCATATATAGGTATATATATATAGCCAAACCACTAATTGCTGGAGACATATTAAAATCGCACAACAAATACTAAACATAAACAACATTTTTTAAATTTAAAATTCAAAAGAATTGAATGAAGCCTACAAAGGAATTTTAAAAAGACGCAAATCAAAATCCTCTTAAATAATTTAAAAACCAATCCTATAGATAAATTCTTTTGAAAATGTACATTTAAAAACGATTTATGATTTTTTTTTTAAATACAGTAAAGAGCATAATTGAAAATACTCATTTTGAGAAAAAAAAGTCATAAAATCCCCTTTAATAACACAGTACAACACAAAAAATGCTATTGGATAAAGATCACGAATGTCCAAAAACAAATTTTAAAATTAGCTCTACTTTTTGAAGTAATCGTAAAATTAACTTTTATCGCAAAAACCCGGTTTTTTCTTTAAATTTTATTATTAATTTATATGTCTGAGAAAATTACGGATAATTTTTAATACGGTTTTAAGGTATGGACTTTAATCTTTTAAAACCCTGTCAATTTGTTTGGTTTATGTGAAGGATGTAGGATATTCTTTCAATTAAAGTGAAAAAACTTCACTTATTTTAGTAAATTGCAAATCTTATAAAATTCCTTAATGAGATTTGCCAAATTTTTTACACATCAAACAAAAATCACAGCCTTTGCATCAGAATTTTCAGAAAATTTAATTTAAAATAAAAAATTAATAACATTTTTGTTTGTATAAATGTACTTAAACCCAAAAAAAAAAAGTTAGTAGAAAAATGTGTAAACGGTTTTTAATCCCACTTAACTATTTTTGTACTGATTTTTAGTAAAAAATATTATTTAACAAATCTTTTTGCTATTTACATTTTACAAATTACAGAGTTTTTACAGAAAATTTACAAATTTTTGTTGCTAATTTCAGAAATCATTTTACAAATTTTGGAAAACCGATTTGCTAAAATTAGCAAAAAATTACTAATTTTAAAAAAGTGGATATTGAAGGAAATGTTATTTCTAATTAAAACTTACACCTTCAAACTTAAACTTCCTTAAAATGTTACACAGATTAAAAAAAGTGGATCGGAAGTGAATATACCGACTCATGTCTTAAAATAGGACATCCACTTAAAATAGCACTAAAAAGTTTTTTTAGTTCAAAAAATCAGCCCTAAAAATAAATAAACTTTGACCTTAAAAGTAAAAAAAAAAAAATGACTAAAATATGTTTCAAAACAGAAATTTCAAAGAAAAAAAAAAAAACAAAATGATAAATTCGAATATGGTTTAACAATTTTTAAGATTTTTAAGCCTTTGATTTTGTTTTTAATTTTGTATAAAATCTTTTTAAAGAAAAATAAATAAAATAAAAAAAATTTGATGCTCGATAAGAAAACAAATTTAAAATTTTGTACTAATTGTAAAAATATGTAGTATTTTCTTTTGCTGATTTTAGCAAACAGATTTTAAATTCCACTTTACAAAAAGTATACTAAAATTTAGTAGCGGCTACTAACATGTGTTGCTAAGATTAGCAAAAAATACCGCTGGGCTCAACTTAGCAAAATTTCCCGTAAAATTTTCAGTTACCATTACAGACTTTTTTTGGTGAGTGTACTATAGCGAAAAGAAATAAAGTAAATTTTTAACATGCATATTTCAAAATCATTATTTTTTTAGAATTTAGCACTTTAATTACCAAAATCTTTACTGGTCTTGATTGGAAAACATGCATTTAAGTTATAAAAATTCAATTATTTTCAGTACGGTTTTTTTAAAATAAATTAAGTAAATAAATTTTATTATTTGATAACGAAATCATGAAAAAACTGAAATTTCAACTTTAAATTCATGTAGAACACCTGGCGAAACGTGTACAGGTTGGTTAAAAAGTTCCTGCGCTCACCAAGAGATGGCACTGCTAGCTCCAAACTTTTTTTTTTCTCAAGTTGGTATAACTGTCCTGAGAACACATGCAAAGTTGCAAGTCATTCTGTCAATTTATGAACAATTGTTAGAAGTGTAAAGGAGTCCTCACCTTCAAAACGCACCGTTGAATTTTGGGCTGGTGAATTTAAACGTGGTCGTACCAGCCTTGAAGACGATCCACGCGAAGGACGACCAAAAACTGCAACCACAGCAGAAATCATTGAGCAGGTACATAATATGATTAGTGAAGATCCAAGTTTGACTAAGCGTGAAATTGCTAATGCCATAGGCATCTCAGACGAACGAGTACTCCATATTTTACATGAAAAATTACGTATGAAAAAACTGTTTGGAAAGTTAGTGCCGCACACATTAACAATTCAACAAAAACTAGATCGAAAACAAATTTCTCAACGTAATTTGGAGCGTTTTAAGCCGAATAAAACCGACTTCTTGCGTCGTTTTATAACTATGGATGAGACTTGGATTCACCACCATGATCCTAAATTGAAACAAGAACGTTTGCAGTGGACTGAAGCTGGTTGTTCAGCTCCAAAGCAGGTGAAGTCACAACGATCTGCAAAGAAGGTAATGGCATCAGTTTTTAGGGATGCAAAAGGAATTTTGTTGATTGATTATCTTCAGAAAGGTAAAACAATCAACTCTGAATATTATTGCAGCCTTTTGGATCAGCTGGATGAAAAAATTCGTGAGAAAAGACCTGGTTTAAAGAAGAAAAAAATCATTTTTCATCAAGACAATGCACCTGCTCACAAAAGTGTTTTGACATGGCTAAATTCAAAGAATTAAAGTACGAATTGCTTGAACATCCACCGTATTCACCAGATTCGGCTCCCAGTGACTACTATCTCTTCAGAAATCCCAAACAATTCCTTTGTGAAAAGCATTTCGAGCGCAGGAACTTTTCAACCAACCTGTAATACATCAAATTAAAGGTTAGAGTTCATACCATTTAAAAATGTTACAAACTATACCTTTAATATTTTTAAAAATGTATTTTTTTTTTTTGCAAAAAGTTTATATAAAAATATCACTTTCCTACAAAAAACAGGTTTTGCCAATAATTTTTAAACTTTGAAATTCTAAGACCATATTCGTGATTTGTGTCCCAATGTCTATTAGAAATGATGATGGGTGGCAGCACTGATGCATCGAATTTTTTTCATCAAATGTAGTACTGTGTAATTTATTTAAAACTGGTTTTAAAATTCCCCATTTGTTGAATGCACTTCTCAAAGGTAAATGTTTAGTTAAAAGGTGGGGTTTTAACAAAAAGTGTTAAGTTTTGTTTTGATTTTACATACATATGTATGTATGTATGTATGATGATGTAAATAATGTAATTTATATGCGTTTAGTGTCAACAACTTTTTAAATATTTTATTAAATCACGTAAATTAGTTAGATAAAATACATACAATAAAATTAACGCGGACGACTTCTATTGATAAAACATCCGGTGGTTTAAATTCTTAACAAAAATTAAAATCAGTAACTTGTTTTAGTCAGTTTTTGTTATGGTATTTATACATTTTTAACTTTAATTAAAATTTGTTGTTGTTTTATATATTATATATTATTTATTTTGTATTTTTTTTCTTTATATATGTGGCGTTTTTTGTGTGAGTTTTGGATACAAAACGCGCTGAAGTGTGTACAAAAAAGTTAAAAACAAATTCAAAACTTGGTTAAACCCCATACGTCAATTACACAGGTCGACAAATTATACTTTACCGGAGGTTTAAGACGTAATGAATCCGAATCTGACTTTAGAATAGCTTTGTCACGTCAGGTTTTCGAGATATTGTAAGCTAAAAGTGAAAAAACACGTTTTTTGGTTACACTCACCAAAAAAAGTCTGTAATGGCAACTGAAAATTTTGCTGTTATTACGGGAAATTTTGCTAATTTGAGCCCAACGGAATTTTTTGCTTATCTGAGCAACACATATCTGCTCACGTGTAGTACAATGAAATTAGTAGAAAAATTAGTAGCCGCTACTAAATTTTAGTAAATTTTTTGCAAAGTGGAATTTAAAACCTGTTTGCTAAAATCAGCAAAAAGAATTACTAAAAATTTTTTTTATTTTATTTATTTTTTTTTTCAAAAAATATTTTAGACAAAATTAAAAAAAAAGTAAAAGGCTTAAAAATCTTAAAAGTTGTTAAAACATAAAAAATTTATTATTTTGTTTTAATTTGGTAATTTATTTTTTGAAAAATATTTTAGTCAATTTTTTTTTTAACTTTTAAGATCAAATTTTAATTGGTTTTAGGGCTGATTTTTAGAACTAAAAAAAAATTTTTAGTGCTATTTTAAGTGGATGTCCTATTTTCAGACATGAGTTGGTATATTCACTTCCGATCCATTTTTTAGTACATGTAACATTTTATGGCAATTTATGTTTGTAGGTGTAAGTTTTAATTAGAAATAACATTTCCCTCAATATCCACTTCTTTAATATTAGTATTTTTTTTTTAATTTTAGCAAATCGGTTTTCAAAAATTTGTAAAATGATTTCTGAAATTAGCAACAAAAATTTTTATATATTCTGTAATTTGATATTTACAAATAGCAAAAAGATTTGCTAAATAATATTTTTTTTACTAAAAATCAGTACAAAAATAGTAAAGTGGGATTGAAAATCGTTTACAAATTTTTCTACTAACTTTTTTTTCGAGTGTACATTTAAGGTCTTGTCACTTCCAAAAAAATTGTTTTTTTTTCCAAAAAGATCGTTACGCTATATGAAAGTGCTACTATTACCTTACAAAATGCATTTTGTATTTTTAAAAAATCTTCATTTGTCACTAAGAAGTTAAAGGACCTCAAATGTACCCAAAAAAAACCTGACGTGATAGGGCTATTCTGAGGTTAAATACGAATTCAGCACGTCTGAAACCTTCGTTAAAGTATAGTCTAATTTTTGATTAAAAAACCTTGTCGACCTGTGTTATCTGACAATATTAAAAAAGTAAACTATTTATACAGGTGTTTTTATTTTTTAAATGTTATTCAATTATTTGTAAAGGGTAATAAAAATTTGTGTTATTTTAAACCGGCCTAAACCATCTTTCTAAAAATAATATTTGCGTTTATTTTCTACTTCTAACTGGATTTAGAGCGTACACACAGAAAAGAAATTCTAAAAATAAGCAAAAACAATTGTTTTTTTCTTTTGAAATATGTTTCTATTTATTTTTAAAATGCGATTACAAACTCGAAAATGTTGACATTTTAATAAGCAAAAATATTTTTAAAACAACAAAATAATTTTTTAACATTTTTTGTATTGTGTCACAAAACCAAGCAATATTATATAGTTTTTTTAACTTTATTCGCAGAGGTCCCTTCGATAATTAGCGAACTGTCTGTCACGAAACACGTTCAGAGAGAGAAACCCTATTGTAAAAAAATGCCACCAAATAAATAGAGCGAGAATTAAGCAAGACAGAGATTGATAGAAACCCACTGCTCAATACGTATTTGCTCGCATCAATGACAGACTTTTCCGTTTTTATATTAAAAAAAATATAATTGGTTGCAACAAAAAGATTTATCGTATATGTAATACATTTTTTAAAAATAATTATCAAATTTTAAAAATATTTTTATAAAAATTCTTACAGATTCTAAATCATTTTCTATTTATATAAATACTCTCGGATTAAAAAAAATTTTTCTTTTAGCTTGATTATTAACCATTTCTATTTAGGCTTTACTACTAAATATCCTGTTAAAATTTAACTAACCCTTAAATTCATATGGAAAACAACAACAAATATATCAGTTAATCCCAGTTTAAAGCTAAGTGAACATTGCAAAAAAAATATTTTCAAATCAAGTAGAAACAACATTAAATTAAATAGCAGCAGTTTTGAAATCAAATTAAGTTTGTTTTCTTTTTAGTTTCAATATGTTTCTACTTATTTTTTAAATGCGAGAACAAAATCTAAAATGTTGATATAATAATTTAAATATGAAAAAGTTTGTTTTAACCAGGAAAATATTTACTTTAATAAAATTCATGCTTGATTTAAAAATGTTCGCAAAAAACAAAATGTTAATTAAAATATTGATTGGTTGATTTTACTTTAATTTTTTTTTCTCTGTGTAATTAAAAAGTGAAATACTATTTAAGAATGTTGTGTATTCTTTAATAATATTTAAATAATAGATATAAAGGGTGTTTTCTTTAGAGGTGTACAAATTTTATTTAAAATAAAACACAGACTTTCGAAATTAACTATTTTTCTCAATCGAAAGTATAGTTTTTAATGGCAATTAATTATTTAAATACTTAAGTCTCATCACTATATTTTATTCGCTTGTATGGCCCAATATATGAGGAAAAGTAATAAAAAATTTCTATGTTTTTTTTGGACAGTAAATGACGTTATTTTTGCAATAAGAATAAACCGTCGGATGAAACTAATTTTTTCATGTTGTTTAGAAACGGAAATTCCCATATGCCAACCTTGAAATATAAAACAGTTGCCCTCAATGGCAAATCTTCACCACAACTAATGTTGCATTATTGTTTTATTCTGGCAACTTCAAAGAACACACTACACTCAGAAAAAAAAGTTAGTAGAAAAATTTGTAAACGGTTTTCAATCCCACTTTACTATTTTTGTACTGATTTTTAGTAAAAAAATTATTATTTAGCAAATCTTTTTGCTATTTACATTTTACAAATTACAGAGTTTTTACAGAATATTTACAAATTTTTGTTGCTAATTTCAGAAATCATTTTACAAATTTTTGAAAACCAATTTGCTAAAATTAGCAAAAAAAAAATACTAATTTTAAAAACGTGGATATTGAAGGAAATGTTTTTCTAATTAAAACTTACACCTACAAACTTTAATTGCCTTAAAATATTACATAGATTAAAAAAATGATCGGAAGTGAACATACCGACTCATGTCTGAAAATAGGACATCCACTTAAAATAGCACAAAAAAGTTTTTTTTAGTTCTAAAAATCAGTCATATAAAACAATTAAAATTTTACCTTAAAAGTAAAAAAAAATATTGACTAAAATATTTTTCAAAACAGAAATTAATTTTGTATAAAATAAAATTTTGTATAAAATATTTAAAAAAAAAGATAAATAAAATTAAAAAAATTTGATGCTCGATAAAAAAATAAATTTTAAACTTTGTACTAATACAATATTTAGTAAACTTTTTAAGCTGATTTTAGCAAACCGGTTTTAAATTCCGCTTTACAAAAAGTTTACTAAAATTTAGTAGCGGCTACTAGTTGTTCTACTAATTTCATTGTTTTACACGTCAGCAGACATGTGTTGCTAAGATTAGCAAAAAATACCGCTGGGCTCAAATTAGCAAAATTTCCCATAATAACAGCAAAATTTTCAGTTGCCATTACAGACTTTTTTTGGTGAGTGTATACGTTTTCCGGACAATGCTGTTACTTTCTATTAGTTATTCTCACCTCTTATATAAATACGTGTGCGATGTGACATGTCGGTTTAGTTGGTAATAAAAAGCTGAAGAGCAGCATAGGTAATTAATTGAATAAATTGTGTATTCTGTTAAAGCGTAACTTAGTAGAATTTCTATAAAGTCTCTTGTGTAATTGTTTTAAGTTTTAGGTTAAATAAAGAGTTAGTAAGGAAAATTTCAACTGTCTTTATTATTTGCAATATAAAATGAACTCGATTTATTTTAAGGAAATAAATCAACCATTTTAAAAGGTAAAATCGCTTTTTTTAAATTGCAATTAATAATATAGACATTTTTTTTTAAATACCATATATTTTTCTTGGATTTATAATTTAAATTAAAATATATGGAATAAAATTTGTTTTTTATTTTAATCATGAAAAAATTTCTAAATGTTTATTTAGCTAAGATTTTTAATTATTAGAATATTTTTTTTGATTAGAATAATTTTTTTATGATCATTTTAGTTAAAAAAATTTTAATCGAACAAAAATTATTTTCGATTTGGAAAAATAAAAGACAAATTTGTCGATTATTTGGAGTAAAAATCCAAATATTACGCAATACTCTCTGGTTGAAATTAAATATAAATAATTTAATAAATTTTTTGGAAAAATAAATTAAAATAATTGTTATTTAAATATCATCTTAATGCATTACTTTTTTAATAGATTCGTTTTATGATTTATTTTTTATTTAATTTTTAATTAAGAGATATGTATGTTGCTCAGTGGCGTAGCTAAGTCATCAAGGGCCCATGTGCAAAATATCAAATTGGGCCCCTAATAAAAAAACACTGACAAGTTTGAAAAATTTTATTTAATTTTTTTACGTGCTTTTACATTTGCAAAATTTTCTATTAATTTTGATGTCATTTCGTTTTCTATTGCCAGATGGAAAATCTGGATTAGCCTATCTTGTTTCTCAAATAATTTATTTTTATTTATTTTTTTAATTTCCTAAATGATCTTGCAGCACTTGCTAAGGTCACTAGAATTGTGTAAAATAATAGCATTACTGTGTAGACTTCCGCCATGTCGCTAAAATTTGTAATAATTTTTTGAAAAACTTTATGCATATTATGGTCTACTGTTTTTTCCAACATTTTGGCCTCAGTAGGTTCATCCTTGTTTGTACTTTTTAACGTTATTTCAAACAGTGCTTTTATGTCAAAAAAAAAACGAATTTTAATGGCAGAGATCGTGGAAATTCGACTTGACCAAGCGGTCAATACAATCAAGCATGGCTTCATGACTCCGTGTATTTGATTTTGTATAATTTGAAATTATATTTTGTCAGCTCGTCTCACGAAGCCATTTTGAAATTATTTAATAAAATAATCAAAAAAAAAAATGGCAATTAAACAAAGCGGAACACTTTAAATGCTGGACATGTTGTACAGCATGATTGATCGTCTAAGGCCCCTTTAACAGTTTATTTGATTATTAATATATTGAAATCCTTAAAAAAATTTTATGCAAATAATTTTCTTATTTTAACGTACAATTTTTTATACATTTAAAAATACACAAATACATTAAACAAAAAAAAAGCATTACTACTCTCAACAAAGGGCCCCTGTCGGTCATGGGCTCTTGTGCAGTGCACCACCCAGCTACCATGAACTTTCGCCACTGATGTTGCTATTCCGATTTTAAAATACAAAATTTAACTTTAAAAAATCTTTAGATATAATAATACAATTAAAAAAATATATTGCACTTTTTCAATACCCTTTTTTTGTAATTATTACTAACAACAAGGTAGAGGTCGTTTATACATTAAAATTAAAAACAAAACACGTACTTTTATACCAGTTAAATTTTGTTTTGATTTATTTAAAACAACACTTTTAAATTTTCTATTTTTCCACTATTTATTTTTTTTTTTGTTTGCTTTTAATATGTTGTTGTTTTTTAACGTTTTGTTTTTATTTTCTATTTTGTTTCTTACACCCTTTACCGCTATTTAATCACTTTAACAATAAATTTTTATATTTTATTTAATCCGCTCGTTATTTTATTCGATTTTTATTTTTTACTGTTTACGGTTTCAAGTTTTATTCACAACTGCTTAAAGTTAAGACAAGTGGAGCTAGTTTTTAACTACACTCTCTCTTGTTTTGTAACAACAGAATTGTCCCCACACTAGATCTTCTCTAACATAAACAGAGAATAAAATCAATACGGCAAAAATACTCCACTCCATTCATTAAAAAATGTAAATAACCGTTAACATGTTCTTAAATCATTCTCAATAATCTCGAATTTCTCACCTGTTATGTTTAGTAAAGAGTGTTGCCACATGAGAAATGTGAAAAGTTGCTAGATCGTCTTAAAAAAAAGTAATAATGGGACATCGCCAACAAAAAAGTAATAATGGGACATCGCCAACAAAAATAATTAAGCAAAAAAATAGACTGGTAAGTAGTTAAATTCTATTCTAGTTGAAATCTTTGAGATTCCAAAGGGCTTTTTCGTTTGAAAAACTCTGTTGGGAGGTTGCTCAAGACTTCAATCAAATTTGGGTACAAGATAGAGGAGGCAAAAATTAAAAAAAAGTAACCATTCAAAATATCATTAAAATGCATTTGGCCCTACAATTTAACGCTTAAGATTGGGCCGCTAAAAAGTTCCAATACATATTTATTTTTCTCTTCCGCCTTATTTGTTTACATCTCTAATTGTCAACTATTTAAAAATAAATAGTTAAAAAATATGAAATGAATACAAATTTTTTAATTCTTTCACAAACACATCAAATACCAAATCCAAAGAATCAATTTGTTTTTTATTTTTTTTGTTGACTTTTTTAAACTGCATTTACATTACGCTCGAAATCCAGTTTAAATGCAGTTTTAATAAAATCAAAAAAAAAAAATGGTTCGTTTGATTTCAACTTCGCGTATTAAATCATAAAGCAAATTATGTAATCATATAGAAATCAACATAAATTAGACTAAATTATTATCTCACTTTACTCAATATCAACTCATTGATTTAGGCCCTATTATTGAATATCGATTTAAAATCTAAGAGTTAAATTCAAATGTGATGTGAAAAATAACAATAAATATTTCAATTAAAGATCCAGTTAGCATTTAACGGGAGATTGTAAAAATGTGGATTAAAGTGAATTTTGTGCGAATTTATTAAAAAAAGAACTATCTAGCAGCCGGCTATAAGTTGCCGCCTAAATTTTTTTCATTTAGTCGCTGCTCGGCTAAGATCTCTGATTAGTTTTACAGGGTTATTAACAGGAGGAGTCGTGGAAATTTCCTCAAATACCCTGGCAATACCCGGGGAAAAATACACACAACAAGAGATAAAACTTTTCTGGCAGCATTACTGGCATTACTAGTGGGCAGTACCGCCAGCTTAGACAAAAACCGTAATATGTTATCAATTCTCTTATGAATACAGCATGAAGATGAAGAACAGTGCTGCCAGAAATGTTTTTTGCAATTTGAAGACCCAAAGTTTCTCAAATAAAATGTTTAGATCCCAAAATTAACTGAAATGAGTGTGTGTGTCAAATTTAAACATATATTAATTTTTGAAGGAAAAATAGGTTAAACTGCCTGTATAAATATTGATTCATAAATGACAAGATAATAGACTTTTCAGGGTGTTTTATTTTGCAGTCCAAAACAATTATGAAAATAGCTATGTTTATGTGGGAAGCTATCAAAGTTGGCTTTAGTCATTCCCATACAGATTTGACATAAGTAACGTTAAGCGTTAACACTAAACGTTGTCTTATGTCAAATTTAAAAAAAAAAAGGAATGACTTAAGCCAACTGCTTATCAAATTTATAATTTGTCCAAAGAGTTCGATGTTTCGACCAATTTTTCACTCCTCAATATTTTATCCAACCCCCAAATTTCTCAAAATATTTTTATTATTCTTATGTTACTCATTAAATTTGCTATACGGAATTACGTTTACAATTAGTTCTGGCTATTTTAGGTTTTAGTGACAGCAAACAGTTTAAAATATCACGTTGACAAAATACATGAGAAAGACGCGACAACAAGATAACAATTTTGACCCATCTCAATCTAACTAAATACAAACCATAATACTGCGTGTCATGTAGCCATATTGAAGAAAAAGAAAATGTAAACTATAGTTACGTTTCTATCTGTTCTGTGCCTAACACGGTGATGAAATCCCCAATTTGGGGCTGAATCCTTATATCTGACAGCACTGAGAAGATTTGACAACTGCATTTATTAATTTTTTCTCATCAATTTTATGTGTGTGCATTTTCTTACACGGTTGATACTGAAAATATCAAAAAATAATTAAATAATCTCAAAAAAAATAAACAAAAACTTTATACTGCCATTGCAATTGGCAAATAATTTAACAATTTTATGAAATTGTTAAAAAATTTGCAATAAAAAAGTATAAAATCCAACAAGAACGTGTGTAAAAAGTGAACCAACCAAAGTTTTGCGAATGTGTTATAAAGAAGAATAAGAAGGCAAAAAAAAAGAAATACGAAAAAACATATTTTTGGAGAAAACCAATAAAGAATTAAGAAAATTTATTATAAATAAACGAAATTTCAATTATGGGGGAACATTCAAAAAGTGCCTCGACTAAAGCGAAAGATGCAGCGGCTTCTTCCATGGCAGCTGCAGGAACCACAGCAGCTGAGACATTGGGCGCTGCAGGGCAAATGCAGCAGCATCAGCAGCTGCAACAACAGGCTAGTACAAGCGGGAGTGCTGTTATAACTCCCTCAACGGGAACTGTCAAGGATACGTGCGAATTGCAAGAAATACGCAATTTATTATGGGGACCAACAATACGTTTGGATGTTTTTCGTCGTTGGTCTCAAGGTGGGTGGTCAATTGGGTAGCGGCAATATAGCTCATGTAACAAATGTAGTAACGGTAGCTTTTTCTACTTGGCTTTCTTATTATTGACACCTGCAGCAAGTTTTTTTTTGATCATCAATGTCGCCGTAAATTATTGTTTATTGTGTGCTTGATAGATATATATTTTTTTTATTTGCTTATTGGTTGACTGTTTAAAATATTTAAAATTCTTTGGAGGATGAGTCATCATTTGTGTAGATGAAATTTCTGTTGTTTATGGTTTATTGGAATGAAGAATTATGTATTTTTATTTATCTTATCAAGCGTGTTAAATTTTCATATACGGTCAATTGGACTTGCTTGATACGTCTGATTTAATTTTGTTGCATATGCTGATTTTGTGTGTTTATTTTGGGAAAAGTTTTTAAATGTTTTATATTTTTTGTTGTAATTTAAAAATTGCATTTAAAATACGTTCATAGTAAACCTCAAAATAGGTGTTTTAGTTTTTTAACGCTTTCGATTTAAAATTTTTATTGAATTTAAAAACTTTGAGAAATATTGAAGTTACTTTTTTGGGGTTCAATATGAACATATTATTAAGAATAAATTTATTTCCAAGTGTAATAAAAAACAAATCCAAACATCACAAAATTTACACAGTAGTACACATTTTAAAGACTGTTCCTAAGGAATTCAATCCTTCATTCGAATTTCAATTCTAATTGACTACGGAATGATTGAATTCTAATGGGGTTATTCTGTAACAACGTAAACAATTGGCATGTTCAAATAAGTGACATATATTTACTATGAGTCACTTATATCAAAATTATATTTAAGTAAATTTTTGTATATACCTTTAGGAAAATTTAGCATTATGTGACTGTCCCTATCCTAAATATGGTAGAGTTGTATATTTCGATGTGACAACTTTTCATATAGTTAGGGAAAAATCCAATGAAACTACAATTTTTGAATGAAAATGATTTTTGAGTTGGTCTCATCAATCATTGGGAATACAATAGATTTTAATTGAATCGATTTGCAAATTTGGGAATGACATTTGACTTTAAAAAAAATCATCAAAATCTCAAAAGTAGCTAAAATTTAAAAAAATCGACAAAATTGGAGAAAATCCTCAAAATTAAGTAATACCTACAATTAAAAAAAATTGTCAAAAATCTCCAATATTGGAAATATTCTTAAACTCGCCAAATTTGAAAAATCACTTATATTAAAAAAAATTAAAAAATTGCTGTAATTCGAAATATTCTCAAATTAAAGATGTTAATATCTTTGCAAATTGATGAAAGATGGATGTAGCTCAGTGGAACAAGGCTATAAAGAAATCCTTTTTTTGCACAAAAGAGCTCAAGTTTTGAGGTTATATTTTAAATATTAAATTTTTTAAATTTTTTTTTAATTTTGGCGGTTTTTTCACTTTTGCTGATTTATTATTACAAATTCAAGATTTTTAACTTTCAATAATTGCTTTTCGTTATTTTCTTTTTGTATTTGTAAAAAATAGTTAAATTTACTGTAATAAAATAACTGCTATTTTTTTTAAATTCAACGTCTTTTTCAAATTGCTCAATCATTTGAAAAAAACAATTTAAATGAACATGTATCCCAAATTTGTATATCGCTTAAATAAAAACGATTGAATTTCTAATGAATATTTAAAAAGGAATTCATTCGATTAAGAAGTAAATCAAATTCGATTTTTAGGGAATATGTACATAGAATTGAATCTTCGAGGCTCTGCACTGAAATAAGAGTTGTTAGTTGTTTTCGATCAATAAAACAAAGTTAATGAGGGTAAATTTTTGCCCTTTAGCTTTAAAGCATCTACCCAACCTAGGAAGTATTTAATTTGTTAAAAAAAACCAGCGGGTTTGCATTGGCTTTGGTTGAGATGATAAGGGAATTATTTTTTGTACCCTCTACTTGGTTATGGTACAGATAAAATAATAAAAACTGAAACTGAGAAAACACTGTCGAGGTCAAAAATAAAAACATTCGTGGTAATAACATTATTTGAGGTGAAAAAATTTGAAAGGAATACCATTTTTTTTTTACTTTATGGCAAAATATTTTCTTCACCAGACGCTATAATGAAATTGTATTAACGTACACAACTTTTAAGGAAAAATTAGACAAAAATTTAAGTCGGGATCAGCAGGATAATCCCGCCAAAAATTAAAAGGGATACCATTTTTTTTTTACTTTATGGCAAAATATTTTCTTCACCAGACGCTATAATGAAATTGTATTAACGTACACAACTTTCAAGGAAAAATTAGACAAAAATTTAAGTCGGAATCATCAGGATAATCCCGCCAAAAATTAAATGGTTGGTCAGACTAAATATGTAAAGATCTGAATAAAAATATTATTTTTATATAATATTCCTTATTGAGCTTAAGATCCTTTATTTATAAAAAATGTAATTATAAATATTTATTTATCCCAATATTTTTTATAAATAAAGGATCTTAAGCTCAATAAGGAATATTATCTGAATAGAGAAGATCGAAGAAAACTAAAATAATTAATATTATTTTTATTTATTAAAAAATCATTTCGTAATTCTTTATGTTTTATTTAAGATAAAAGTTCTGCATCTCAAAAAAAAAAAAATACATCTTGAAAACTTTTAAGTATAACAAATATTTTAGTTGTTGGCAACTCGTTAGAATAATTTATTTTTAAAGTGACAATTTTTTTTAATTGGTGTGATTTTTTTTTAATTTGAATAATTTTATATATCTTAAAATCACAATTCGCACACTATGCAAAAACGCTAGAGTAGCTATGACAATCCAATTTATTGCACCATCAACACCATCTTAAAAACCTTTATTATTTTGCTAATTTTTCATCTTTCAGGATTCGAATTTAGCGATGAAGAACCTTCGGCTTTGGTACAAAAACAAGGCGGACCCTGTGCTGTGATTGCTCCTGTACAAGCTTACATACTAAAGATTCTCATTATGGATACACCTGGTCATTGTCTCAAAGATGTAAATATAACTAAATGTTGTTTGTCGTTAAAGCTGTTGCTTTCTCTATTTTAAAGTATAAAAACAAAAATCAATCCTTTATTTTAGTTAACACCAGAAAAATGTAAAAGTTTGCTAATTCAAGCACTTTGTACCATATTAAGTAAATGTAAAGCTTCGCGACTACGAGTAGTCACACTACCTGTAGAACAATGTTCTGAAGCCAAAGAGACAACAGCTAGTGAAGCCGCTAGTGATGAAGCTAATTTAAATGCTGATGGTCTTAGGGCTGATGTATCTACACCAGTTGAAGCAGTACCTTACAACAATGCTGCTGAAGAGGTATCACCCGATGAATATCATCAACGTTTGCATGTTATACATTTCAATACTATTGAAGATGTGGAAAAATATTATACTCAAAACTTTGAAGTGTTATCAGCCAAATATGGTGTTTTGCTCTTCATGTATACGGTACTGTTGACCAAGGGTATAGAGAGTGTTAATTCGGAAATATCGGATACCTCGGAACCGCTTATACATAATACCTATGGATATGGTTCGCAGGCATTGATAAATCTAATGTTAACTGGTCGGGCTGTGGCTCATGTTTGGGATAATGATCAAGATGTGGGTGGTTTGAAATTACGGGGTCTCAATGAACAAAGTGATATTGGTTTTATAACATTAATGGAGCAAATGCGTTATTGTACAGTGGGTTCATTTTATAAGAATCCCAGAAATCCGGTATGGGTTATGGGTTCAGAAACCCATTTAACTGGTAAGTTGATACTAGAATTAAACAAAAACTTTTTTTACATTAATATAATACAATTAATAGTGTTATTTAGCAATGAAAAACGTCTGGTATCACCAGAAACACCCTCGGAAATAGCTAGGCGTGTTTTTAAATCTTATGATCCGGATGGTAATAATTTTATACCCACACCGGTATTACAAGATGTTTTGGCAACATTGGATTTAGTTAGTGAAGCAGAATAGTATGTATTATTATTTTTAAATGTTACGTAAAATTAATTAATTTTTATGTTTAATTTTAGTGTGGATATTATGCAAAGACGTTTAGATCCCGAAGGTTTAGGCATCATATTGTTAAATGCATTTATGGATGAATTTTTTCCATTGGAAAAACGTTCTACACCCGACACTTTTGATTTGATGCACTATAATGGTATTCCAGGATCTAATGATGGCAACAAGGTAAATTTTTATTTAAAATTAGATAAAATCTTTAAAAAGCATTAGTTCGTTTTTTAATATTTCGTTTTAATTACCAAATTTATTATCAGGTTCATTACTGTAAAGGTTCTGCTATATTATTAGAAAGTGATTTAAAATCGATTTGTGCTTCTAATCCTATGATGACCTGTTTACAAACAAAATGGCCTAATATTGAAATAAATTGGCATGATATGCGAATACCTTCATTGAATTGACCACATCAACAGTATACTTTAATATAAACTCCAAACATGAGCTAAGTATTTAAGAATTAACAATTTTTCGAGGCCTAATAACTTCTGTAGCAATAAAATAATTATTAATTATTAAATGCCATCAGAATAAAAAATTAACTTGACTTGAAACAAATTTCATAGAAACACACAATTTAAGAAAAAAAAAGATATTAAAAAAAACACAAAACATTAATATACTAATTTTTTTTTTTTATAAAATGTGCTGGTAAAACTGGTACATTTTATTATCTATAGCTTTACTTTAGATTCCCAATGTTTTTTGTCTTTTAACTCTTTTTGGCTAACACCACACACACACACAATTCAAGTTTAACAAATTACCTGCAAAACAATTGTTCACTTGATTTGCATTATAAATAGTTAACCCAAATATCAATATATAGTTGTAATTATAATGAAATAGTAGCCATTAAATTATAATTCAAATATCAACTGAAAATTTAATATTATTAGCATAAAAAACACTTCCAAAATTACAAACTAAGAGTATAGTATCTCAATATGAATGCGAAAATAAACAAACAAAAAAAAATATGTATAACCCGCCATAAACTAAATATATTATGTTGTTAGTGATTAACAAAGAAAAACACAAGTGTATGTATTTTAAAGTAAACTTTTTTTCTTTACAAAATTTTGATTTTTTTAAAAAATATTTATTTGTAAAAGGAAACCTTTTAAAAAAATAATAATAAAATGAAAGTTCAGAATAATTTAGCACTTAATTTTGAGAAACTAATAAAGGTAAAACTACTTTAAAAAATTTACCAACATATGAGTAGTTTTCATTAGCTTATAATCATTGCATGTTAAAGGTTTCACCACCAATCAGATTAAAAGATAAACTATGATGCAATCCGATAGGTGGATTTTTTTTTTTAAATTTGAGATTTTTTATTTCAAATTTTAATTTTCCAACAGTCAGTTTTATTTTTTGCAATTTAATATCAAGCATCTAATTACTCTTCTGTAATTTAATTTTTAAAAGTTAGCTTTGCAGTGATTTTTCTGATAAATTATATTCAAAGAAAATAATAAATTATGTTCTTGTTGATGGTATTCCACGTATAATGCTTGCTATAACTGATTTATTTTTTCTTTTTATTTATTTTTAATACTGAGAAATATTTCAATGCGCTCTTACAACAAATCATCGATCGATAGTCACTCTCACGTGTACTATTTTCCAGCATTGGTGATACGAATTGTCAATTATTTTTAATCAATTTTCTTTGCAAATCGCATTTTATATTAATACTGCACCTTTAAAGTTACCTAGTTGCTTATCACAATTATTTTTAAACTATGTCATAGGTGAAATAAGCTTCACTATGGCATAGTTAATATGAAGTATTAGAAACCAACTGCTTTTACTTTAAATCTACACGGTGGCCCAAAATGTATCAACCTATGGGAAGATGCTATAACTTTTGCAAATGACGGCCTGGTAGTTTTGTTTTAATATAAATATACAGATACTAAATGCACGTCAGCAAGCCTTGTTATAGTAACTTCACTCACGCTCTTATCATGACCGACGAGAATAAAAAATATTAAGAGTTCTGGGTCAAAGAGCCATTATATCCACTCAAAATCACTGCATGGTGCACCATTTCTAAATTTTGCCACAAATTGGAACTGGAGGACATTTGGTTCCGACATGACGCGAATTGTGTGTGCACAATTCGCGCGATAATCGACATTTTGAAGAATGCTTTCCCGAGTCGCCTACGGATCTATGTGAAGAAGCCAGATTCTGGAAACTCTCAATAGGAATATCGTCGGCACTTCTCTCGAAATGAAGCCCACAAGGTCATCAAAATTAAATGAAAAAAACTTAAAAGTAACAATAAACATTAAAAAAAAAATTATATTATATCGTTTCATTTTAAAGCAAAACAACTTCGGCAACTTAGTAGACAATAATATCTTCAAGATATATTTGAGGTTGTCTAAAATTAGCTTCTTTAGCCCACACAACGAATACCTGAAATTAAAAAAATTTGTGTGTCATTTTATTTTTAAAATAAAAAAAAATTTAAAGTAGAGAAATCATAAAATTTGATGAAAAAAAAAATGAATACCTACTTTTGTATGGAAACTATTCACTTGACGTTAATGTGATAAAGTTTTTCTTTTTATTTCTTTTCAGCTTCAAAACTCTTGAAACTTTTTTTTTTTTTGGCTGAGCTCCAAATAAAAAAAAAATCAATTTTAATTTTAAATGGTTATAACTGCTGTGTATAAACTGTAATTTTTAACTCCATTATTATTCTGAATAAATACGGCGCCAGTTCTTTAGTGAACACTTAATTTTTATTTTTACCACAAGTGTACTATTAACACCACTTAACAAACAAATGTTTAAAATGAAGGGTCCTAGAATGACTATCACAAAACACTTTAAAATCTTAAAACTTTGCAGAAAAAAAATTCACATAGATTTTACTCAAGTGTTCACTATAATACCAGCCTATAATCACTAAACACAAGCACTATTTAAATACTTAAACTAAATTTCATGCTTAACATGAGAGAAAAACATCTTAATTAGGATTATAAGTTTCTAAAGTTTGTTATTTAACTTGAAGAGTCCTTTGAAAAGCAGCTAAAGCCATTGCTTTGAGTTTGTTACTTGTGCGAGGAATATTACGGGCACTATCACATTCTCTAGCTGGTAGACCACACAATTGTCTACGTAACTTTAAATCTTGGCGAGCACTTAAAGCTCGACTATTCATACCGCAAGGATTTGTTATTAATTGTCTTCTTTCCATTTCGAGTTTACGCTGGGAAACTTGCATGCATGCCAAAGGTGGTAAAGTGTCCACATTGAAAGGCTCTGTTGATTCTTCTACAATTAAAGGTTTAATATCGGTTTTTTCTTCAACTTCTTCTTTGGTTTTAATATCTGAAGTATTTTCGTCATTTTCAATAGGTGTTTGAGAATCTTCATCTAGTGTAGATAAAGAAGAAACCTCGTCTTTAATTTCTGTCTTCACCTCATCTTTAATTTCTGTTTTAACTGCTTCTGATTTTAGTTCTTCGTCTAATTGTTGTTTAGCTTCATTAAGTAGACGTTTGGCGTAATCTTCACCAGCTATGCGCATAGATATGCCTATATCTAAAATAATACGATGCGGCTGCCATTTTTGCTTAGCTGTAGTAGTTTGATTTGAAGGAATACGTTTAGTTTCAGCCACCAAAGAAGACCAATCAACACCTAAAGCATCTCCAACACCTAGAAGTAAATAAATTTAATAATTAAATGAATTAATGTCGTTTTTTTTTGAGTGCTTACCCTTGGCAGCCCTTTCCTCTTCCAATTCACCATCTGATATTTCTTCAAAATCCATTAGTTCTTCTTCATCTCCCTTTTCTTCATTACTATACTTATCA
Organism: Eustalomyia histrio; assembly: GCA_949748255.1. Taxonomy (NCBI): domain Eukaryota; kingdom Metazoa; phylum Arthropoda; class Insecta; order Diptera; family Anthomyiidae; genus Eustalomyia; species Eustalomyia histrio. The sequence goes on along the minus strand of OX456525.1, from coordinate 14,032,448 downwards.
GGTTTGCTTGGCGAATTGGAATCCTCATTTTCAATTTTGGATTTCTTATCAGTTTTGTTAAGAATATCATCATCACTATCACTTATTTCACTTAGTTCTCCGCTGGCCTTCTTATCTTTTTGTTTGCCGATTTCTCCTTCGAGTAAAGATTCTTCTTTTTGATCGCTATCGCCAACTATTTCTCCAGCTTCTGGTTTATCATCTGCTGTTTGTAGTCGATTGCTACTCACTTGTCCTAAAATACCAGGATTTGTGGTGGCATTTGCAGCACTTTGTGCGGCAGCTTTAGCTGCTGCTACAGCTGTGGTAGCGGCTGCGACAGCACTTGCTTGGGCCGCCGCTTTAGCAGCTGCCAGAGCAGCTTGTTGTTTCTTCAATATATTGGGATTGGTATAAGTCATGTTCCTTTTATTGGGAAACCGTGGCATAGGGCCACCATGAAAACCACCTGGTGGTGGTACAGGAAGATTCATCAAAGCTGGAGGATGATGTGGTCTAAAGCCATGACCACTGGGTATACGTTCACCATGATCCAATAAATGACCGCCGCGACCACGAAAACCTCCACGACCACCTCGATCACTACGAGGATGATGCAGCATGGGACCTGGAGGTCCACGTTGATAACCACTACTTGGTCCAGGTCCATCTTCACCTTCACGCCACTCATTAGGTGGTGGCCATAGGCGACTAGCAACAGATCCAGGTTTTTCACGATTAATTGGTAATTCTCTTTGATCATGTTCAATCCACTCACGCTTGGGTGTACCTTCTGATTTTTTGGGTGCATCAATCTGACCTTCTTCAGCATCCCAATCAGGTTCGGAGGGAGGCCGTTGTTCTCGTTGCTGTGGTAAAGATGGTATTTTGCTAACCAAACCAACGCCACCACCACGTTTTGGACCACCTACAAAACCAATGCCACGTGGCGGTCCTGATGCTGCTCCCTCCTCTGCTTGCCATTCAGTACGTTCTCGTGGAGAGCCCCAATCATTACGTTTCCAATCTGGTACGGGACGACCAACAAATGGTGGTCTTTCTCGAGCGTCTCTTGGAAGTAAACGTGGTTCCCGTTCATCTGGATATACACGTTCTGGTTCCATATCTCGATAGTCTCGTGGAGGATGATCATGTATTTCACGTTCTCTCAATTCACGTTCAGCCAACCAACTTTCACGATTTAAAGGATGACCACGACCATCATCCAAAAATGAACGTTTATAGGCAGCTCGATCTCGATCATCTTCGGGATATAAATCTCGTGGATCACCACGCATACGACTGCTGCTAGGTCCTGCATATTCTCCAGGACTCAATTCACGACGACGAGCTAAATATTCGCGTTCTCGTAGCAATTCTTCACGATCCAAATGAGCACGACGTTCCGGTTCTAAAGGAAGAAATTCAAGAATAGAAGCAACAGATTATAGACAATTCCTCGGGAAATCAACGACCACAAAGCCAAAGAATAGGGAAGAAAAATGGAAATATTTTATTAACATAATAAAATTATTCTTACCGTCTTCAAATTCTTGTTCTACCCGATGTTTTCTAATATAGGCATGATCGTAAGGATCCATTTCACGTTTAGCTCTTTCCATTGAACGTTCCCGTGAACCATAACCACGCACTGGTATATCACGTTCTGGCACTCTGGGCAATAAACGTTCTGGAGCACCAGCTTTACCATATTTTTCCTCTTCCTCTCGTCTTAATTTTTCACGGGCCAAACGTTCGCGTTCTCTTTGACGTTCCTGGCATCTAGCTAAAGCTTCGGCTCGTTCCTTGTCACGTGCAGCCTCACGTTCGCGACGATCTCGTTCTCTAGCCATATCCTCATGTCGCAATTTATGTTCATGACGCAGTCGCTCTCTTTCCGCAGAAGGAGTACGATCACGGGTGCGTGTTTGTATAATAATTTTTTCCCTAGACATAAGCTGATGATGCATTCGGGGTGGGGACTTTTGTCTTTTAACATCTTGATGTATTCGTATCTTGGTAATTTTAGTTGGTGATCGGCTACCAACACGATGATGTTCTCGTTCACGTTCTCTTAGAGCGGCACGATGTTTTTCCTTTTCTCTTTCACGGCGTTCCTTGCTGGCAGCCCGTAAATGTTTACGTTCTGCTAATTTTTTCAATTTCGCCTGTGTAGCTGGCGATAAAGCCCGATGAGAATGACCACTTAAAGCGGCTGCTGCCGCTGCGGCCTTTTTCTTTAATTTGGCCTCTTTTAGTTTACGTTTCAAATGGTTACGTTTGGCCTCCAATTTTTTCTGACAATGTTCACGTTTATCTCTTTTATGACGTTCATCACTAGAGCTAGGAGATCTTCTAATGGCTCCCGGTTGTCTTGATTTTTTATGACGATGTCGCCTTTCACTATCCGAACTACTATAGGAACTTGAAGAGCCGGAATCAGAATCTGAGCTACTGCTGCTGTCACTGCTCGACTGAGCTTGACGGGCTTTTTTGTAGCGCCTTAAAGCTTCTTTGGATTTTTTATCCATATTGTTAGTTTTACTAAAAACTAAAAGTAATTCACAATAATATATTTTTCTTATTTAATATTCTTTTTAATAATTTATCAAATACTTTGTAGGAAAAATGGCGACGCAAAAAAAAAATAATTTAATGAGCTGTCAACTGGTTATTTTAGATTAGTGATGCCAACTTTTTTAAAGAAAAAGGCGCTGTCAGAGGCACCTAATAAAAGCACAAACCAGTGCCCAGATTCTAGGACAAATAATCGTTTATCCTCCACTTTCGAATTGAAGTATCTACTATATAACATAAAAATTTTGAACTATTTTGGCAAATTTGGTGCAAAACATCACCAGTGTGTATGTCAAATGTATTAAAAATAAAAAATAAAATAAAATCAGACTGAGCGCCCCGGTAGGCTAGTTGGCAGCGTGCTAGCTTATCGGTGCAGGGGTCATGGGTTCGATTCCCACCAGAGGCTAGTGCTAGTGCTCGGTTAGGGAATTGAGATATAATTTGTAATTATATGTTTAAAAAAATAAATAAATCAAATCAGACTAAATCATTATCTCACTTTATTCAACATTAGACCGTTTATTTAAAGTGATTATAAATTATTCACTGATCCATAAAATAAAAACAATTTTTATGGAAAGGAATTATCTGTTTCAAGCTCAATATTATCTGTGTATGTAGCAAGCTATTAACGTTGACACACAAATTTGACATAATAGAAAAGCGCTTTATTAGCATTGCTCTTAATATTATTGAAGAGACATCTAGTAGTGAATAGTAATACTAACTATACATAGTTGTATTTTGTGCACTAAACAACTTATTCACCACTGCTGTCAAACAATTCCAAGTGGGCAATAGAAACCTGCGAAACAAAACCGTTTTTTTTGACTATCAAAAATTAAAATCAAATATTGTCCCTGACTGGAATTGTGTAAACCAAAACATAAAAAATGGCAAAAAATATGACCCTTTGGAATAAAAAAAAAAATGAATTTTTTCTATCATTCTATCAAACTCTGAAAATCATGCTATATTACAACGTCAATCAAAATGTGAACTCCTTCAATGCTCGGTAAAAAATCCATTAGAAAACTAGTTTTAAACCACTAAATGGGAATTTTTTCTTAAATCCCTCATCCGTTCGGTTTATAAAAAATCAATTATATGATAAAACGAACTGCTAGAATTGATTTAAGTCTTAAATCATTATTGGTATAGAACGCGTTAAGTTGAATGAATTCGCTTAATTTAAAAAATATTCATTCACTTTAGATTAAAAATGAATTCGATTTATGACGAATTAATTAAAAAAACATAATTCTTCAAAGCTCTGTGCCAACCCTACACAGAAAGGAAAAAACCATAGTTAAATTATTATATCGTATTTAAATTAACATCTTATACATTTACGAACATTTTTAAATTAAAAATGAATCTTATTGAAGTAAATATGATTCTAGTCAAAATATTTTTCTTTGTACTTAAATTAATATGTCAACGTAAATAGTCAATGTATGTTACATTAAAACGAAACCAAACTAAGTGTGATTTTAAAGATGTTTCTTTTTAATTTAATAATTGTTTTTGCTTGATTATAAAATATTTTTTTGTGTGTGGATAATTTATTTCGTTCTGGTTCAACTTGTTTGGCTTTTTATTTTTATGTTTCAAAGATACTTAAATATTTTTTTATTTATTTATTTACAAAATATTTTACAAAATAAATTTATAAAATATAGCAAAAAGGGCGCCGGTTACAGGACCAAATGCGCTCGTATAATAAGATATTAAAGTGATTTGAAATTATATCCATTGTATAATTATTAAAATTTTAAATATAATTATTTTCAAAAAGGGTTAAAAAAAAAGAACGGTGATAAAAAATATATTTTTTTTTTAAATTTACAAAAGAAAAATAAATTTGGTATGGAATTTTGACCTAGACATCATGAATGTTGTGTTGTTGCAGACTTCTTTTGATCTTTGTTATGTTATTTGTAGTCGCACAATCTAGTATGTCTTCCAGTGATTGTTCTATCCCCGAGACTGCACAGGATTCTAACAAATGAGGAATGTCAAGTGTAACATTACAATTAAAACATCTTGGCGGATCAGTTTTTTCGAAGTAGTGTTTTGAGTTAAATACACATTTACCAACTCTTAGGCGGGCTAATATAATACATTCAGACCTGGTTAAATTGCTGTTATATTTAGGTCTGGTTAAAGATAAGTTCCGTAGTCTTTGGATTGCCCTAAACGGATTTGTTATAGCTTTTGGGAAACAGGGAGTTTCTGTTATATGGGGTAAAGTCAGTGCCCTTTTAGCGCAATAGTCAGCCATTTCATTGCCTTGAATTCCAATGTGCGAGGGAATCCAAAGAACTAAAATTTGGTTAGTTCCACTCTCCAACTGTAATATAACATCATAAACACCGTTGTGATTCTTAATTATAGCCTTGATTGCACTAAGGCATAAAAATAATAAAAATAATAATTATTTAATGAATGACTTTATTTCGATTAGAGATCATATAATTATATTCTTTTTAAATTATTTAAATTAAAACTTTCGCCATTAATCCCCAAATTATCCCCATTAATTCCTTTTTTACAAATGAATGCTGAATGCTGTTAAAAGTTATACAAAGTTATAAAAATTAGCTTTCTATTTCTTTTCTGCAAATCAGTTAAAAACGTCAGAGATACTTATTTCCGTAGAAAAAAAGTATACAGCCGTCTTCTTGTTTTAACATTCATACTGGTATGATCTATTTCCATTGTCCATATATTTAAATAAAATATTCCATATAGTAATTCCAACATTTCTTTTGTTTTCACTCTTTTTGGTACTATTTTGGAATATTTTGTGTTGAGAACAAAATCAACTGGTGATTTTGTTTCGGCTCAGAGGTTTCTATATCCATTATCCAGATATTCTTCCACACATCCACATTCACCTAATTGTGAGATAAACAGACACAAAATCGTCCTTAGTATCCATGCTACTTTTGGGTTATAATGATTTATGATTGTCTACTTATGAATCCCCTTAATATTTTAAAAACTTAACCGCACTCCATTCAATTTATTTCTAACCACATATTTTTAATTTATATTTTACAGGAGCCTAAGGCCTTGTAGCCATGGCCCTATCCACCATTAGTTTATAGTTTGTAACTATATTCTAGTGCTTCAAATAAATAAATAAATAAATAAATAAATAAATAAATAAATAAATAAATAAATAAACAAATAAATAAATAAATAAATAAATAAATAAATAAACAAATAAATAAATAATTTATATTTTATAAAAAATTACTGCAGAAAAATCTAATAATAATAACCGAAAAGTCTTTAAATTGCGTATATTTAAAAAAAATAATTTTTAAAGAAATTTACATATTTCACACATGTCAATCTACTTAATTTCTTTTTATATCAAACTTTAGCAAATTTATATATGTATATAGTAATTTTTAAGAAAACATATTTTATAATTAACATTGAATAAACATTTCTCAATATTTTAACTAATTCACAAATAATTTGAATCACTTGATTTCATGGTAAAAATCACGTAACAACTGCATGTGTTGATGTATGCTAAATTTACCAAAATGTCAAAATATTGTATATTAACGTTATTAAACTTTATTGATCATTTTTGTGGAACAAATTTATATTAAATGAAAATGATTTTATAATGTATTTTATACCTACACAGAAAAAATTATAATATTAAACAACTTTTTTGTGTGTACAAATAATTAACTTTAAAAAAATTTTTCAACAACAAAAATTATAAATACAAACATTTCTTTTGTAACTTTTTTTGTGATTAAATTAAAAATAAAATCGTGATTTGTAACAATGGATTTTATAAATACATAATACAAATACCATTTATTTTTTGGGAAAATTTTGAAATTAGCAAAAAGTATTGGAATGCAAAAAACACTTCGCACCCTAAATACAAAACAGGCATAAATCAAAATTTTCCAAAATTTTCTTTATTTCCATAAATTAATTTACACCTAGTAAAAATAGGGATGCAACTACTTTTTAGCCTGCTTATTCGCTTAATTGCGACGTCTTTTATAACGACTTACACTGATTTTAAAAACGTCAGTTTTATTATTATTTTGATTTACGTCATAAAAGTCAGTACTTATTCCGTCCATGCATTGTATAGAATAATTCTATTTACTAAAATACGTGTAATAAGAAAATATTTATACTTTAGTTTTTGAAATATTAATAATTTTATATTTAAAAGTTGAAATATAAATATAATGAAATATTTCGAAATATGTAGTTAACACCCCATTCCTACTGAATCTCAAAATAGCTATTTTCGATTTTTTAAAATTTTCAACTTTCAAATTCCATACAAATTTTAAATCGAAAATATGAAAATAACTACATTTTTAAAATATTTTAAAATATTATAAAATTATAAATATATGTATGAAAATGTATTTTTAGTCTGGTTCGAGATTATAATTTTTTTTTCAAATGAAAAATTTTCTTATTTCATTTGAAAAAAAGTTTTTTTTTTATGATCTCGAACCAGACTAAAAATACATTTTCACAAATATTAGTATTAAAAAGTTCAACTATAAAATATAAATATGTTTTTTCTTACTTAAAAAATATTTAAAGAAATGTTTTTTATATAAATACAAATTAAAGTAACATAAATATACACTTTCTAAGTTGTTATTGAGATAGCTGCTTAAAAATTAGGAATTTATAAAAATGCTGCCAAGTCTTGAAAACCCTTGGCTTTTCTAATTTTAATGTAAACTAAAATATTTGCCATAAAAATATTCGGGATTTTTGTATTTTTAATTTGATAAAATATTTAAAACAACAAAAGCTAGCAAATGAATTGTTTGTTAGTAAAGGTACAGCAGGCCACACAATATAAAAAAAGTTGTTTCAAAAATGTTGTTTCACTAAAGTCTCTAACTTTTGAACCAAACTTCAGAAGTCATAAAATTTTAACAGCTGCCTTATGAAGGTTAGTACTGTTAGAGTGTACTGTGAGTTGGTGTGTCAGACTGGGAAATTATCCACCGTTGTCTTATTAAAATAATTATTTTATATTAAAGAAATAAAAACAAAACATAAAAAAAATAAATTTCATATATTTTTAGATATAAAACATAACTTAAAAAAAGTACATCTGCAAGAATCATAAAATAAAATAATTTTAAAGTTTTTAAAAATTTGAAAACAGAACAACTTTTGTTGTATTATACAAAAAAAAAAAAAAAACACGGGTGTATAATGGATAAATTTATTACTGTCAACCGTGTCATTTCGTTGAAAAAAGTATAAGGTGTATTTTATTTGTTACTTAAGGTTTGTTTTTTTTTTGAATTTTATATCTTTATTTATAAAAAAACGACTATCCCTACTTAACTCACTATTTTTCGCCTTTGTACAAAAGCCGTTTTCGTATATGAACTTCGCCGGAACTCGAAATTGCTCGTTTATAGCAGTGATGTTTTCAAGTGACCGATTGGTACGTTGACGCACAGTAGCCTTACCGTCCATAACAGACCAGTTTCTTCAAATTTGTTGACCACTCTTCGAATGGTTGACACAGGTGCACTTTCTCGACTGAAAATTCTTCGAATTTTGCGAAGTTCTTTCGTAAAGCGTTCCATTTTTAATAATTTAAATAAACATATAAGACATCTGTCAAATTTCAGAGTTGCCACTTGCACAAAAAAACTGACACTAAATTTAAAAAGGGCACTGGTACTGAAGTGTAAGCTTTATTTTGCATCAGAAAGCTGCTTTCAAAGTGAATTCCGCGTGTGCTAATAGTGAACCAAAAACAACAACGAGTCTACGATGGCAAAATTGCTTCAAATTTGCCTTCGAGCGACTTTCATCTGTTCGAAGACTTCAAAAATTCTCACTGGAAGAGCTTTCGCTCGAGTGAGGAGGCCGAAACAAATGTTTTTGTTTTGAGGCCAAAGATCGTTCTTCCAGAAATGTACAGAATCAAATTGATAAACAAAGTTGCGTTTTCTTCATTAGAAGGGAACTTATCAGCCGTTGTGTTATGTAAAATAAAATGGATATTAGACCGTACCAAATGCTTTATATTCGAACACATTCGAATATAAAGCATTTTTGCAAGACAGTTTGGAAATTTTTTGCCAAACGTAGGACTCCTTTTAAATTTTATTTATATCTTCGGCATTCACATGATATATCCATGTTTTTGTCTCGAGGAGAACAATGTTTTGCTATTAGGGCCGAAGTTATGAAGAAATATATAAAAGGCGACCTCTACATTCTAAATACTTCCTTAGCAAAAGTTTAATGATTTTATGCGAGCTTTAGTTTTCTGATATTAGGGTTGATCGAACTGAGATCTGGTGGGTTAATACTAGAATGGGGTACTTGAGGTCAATGGTTATACTGTGTTTATTTTATCGAATGATTAATTATTGTAGGCCTTTTGAGGTTGTTGAACTAATCTAATATTTTTCTTTTTTGCAATTTTTTTTTTTACGATATTTTCTGAAACTTAGGTACCGTGCAAAAACAGAATTAGGTGTACTTATAAAGGGTGATTAAATTTGCCGGGACGATGTTGATTTTGAATAAAATACAAATTATTTGGGAAATTATTGTCATTTCTTTTTATTATGATAATATGGTATGGTTCAATTATGTATGGAAGAAAATATCGGCCAAATGGCCGTCGCGACCTCGTCGGCACACCTCCATCCGATGGTCCAAATTTTCTATGCCGTTAATGTGCCGAATTATCTCATCCTTTATGTTTTCCGCAGAACGAACTGGCGAGCATGCACAGGTGTTTTCACAGACCCGGTTTGCCCACAATTCTCCCGATTGGGGACACATTTGGTTGATTATGCGGACCAAAAAAATCACGAAGTGCACGAAATGCATTTTGATTTAAACGCCCATTTTCATAATAAGCCTGAATAAATTTAACGCGTTGCTCGATTGTGTATCTTTCCATGGTTCAAATTGAGTTAGTTAGAAATTGAGAAATGTCAAATGAAATGCAGAAAAAAACTTGGCGTTTAGGTGTGGTTCACATTCAACATCGGCCCTTAAAATTTAATCACCCTTTATATACTTCAACTGTTAAGAATTAATGTGAAAAATATTTCAAAATATCAACCTAAGTAAATATTTTTAAGTAACAGCTCTTTTTTTAAGTATACAGCTCTGCTCAAAATTATATTTTATTTAAACAAACACAATAAAAATTAAAAAAGAAAAGCAGAACCTTCTTCAAAATAGACTTTTTTCATAATGGATCAATTTTTTTTTAATATTTTTACAATTTTTACCTCTCCTGAAAAGTTTAGAATTCTGATTTGTGACTCTTTTTGTATTTAGGGTGCGACTTTTCTGGCCTAAAAATTTATTTGAATTAAATTCTAACTCAAACTTTAATGTCCTTAGTATGTAATTTACATTGGAAAAATTAATAATTTTTATTTGTGTAAGATACATTCACAATAACCCCATAATATCAAATTTGCGTGAAAACAAATTATACTAAAATTTCACGTAAAATTTATTATCGTGATAAACTATATTTTTTATATGGATTATAACAGTTTTTGATGTGAAAACCGAACCACTCTACAAATAATTTATCAAATCGACTCAACGATTTTATGTGACTTAAAGAGTAAAATTTAAACCGACCAAATATCCACCCTTGATAAAATTTCACTAGAACCATATTATCCTCAAATCGTTATTTAAATTGTGAAAATTAATATTTTGTATTTAATAAGAAAGAAACTGTAGCAATTAACCCAAAATTATTAAATTTTCCTAAAAACATATTGTACTAAATTTTCACTAAAATTCATTATTGTGAAAAATAATTTTTTTAGATGGAGTATAAGTTTTTTTTTCACGTGAAACTCAAACAATTTACTATGCTTTACAAATAATTACAATTTTTATTAAAAAAAAATTGCTAGAAATTAAATTTGAATATCAAAAAGTATTTTAAAATGATGTGATACTTTTACTGTGTAGTATTGAAAAAAATTATATTGACATATTCTTTAATCCATGAAGGTTTTTAATTTTTTGTGTATGTATATGCTAATAATATTTTTGCAAATTCAAAACGATTTTTTTTTGTTGTATATTAAATTGACAAATGGAATATTATTTAAATATACCATGAATTATAAGAAAAATATATAAATTCAAAGAACCTTGAAATTATTAGTAATTAGAAAATTAAATTTTTTTGGAAAATTGATTACATGAATATGTATTAAAAAAAAAACAAAATTTTATTAAATTTGTTAAAAACCCAACTTTAAAAATAAAATCTGGCTTAATTTGAAATATTAGGTTTGTTTTTTTTCCAAATTTTATATAAATATTCCATACACATTTAAGTAGATATAGACTTGCTAAGTAGTTATAATTATAGCTACTTAAAAATTAAGAATTTAAAAAAATGCTGCCAAGTCTTAGAAACTATTGTATTTTCTCTTTTAAATGTAAAAAAAATTATTTGTCATAAAAATATTTGAAATATTTGTATTTTTAATTTGATAAAGTTTAAAAGCTACAAAAGCTAGCAAATGAATTTTGTGTCTGTAAGTAAGCAGGGCAAACAATATAACTGCTTCATTTCGCGTTCCTGCGAAGTCCATATACGAAAACAGCTTTCGTACATAGGTGGTCCCAAATGTTAAAACTGTATGTGTTTACAAAAAATAAAGAAAAGTCTGGTAAGTAAGGATAGTCGTTTTCTTTACAAGTAGTTATAGATATAGATATAAAAAAAAACAAACCTATTATTTACAATGCTGCCAACTATTTTTTATTTTCACCATAAATTGCTGCATATAAATATATATTAAACAAAAATATAAATTTTCATATTTTTATATAGAATAAATCATAAGTTGTTAAGCTTTTACAAAAAAAAAAAAAAAAATCATGTCTTGTGCTGCATATCAATTTTTGTTTTCTTAATTTGACCTTATTTGCTGCATATTCATACTTAAATGGGCATCTAAAAGCATATATCTCTTTTGTTATCATCTACATTCGTTGTTATGGCAATGCAGCAAAAAAAAAATACTGAAGAATATTTCATAATTTCTGTATGAGAATTTGCAGCAAATGCCAAATCCAGCAAAACGTTAATGAATTTTTTTTTGTTTGCAAATTTTGCTCTATATGCCAATTAGTGAGCAGTAGAGCCTATGCTGGATATCTTAGATATGAAACAAGTTTCGGAATGAGAATATTAACAAAACATACAATCCATTCCTAAAGAAATTTTTTAAAAATATTCAGTGGGTCAAACCAATAATAACCTGATGAAGTTGTAGTTAAGCACCAAACAGTGATTATTATATAAAAATGGTAGTATTGTAATTTTAATTTAAGTAATTTATGTTTTACAAAAATATTTAATTTGAGTAATTTCTATTGATTAATTGATATTATTTATTATATTTCAGTTTTTACAGTTCAATCAAATCAATCAAAATGAACTTTTTCATTAAAATGTTTTTGAAATTTAATTAACAAAAATGTTGTTTTCCATAGACTTAAACAAAATAATCTTTGCTGCCACAATGCATAAATCTTTTTCAACGGCTAATAAACTTTACCACCCAAAAGGCGGTCAGACAGTAAAATATATTTTTCACCTACAAAATAATAAAAATGATTTATTTTTACAATCAGACAATTAAAATTATATGAACGCATATTGTAATAAATAATTCAAATCAAATTGGAATTAACAATATATAATTTATAATTTATTTTTTTAAAGCTTAAAATAATATCACAAAATACGCCAATTAACACTTAAAAAATAATTAAAAGATAAAAAATAAATTATCTATTTAAACTCAAAAGAATGAAAAAATAAAAAAAAACATTTAAGATCAAAAGAATTACAAGATGAAAATATTTGAAGTGGTAGTAAAAAAAATCATTTTATTTAGATTCATTGTTTCCTCAGGAAAGTAAAAATGAAAAATTGAATTGCATTGCATTTAACGAAAATACATATGAAGCAAGAATTAAAATATAGTGTGAATGAAAATATATGTCACACCATTGCAAAATAAAATTTATGAATTTTTTGTGCAAAATAAATATTTTTATAAGGAAAACAAGGTGGAAAAAGTTATGTTTCAAAATCTAAATTAATATAAAACAAACAGTTACAATTGATTTTACGTGTTGTATTAAAATTAAAGGCTTCACAGGCCATATGTAATGTGACGTATCGCCATCTAGTTAACTCATTCATTTCGATTGCATCAGCTGATTTGTGACGTTACGTATAAGTAAAGGCTCCCTTAGTTTGGTAGTATCAAAAACTAGTTTGAAAGTAGATTTAAGGTAAACAAATGTATTTAAAGTTGATTTCTTCTTCACGATACCTTATTTCGTTGCACATTACTTCCAAACTGAAGTCTCAATTAGTTTGTATGTTATGAGGTAACGTGAGGAAGAATTCTATTTCCAATAGATTTTCTTACTTCAAATACATGTTTTTTTATTTTTATACCCTCCACCACAGGGATGGAAATTATGTTTTTTTTTATTGTACCAACTAGACAAAGAAATTGTACTTTTTCGATCCTCACGGTACCAAAATTTTTTCCGCTTTTTTTTTTAACAATTTTATCGTATTGAGTCAGATTTGCTTAGACACTAAAAATACTTAAAAAATTTAAATTGACCGGGTGAAACAAAATTTATCGTTAATTTTATGTAGTCGTATAATTCCCACAAAACTTTGTAAAATTTTACCCTAATTTTTATGTCACACATTTTATTATGGATAACCTTTTCAGCATTTGTTATTAAAAATTTAAAGGCATTTAATAGCTTTTTAACAATAACACACTTTTTTCTTATTTTTGTTTTGTTTTGAGAGGTAATTTAAAATCAGCTGTTCAATATTGCCACTTCCGAATATATTAGTACAATGTTTATGGAAACATTTGGTACATTTGATGTGACACCAATTTAGAGCCGGTTCAACTTAAAACTGACTTTATTTTTATTATAGAAGCTGAATAATAAAATAAAAACAGGTTTTTAATTTAAGGTTGCTTTTAAAAAAGTCGACTTTTTGTTATGTGTTTTTATCAAGTTATAAATTGAAAATTTGAAAAAATTTCAAATTGTACTAAATGATCCGCGGTAGTACAATTGTACCATGTTTTCCATCCCTGCTCCACCATATATGGTGAGAGTGCATTTCAGTTTGTCACTCCGTTTGCAACATGTCGAAAAATAGGTTTAAGACCCCATAAAGTATATATATTCGTAATCCTTATAAAATTTTAAGCCGATCTGGCCATGTCCGTCTATCTGCCTGTTGAAATGTACACTTAAAAAAAAACCTAACTATAATTTAGAAAAATTAACTTATTTTGAGGGAGAATTGAAATTAAAACGGCGCCAAAGACATTTTTTAACCAATATTTAATACAATTTTGCTTGAACTTAAGAAACAAATTTTACTTAAAATGTGGTCAAAATTTCTAAATTATAGAAAAATTTTACTATTGAGAACTAAAAATTTGTTAAAATTTTACTGTTAGTTAGGAAATGTTTCCTTGGTTTTAAGGATAATTTTTTTTCTTTAAGTTCATTAGATAATTTTTTTTTACTAAAAACTAGGACTTAAGATTATTTAATAATTATTGTAATCAATTAGATATTAGTTTACCTCACTCTCAATTTAAAGTTTTATTAAATAAATTATTTTAAGTTATTTTCTATTGTAATCGGTTGCTAGTCTGTAAGGATAATTTTGTATCCATTGACTGAAAAAAATAAATAAATAATAATAAGAAAATATTTTCTAACATCAAGTTAAATATCACTTCTTTTTAGTGAGAATTATCTTTAAATTTGATAAAAACTTTCTAATAAATATCATATATTTTAAAGTACTTTACACTCATTGTGTAATTATTTTCCCACTTTGGGGGGACATCCGCATTGTGAGGACACTTCTCTTAACAAGCTCTTTGCTATACATTTTTATCTTTAAGGTAAATTGAATTATGCTAAAGTCATGCATTTATAATGTAAATTAAATTTCATTAGCAAAAAGGTAAACAAATTAAAACAAAATTTACTGCAGGATATCCTGAAACGTATTAAAATTGTGTCAATGTCAGATCCTTTTCCTAGTTAATTAACTTGAGAGATCTTGAGAGAACTACAAAAAGGAAAACCCTAAGTGACACACGGCATCTATTGCTAAGAAATAATGGGGGTCCTTTGTCTTCTTAAATTAACTAATTTTAGGAAATTTTTGCAAAAATACAAAATATCACAGTTACATTTCATGTTATTATTGGAAAATGGAAAAGTCATAAGTTTATTTTATGGGATTTTTAGCTTAAACTTTAATTGACATATAAAAATTTTAACTTTTTTATTATTAAGTGAAAAAAAGAAAAATAGCCATATAGCCAAAAGCCATTATGGCGTGATGTATAAAATGTGCTTGCGATATTTTGTATTGTAGTCAGCACAAAATATTATTACAAAAAGCGAAAATTCGAAATTTTTTACCTTTTGCTAACAAAATTTTAAAATATATTTTGAGCTTCTTTAAGGTCAATATTTTAAGACTGTTAAGATTAGAGATGGGTACGTGAGCCATTTGTGACTCACGCACAAACGAAAAAAATTCGTTTAAGTGGTGACTTTAATTTGTTTCCTTTAACAATATTTTTTCCTGATAATTAAGAAAACTAACTAGTTTGTTTTTAATTTATTTTTTTTTTTTTGAAAAAGAATATTGAAAATAATTTAAACGTTTTCCAACAAAGAAAAAAATCCTATACCTAAGTTAATTATTTTTCAAAAATTAGAAAAAACTTGAAAAAACAAAAATATTTTATTAAAATTTTTAAAATTTATCTGAACTAAGTTTCCTGCAAATTTTCCTTGGAAATAGTTCATCAGATTCTAAAACCAAATAAATTATTATTATTACATACGAAAAAATCTATTACTTTTTGTTTTTAATTGCCTGAACTAATTTTTAGAAAACAATTCTTAAAAATTTGAAGGTCGTATAATTATAAACTGAATTAAAAATGGCTTTCTACAATTTAGTTGATTTTACTACTCGCGAGAAAAAATGATCACATATTAAGTTCACATACTTTCTCATTTTTGAACTAATTGGGAGTAAATTATGTTCTCATTTTTTTTTCTGAGCCAAGCTTAATTTGATAACATTTTAGTATTCAAATTTCTTAAAACTGAGATGTTTTTCTTAAAAATCAATAAATTAAATGAATGATATTAATAGGATTTTGGATCATATAATCATATTCTTTTTTTTATAAATTGTTTTATTGCAAAGAAACATGAAAATTTTATTAGTAAATTATAGAGAATAAAAATTGAAAAATTCAACAGAGCCAGCAGGATAGAATACTTAGTATTTTCGATTGCCACTACACAACCTCCTCAGTATCCACGCTATCCCCTTATGGTCATTGCTTATTGATGATTGTCTTTTTTATATTGAGTGTTTGAAAACAAATTAACAAATCCGAAAACAACACAAATTGACACTAACATCAACGAAATTTAACAATTTTTATTTATCTTCTATTTATTTACAGTTTTTGTTATGAACTTTAATTCTTAAAGTATTCAATAACAAATCTTATATGAAGCCGTTATTTTCAAGTTTTTGTCCTAATCAATATTACATCTACAACATAATCGATGTTGACAGTTAATGATTAGACAATATTTTTGAATAAAATTTGAATATCCTTTGAAAAATTTTTAATTAATATACTTGTTTTTTTTCCTAAAATCAAGAAATATCATTTAAGAAATATATGAACTATTTTTTTCTGAGTATATAAACTATTTTCTTTTACCTTAACATAGGAAGTTTTAATGATATTTTTTCTTAAATTGAGAAAAAATTTTAAACTATTTTTAAGCAAATTTTGAATTAATTTTAAGTTCATATCTTTTTTTAGGTGTATATCCTCCCGAGCAGTTCAATATTCAAAATGAGCAATATCGGTCCAGCGGTTAAAGTTATAAGTAAAAATCTAAAAGAACCTCTAAATTTTAGTACAATTTCATAGTAGGGTAATTCCACGTAAAACGGCCCTACACAGGAAAAAATGAATTTACTAGTTTTTAATAAAAATCGGTTAATTGTTGTCTACAAGAGAATGACAATTATGGACATATGAAAAAAATTACAAAAATATCCTTTTTTTTTATCAATTTGGCAACACTCTGAAATGTGCATATATACAATGTAGTGCAGAAAATTTCTTTTTTAAACAAAAAAGTGCTTTTTCAAAAAAATCATAACTTTAAAAGATCAGATGCTGTCTCTGTGCATGTTTGCACTACATATTTATCTGAATTTAAAAACATTACTTTAAAACATACTCGCCTGCAGTATTGTGTTGTCTGTAGTAGTACAGATAGTGAATAAATCTTTATAATAATATAATACGTATTATTATTTTCTTATGTGTTTATCTTTAAACTGCTATTGTAATTGAAGTCAATAAAAAGTTTAATTTCTCCAAACTTTTCGAGTTTTCATACTATGTCACACCCGTCACATAAAGATGTCACACCCATCACATTTTCTAAAAAGTTTTTTTTTCAGAACAAATTTTTTTTGCAGACAGTAAGTATCAAAAACGCTCTAATTAAATAAATACATCAAAATAATTAAGCGCGTTCTACGGAAAATTTTACATAATATTACCTAAAAGGAATAATTCTTTAAGAGCTCAAATTTGTAAGGTCACACCCGTCACAGTCTTCTAATGGTCATTCGGAGCAGAAAGTATGGAATTTCAGTGTCAAGCTGTTATAAAACGTTATTAAGATTAACATCCTTGGGAATCGCAGCTTTTTTTAAATTTTAAATTTTATATTCTTGAATTATAATCAAAAATGTGAGTATCATAGTCACACCCGTCACAATGAAATTACCCAGTAGCGACTGACAAGTTAAAATGATTCTCTTGTTTTTTAAAGCAGTCCCTCAGAATTGAATAATATTTTATATTCACCTCAAAATTTTTTATCACCACCAGGGATGGAAAACATGGTACAATTGTACTTTTTTTTGGTAAATTTTTACCTTGGTTGGTACCGTGGTACTACCACGGCTCATTTAGTACAATTTGAATTTTTTTTTTAAATTTTCAACTTATAACTAGATAAAACAACATAACATAAAGTCGACTTTTTTTAAAAGCAACTTTAAATTAAAAACCTGTTTTTATTTATTCAGCTACTATAGTAAAAAATAAAGTCAGTTTTAAGTTGAACCGGCTCTAAATTGGTGTCACATCAAATGCACCAAATGTTTGCATACACATTGTACTAAAATATTCGAAAGTGGCAACATTAAATTACCTCTCAAAAAAGGTATTATTGTTAAAAAGTTATTAAATGCCTTTAAATTTTGTAATAGCAAATCCTGAAAAGGTTAAATAAATTTTGTTTCACCCCGTCAATTTAATTTTTTTTTAAGTCTTTTTGGTGTCTAAGCAAATCTGATTCAATACGATAAAATTGCTTAAAAAAAAGCGAAAAAATATTGGTACCGTAAGGATCGAAAAAGTACAATTTGTTTGTCTGGTTGGTACAATAACAGAAAACATATTTTCCATCCCTGATCACCACTATTTTTTTTTTGTCACCTTAAAATTTTTTTACAACCACAAAATGTAAAAACACTTTCAAAAAAGTTTTTCACCTCAAAAAATTTTTTTAACCTCCATAATTTTACTTTTACGTTATTTGTATCAAAAACAGTTAGAACATTTTTTTAAGACATTGGTGGAGGGTATTAAAAGTTTCGGCACATCCGAATTTAAGCCTTTTTTTCAATTTGTGACAGAAAAAAAAATTCTTTTCTGTTTTTAGAAATAGTGTAATTTTTTTTTTTAAATATCAAAATCAAACAAACTAAATGCCACTTTAAAAAAAATGAAATATTCATAATTTTCATAATTATTTGTGCTATAATGTTATTTATTTTCCAAACATTCAATAAACAAACAAACAATCAAATGTCAAAAATGAATTTTAAAACAACAACACACTTACATAAAAATTGTGTTCACACCTCATGTGTTGAAAAAATCACATACAATTTGCTTTATTATTATTGTTCAAATAGATGCTGACGACGATAATTAATTATCATTATCATTTAGATGGTTGATGATCGTTTATGCTGTTGTGTTGTTGATATCTTTCCCTCATTATATTCAAATTTATACAGAATAAGCATGAAAATGTTTAGAATGCATGACATTTGTCACACATCTGTAAGTTGGTTGGCATCACTGCCAATGCTGATGCCGCTGCCGTTTAACAAATAAAACAAAACAAAAAAAAAAAAACGGTATTTTATGTATATTAAAGCTTTTTGATTTTTCACAATGTCAGGTGTCATTTTTAATTGACTATTTTTTAGCTTGAGTGTTAAAATTATATGATTTTGGTTAAAAAAGGAAGCAATAAAAAAGAAATCTTAAATAATAAATTTTATTTTATTGATTGTTTACTTGTTGCTGGTTTTTGATTGTTTTCTTTTTTTTTTTATTTTGATTTTCAATTACTTGTGTTTATTGCATTTAACCGTTTTAATTGGCGTTTCGTCTAAAAGGAATGTAATTGTTTATAGACAAAAATTATATATTTTTTTGTAATATTTTTTTTTTTTTAAGAAAATAGCATTAAAAGATCAAAAGAACTATTAAGTCAATATAAGTTTAAATATTTATTTGATAAATTCGCAAAGAAGATTTTTTGTAATGAAAATTTTTACAAACAATTTTTTGTTTTAAGTTTGAAATAATGAACAACTTTAATTAATTTCAAAAGTATATATATATTTTTTTTTAATTTTAAAAAGAAAATATTTTTGTAATATTTAGAAATACATCCATAAAAATAAAATTTTTGTAAAATCTAAAAGCAACTTTTAGATCTCGTTCATTTTATCTTAGGAACTTACGGAGCAATTGACTTTTTTTTTAATTTTTAATACGCCATTTTGGCTTAAAATTTTTAAGAAACATGTTCGATATTTATGTGTTTCATCTAAAAATCTAATTACACGATATAAGTGATATTTTTTTTTGTTGAGGAGTTATATTTTCCAAGTCAGGGCCATTACCTGCTGCAATCTATGGAACAGATTCTAATAATCAACTCAGAATCAATTTTTGAATCGATTTATCAATATTCGTCCGACGGTCTGTACATGTAAAATTAACTATATTTGTAATCAATTTACAGGCCGCAATTCTGAAATTAATTGGATACTGCTCCAACGACGAATCCTATTGAAAATGGTTAAAATCGGTCCATGTTTTGACTCAGTAGCCATTAAAAGATATAGGATCTTTGAGCTTAGTGAATTGAGTAATTTCCTGCTCGGGACCTATATAATTCTATTTATCAAAAATATAGGACTCATTCCGGGTTTAACTTTAGCTCAGTTCTTATCGGTTCCTTTTTAACAGAATTCTGAAGACTGACACTTCCAAAAATTATGAAAATTGTATTGCTCGTTCGTTAATTTTAACAAAAATGTTGTATGAATCGTACCAATTTGAAAAGTTGAACTGGATACCTAATCGCTAGACTAACTTTTAGGCACCTGACCCGGCTGGAAAGCTAAAAGAAGACAAAAAAATGGAAAAATGCACGATCGCTATTTTGAATTTATTTCGGATACGTTTCGATATTTAAGAAATCAGAATTTGAACTATATCTCACCTTATGCCGATGTTTGCAACTACCAAAAATATTTGGCTTAGACCCGCACCTATTACTATAAAAATATTTCACTATATTTATTTTCCTGTTAACTGAAATTCCTTCTCAGAATTCGAGCCAAAAAAAAGAGCTCCATGATTTTTGATTTCATTTTTTTTTTTGATGAAAATTAGTAGTACACATTTTCCAAAAGTTTTACTAAATTTATAAAAAAAATTTGTTTATATTCAAGGAATTTTTTTTAATGTTATTCATTAATCCCTGACTTCACAGACAGGTTACAAATGACATATGTCAAACAAGAATTCTTGAACCGTATGGTTATTTGGACATTGCAGAGATTTTCAGAATAAGATAGAAAAAATTAACTCCATATAAATTGTATGGTACACATTTTTTTGTACATCTATTCCTTTCTGTGTATCTTTGCAATTTTAACATCTCCTTTTATTTATTTTCTAGTCGCCATTTTGTTTCAATCAGCTGTTTCCAATCTGGGTCGCCTGTGTCATTAATGTTAAGACACTTTCGCTTTCAAAAAAAGTTTAATTGATTTACTGAAAAATGTCAATAATCTATTTGACCGAAATTTAAAAGTCAGTGCTGCAAGTTTAACTACATTGGGCTTTATAAAATATGATCTAGCTATTAGCGGAAAATCTAGAGAGTTTTTTTAACACGGGTTTGGCGTTAAGCGTTTTTAATACATTAAGTTCCTCTATAATATTCTTAAATTATTAAAAGTATCATAATATTTGTTTTTAGTTTATTTTTAAGCATACATTTTTAGTAATTTGAAAAATTCAACAGCTTTTGAATATATCAATTCATTGGATAGTATTTGTTTGGAAAATAATTCATTTAAACATTGATTTGTGATGAAATATCTTGAAAACTGTTTGATGAATTGGAAAGTCAACGTTTCCACATACACGACTCTAAATTTTTAGAAATTGTATTAGTATTGTAATATTTAAATGACCTAATTTTGTATTAATAAATTTTAAATCTAATAAATTAAAAAAAAAAAAATGTTAAGAAAATAAAAATTTTTAATTTCAACATTTGCGCTGTAACTATCATTCCCAACAAACAATATGTTCCGTTTACGTACCGTTTTCTAGATCAGCATACAGACTAGAAAACGGATTTTAAGGAAAATCGAAACTAATTTGAATCCGTTAAAATACCGTCAATGACGAACCGTTTACGGACCGATATATTGGATGAAAAATGGAGTTGTCCGTTTAAAGTCTGTCAATGACGGACCGTTTACGGATCTGTATTCATACCGTTTTTCAACAAAAAACGGATTTGTGCAAATGCCTATTTTTAAATTTAATTTTTTTTCTTTAAATTTATTTACAAAGATATTTAAAATAAAATAATAAAACATTTACAAACAAAATTACAAACAAATAACATATTTATCTCCAGCACAATTAACATCCATTAATGACGGCGGTTGGGGTCCATAAAAAATCATGAAAAAAATTAAACAAAAATTTAATTTAGTTTTAAATGGTGGTATTAACGGTATGATGTACCGAACAATGCAAATTTGCAAATTTTTCACAAAATCTATTATAAATTTCCAGGCAATATTTTTAATTGCAAAACTGCATAAATTTGCTCACATCATCGTAAAAATCCTTTTAAATTTCATAAATGGATATTCATGGATATTTAAGTACGAATATTCATTTTTTATAACTAAACAAATCCAAAAGCAACGGAAGAAAAACGGTGGTCCGTATTTGACGGTACAGAAACGAATACACCAAAACGGAGTTTGAAAATTAAATTATACGTCCCGTTAATCTTCCCTTTACGTACAAGCTTACAGTAGAAGCCGGATTGATGAATCCGTCTTCTACTGCCAGCTTATTATTGGTTTGACCCATATGCCAAATAAAAACTACAAAAAGGCTTACATTAATTTTTCTTTAAATCAAAATGATAAATATTAATTTGTACTTAAGTTTTTACGAAAATAAAATCTTGTATTGTGCTGCATATCAATATTTGCTTTAGTCACGTGAAAAAATTGTTATACTTCATATAAAAAAATTATTTTTCACGATAATGAATTTCAAGTAAAAATGTATAAGAATTTCTTTACAAGCTAATTTTATATGCATCAGTGATATTTCAGGTTTATTGTAATAATTTTTTTTTTAATTTTTACAGTTAAATTATTATTTAGGGTTATTAAAATTCGAGTGAAATTTTTCCACGGAAAAACAATTTACTGTGCTTCAAGGCGAAAACACACTTAATTTTTTTTTGTTTGTATAAATGTACAAACAATGTAAATAATAAATTTTAAATTAATAACACTCATACGCCCAGTATGTCTACATACAAAATAACCTTGAACTTTTTACGAAAGTGGTTTATTACCCCATTTTTTGATTTAACGAAAAAAAAATGCGTTTCCCAAAGATTGGAATTCTTTTTACAATAAACATAAACATCTTTCTACATTTTAATAAAATAAATATCAAGTAATAATTGAGCCAATAATCCTTAAAATTAATGAGTTTTAAATAATTTTTTTTTAATGCAATTGAAATTCTTTAAAAAAAAAAAAAAACAAAAGATGCATTAATGTTTCATCAAAAATAAAAACAAACAATGAGTTCAGTGCCATGCAATTCTTTAAGATTTTTTTTCTTTTTTAAATTCTTCTTTCTGCTAGTGAAATTATAAAATGCAATATTCTTTTGGTTTAGTAAAATAAAAACCAAATACAAGATAACCCAGTCAGAAAGTTCTAGTGGTAGAAAAAATCAAGTACTGACAAACTAATGGGTACCAGTGGAATTCAAAGTAATTACTGGCAGTAGAAAGGAACTAAAGGGAAATGGTTCCAATTCAAAAATTAATTTAAATCGTGCTCTTTTTTTTACATGGATGTCGCATTAGTCAGATTTTGAGTTCGACTCTGGTTAGAGCCGCTCATTTTTTTACTTCTTTAATAATTTTTGATAATGTTGAAATTTCTGTTTGTTCAGTGCTATTCTGATGATTTTTGTTATTAGCCGGCCCGGCCCTTTTGTCTATTAATGTTATCATTTTGGAATTGCAAAAGTACCACCAGTGCCTTGCCAGCGATTTCCCGTTTGTATTTTTCTAACTGGGAATTTTAAAATTTTGTGACAAATAACATAATGATATATGACATTATTAATACAGCTGTTTGTAATATATTTATGATTTGTGGGTGAAATCGTTAGTTTTATTTTTTTGTAAATTATTAGTTGAAAAGATATTTATTCACAGCAGGCAATTAGAATAATTTGTTGTTTTTAGTTAATTATTTTAAATTAGTTTTATTTTATTATAAAATAAGTATTTTATTACTTTTTAAAGCCACACATAAAAAGCTAATACTGGAAAAATACTACATTTAGAAAAAAAGTTAGTAGAAAAATTTGTAAACGGTTTTCAATCCCACTTAACTATTTTTGTACTAATTTTTAGTAAAAAAATTATTATTATTAGCAAATCTTTTTGCTATTTACATTTTACAAATTACAGAGTTTTTATAGAATATTTACAAGTTTTTGTTGCTAATTTCAAAAATCATTTTACAAATTTTTGAAAACCGATTTGCTAAAATTAGCAAAAAAAAAAAAAAACTTACTAATTTTAAAAAAGTGTATATTGAAGGAAATGTTATTTCTAATTAAAACATACACCTACAAACGTAACTTATCTTAAAATGTTACATAGATTAATAAAAGGGATTAGAAGTGAATAAACCGGCTCATGTCTTAAAATAGGACATCCAATAAAATAGCACTAAGAAGTATTTTAGTTCTGAAAATCAGCCCTAAAAACAATTAAAATTTTATCTTAAAAGTAAAAAATAAAATTGACTAAAATATTTTTCAAAACAGAGATTACAAAATTAAAATAAAATGAAAAATTCTTTTATGTTTTAACAATTTTTAAGATTGATTTTGATTTTTTTTTAATTTTGTCTTAAATATTTTTTGAAAAAAAAGAAAATAAAATAAAAAAATCTTGGTGCTCAATAAAAAAATTAATTTAAAATTTTGTACTAATATTAATAATATTTAGTAATTTTTTTTGTTGATTTTAGCAAACAGATTTTAAATTTCACTTTACAAAAAGTTTACTAAAATTTAGTAGCGGCAGCTAATTTTACCTACAAATTTCATTGTACTACACGTCAGCAGACATGTGTTGCTAAGATAAGCAAAAAATACAGCAGGGCTCAAATTAGCAAAATTTCCCCTAATAATTTCCGCTAAAAATTTCAGTTGCCATTACAGACTTTTTTTTTGGTGAGTGTAAAACGTTAGGCTAAACTATAAATTATAAGAAGTAAATAATATTTAGAGAAAACAAGGTACATTTAAAGATAATTTATGGCTTCCCAGCAATATAAAATGTATGTTATTCTTTACGAATCTCTTTTTCAGAACATACAAAGAAGTTAATAGTGCAAATTTTTCGATTTGTAAGAAGTATTTTAAACAACTTCCAAGATATTTATATTAACCCCTACTTATGAAGTCATAGGAATAAAATTTTTTGTAACAATTTAATTGAAAAGCATATTAATTTTTTAATTTAAATATTTATAATTTAGTAAAAAAATAATTTTGTTTTTTTTTTATTTTTATGTATTTTTGATTAAAAAATAAAAATAAATAAAAATAAAAAAAAAAAATTATTAAGTTGGTCCATAAATGGTTAATTCCTGCAGTCATTTAATGCCTTATTGAGAACATATTGTTACGATTTTACCCTTTATAATTACAGAAAAACACTTTAATAGCACACTTTATTCACACGATGTAAATAGACTACACTTTAGTTTTTAACACTCCAGCGTTTTATTTAAAAACTGAACTACTGCGTCACCAAGTACCCGTATTTATATGAGTAGTCAGGTATTCTAGTTATTTCCAGTTTATTACGACACTAGGTTTTTCCAGCTGTCAAAATTCGCGTGAAGAAATTTCTAGTTGAAGAAATTTCTTGTAACAATATTTTCCATACCAGTGATATCCAGTTTGTCCTGGTCGGAATAATAATTCTTGGCGCGTTCAAAATCACATTTTTAATTTTAAAACAAAGCCACTTCCCATATTTTTTTTAGCAACTTCCGTAAACTAATGAAAAAGTCCATCTGATCATCGATTTTTCATAGCACTGTAAAAAAAACTACTTCCTCCCAATGACACGCCAATGTTAAGATCATTTATGATTCATCGAAATTTTTACAACTTTGGGTTCAGTAGTTACAGTGTTAAACTACTTCTTCCTCAGCTGTTATTTTGCTGGGTTATCACTGAAGTTAGTACCAATTATTTGCAAAAGATATCAAATATACACAAAAAGTTTGTTGAATTATATTTTAAAAGTAAAGATATATTAATGCTTTTATACCATCCATTATATATAAAATCAGGCTATATCGGTTTGTAATTCCGTTTGCAGCATGTCAAAATGTAGGTCCAAGACCACAAAATGTACATTGGACCATCCTTTATATTCATGAGGTAATTTCAAGTCAAACTAGAGATTTTTCTCAATGAAAATGAGAAAAATTGGTCTATCGGTTGAAATGTGATGAGTGAAAATGTGAAGATACCTCTAAATTTTTAATTCAAACTGATGTATTTTAGTACTATTTTACAGCAGCGTCGGGTGAATAAAATATTTTCAACTCAAACTTTTATTTTCACATCAAACATTTATTTTCACCACAAACATTTTTTCACCAACAAAATTTCTGGTTTTACCTCAAAAATAATTTTTTTCAGATTCAAAAAATATTTTTACTCGAAATTTTTTTTTTCACTTCCGTAACGTTTTCACATCTACATTTTTTACATTATTTGTAATAAAAATACAGTGGAGGAAAGGGATGACAAAATTGGTACTGCAGTATTTTTTAATAGTTTTGTTATGGCCCTAAAAGTACCATAGTACTTTACTTTGATTCATTTGGTAATATTCACATATGTTCACCATTTTAATATTATTAATTTTTTATTTATCACAAATTTTTTGTGAACAATTGCTTGTACACGCAAAGAAAAAAAATGGTTGGGTTAATCATATTCGAAGAGCATCATATATTTTTTGGTTTATGATTGTGCCAACCACAATCGGAATATATTATGGTTATCATATTATGAAGCCCATACCTACAGTTATATTATGATTCAAAAATTACCATATTATGGTCCTAAATAAACATGTTACAATGAATTTATCATAATATGATCGCACGTAATCATAGTATGCTCAAAATGTTATCATATTATAGTCCCTCATAACTATATTATTATTCCTGGAAATTTCTTTAAGAAAAAGTTCTTAGAAACTATGAAAAAGCCCTTTAAATTTAAGAATATTTCCATTAGAAATTGTTTTTCTAAAAAAAATTAATATTAAGGAGTTTTTAAAGAAAAATTGTTGAGGAAAAAATCATAGACTTTAAGAACTTTTCTTTCTATGATTGTATAATTATTTATTGATTGATTGTTGCCAGCATTTTATCGTTGCATAATTATCATATTTTTTTCATAGTCAGAATTTTTGTTACCACAGTATGGTTACAGCCAATTATGATATAAAATAGAAGTTGCCAATCATAAAATAGTAAAATATTTACTAAATAATGACAGTAGCGACCATGTTGATGGTTAGAAAACCAATAACTTGGTTGTGACAACCATACCCGATTGCAACAAGCACAATATAGTAGCAGTTATCATATTGCAACCATGTTTTTTCTCTGCGTGTAGAAACTGTTTCGGTAAAAATTAACTTTTCGGAGATGATAAATAATACTTTTTGTGCTACACCCGTGAGACTTCGTACAGGTTTTTCGGCCGAAAATATTGCTGCTGTGGAGCAAGGTATGGAACAGGCCGCGACAATCTAAATTTTAGTATGTTTTATTTATAAAATAAAATATGTTGTCCTATTTAACCACCCTATAATTACTAGGGCAGCGACTTTTATGCAAATAAATGTTGGGCTGTTGACCCAAAAATGATTTTGTGTAAATACTTTTTGGAATCGAAGAATTTGTAACAAATTGTCATTGATTTGACGTGAATATTTTCGCATATTCAGTTGTAATTCCACAATTGGATTTGCAGTGCATCTTTTTTTTGTGGCATATTTAATGCTTTTTAATGCATATTTTTGCTTTAAATTAAAATTATGTTTTAATTAAAAATAAACTAAAGGAAGAGTTTTTAAACCTATAAAAAAATCATCCTGCTGTTCTATACTTAGACAATTACATTGGATTTCATTTTAAAGCAATAGTTTCTCGAGTTATAAATATCTGATATTAAAATCAGAAAATTTTAAATAATTTTTTTTAATGTGCACCATTTTGGAATTTTGAGTGCATACGTTAAGCGCATATTTTGCATTTCTTTTGCACATTTTCTTCCACATAATTGCTCACATTATCTCAATTTTTCCCATAGATTTTCTCAAAATAACCTTTTGTGCAAAATTTAAATTTTTGCGAAAAAATATATATTTATATATTTTTTTTATAAATTAGTTTGCCAAGTTGATTTAAAAATTTTCTGCTTTAATAGTGGACAAATTTAAAATTTATTATATTAATTAATCATTTATTTATTTATATTATGAAAAGTACACAATTTAATATGTTCTTTGTCTCTATAAATATTTTAAAGCTAACACCTACATTTATTGGCAACGTACTTACAGTACAAAAAAAAAAAAATTAAATTAAAGAAATCAAATTTAAAAATTTATTCTAAAAACTACAATGTTGTATCCATATACGAATTAGTTGTTGATACCTTTTCGGTACCGTTTGGCTAAATCGCCAGTCATCTTTTTAAAATAGAAAATTATAATTTTTTAAAATTTCTAAATAATTTTATTATAAATTAAAAATATAATTTAGACCTGCTAACTTATATCAGAATAACCAAAGCCTTATGACGAACCATGGCTATGAATGTCAAATTTATATGGAAATATCTGTGATTAACGTTTTACTCCGGCTATTTATTAGATAAGTAAGCCGCCCTTAGAGTCTTTAATATAGATTTTTTTTTTGCATAAATCAATTTTTTTTTTCTATAAAAATCATACTAAAATTTCAGCATGAAATTTAAATTAAAATTCAGAACGAAATTCAAATACTTGTAACATTTATTCCAAACCATTTTTCAAAAAGAAGGTAAACTATATTTTTTTTTTATTTTAATGTCTCATAAAAATAGATTAAATTAGATGTGGAGATATTTTTAGTCTTTTTATAAAATAATTTTAATTTCAATTAAAATTACTCCCCCAGTGTGTATTTAAGTTGAACCGGTGGCCGCGAAATAATCCCCAAAGGGAGAAAATAAATAACCCCCAAATAAGTCACCTAAACATATTTGTGGGATTATTTAATTTTCTATGGGGATTATTTCACCTTCAAATGTGGAGATCATTTCATGATGAAAGAAGGTCCAAAAAATAATAAACTCCAAAACTAAAATTGTTGGAATTATAAATTCATAAAACAAATTGGATTAAAAAAATATATATTAATACGAGGGCGGATCAATAAGTCCGTGACTTTTCGAACTTCCCTCGTAGTTATATGATATAGTTATATGTTAGCATAAAATAGCTTTTTCCGTTGATTTGTGAGTTAAATAGAGATATTTACAATTGGTATTTCGGCATAAAGAATGTTGATGAAAGTCGTAGCTGACCAGAAAATGCATTCCATTCGGCTGGTGTCTAATAACTTTTTCTGTGTATTCTCCATGTTTACTAAAATTAAAAAATAAGGAAAAAATTTTTCATTTGGAAAAAAAACTTTTCCTATGATCTCGAGTCAAACTAAAAATACATTTTCATACATATAAGTATTAAAAAGATCAACTATAAAATATAAACTTCAATATAATCTATTAAATTTATTAAAAAAATTGTCTATATTTAAAAGAGGAAACTACAAGTACAGTTATTTTGATCAAATATATCATTTAATTAGGGTTTCAGTAGAAGCAACCGAATTGAGGATTGTATTGATAATAGACGTAACCAATGATTGGTATTCATAAACAAATTTTATACTAATATTTGTTTAAATTTAAAATTAGCCATACAAATTTATAAGTGTTTGTGGTGTGGTGGGTAGAGAGGTAGCTCAGTACTCAGAATTTCCGAGTTCAAATCCCAGAAAAGGCAAACATTTAAAAAATATATATTTTTTTTTTAATTAAAATAAAATATTCAAATGTTTAAATGGCAAATAAAGCAAAGGAAATTATAGCTAGTAGTGGTGCAGTAAGCAAGTATGTGAACTATGATTATGATTGCCCAGATTCGATACCGGAAAAATTTAAAAATAAAATTTTGTGGAACGTAATAATATTTGTGTGGAATATAAATATTAAATTGTACAACTGAATATTGGCTCTCACAACTAAAAATTTAATTTAATACGAAGACAGTTGTCGTAACCTAGAGAATTCGATTGGCAATAAATTCGGTGGCCACAACTGATACTGTTTTCTGGGTGTAAATGATTTTTCATCAAAATTGATCATGAGCGTCGGGCTCAATTTTATCTCAGCAGCCACGTCAATAAAAAAATTTCTCGTTTCAGGAGGATAGAAAATCTACGCATAGTTCATGAAGCATCATTACACCCTTTAAAAGTCACCGTGTGGTTTGAAGGACCATATTTTTTCGAAGGAGTCGACGGTAAAGCTATTAAGATGAACAGTGTTCACTATAGAGTCAAGCTGACTCTATTTGAACTCGTTGGTGTACGCAAACAAGCCCCGTACGGTGGAGAAGTTAAAGAACAACATTCGAGCTGAAATTGACAACGTGACACCCCAAATGCTGTGCACAATAATGCAAACTGTAATTTTGCATCGCCGTTAAAGATGGCCATTTGACGGACATAATTTTCCACAATTAATTAAAACAAAATTTATAAGTGCGAATAACTAGAATTAGATAAAAACAAAATGAGTTTTTACTTCAAACAAAAGTTATAACAAAATACAATTAGATGATGATTTTTGCGCCACCCTATTAGTATCAAAAACTATCTATTATGATGGCTCTTAATTAGGCTGACCCCTTAACAAACAAATTCGCATATTTAAATTAATTAATTGTAAATGAAAATAATTATTAAATTTTTATGAATTTTTGAATTAAAAAAATTTGCGTCAAAAATGTTTAATGTTACAACGAAACGGAATAAATAAAAATATATTTAATTTAAATATGTAATTATTTATTTTCAATCAAGCGTAATGTTGAAAATTTGATGTTCGATTTTTAAAACTATCACAGTGTTACCTATAAAAACATCCGTTTGTTTTTATTTCTAAAATAATTTGTTGTAAATAAATTTTCAATAATTCTGCCATCATCATTATGATTATGATCATTATTTTGATAATCTTCATTATTAAAATTTACTTTATTCAATTTTGTTATTTTAAGCATCAATTGATTTACGAATTTATTTTATTTTCTATGTAAGTGGTTTCTTTTCGTTTTTTTTTTATATTTACAAAATTTTTAGTTTTTGTTTTAATTTTTATTAACAGTAGCACCTGTATGTGTTGTTTTTACATTCCCTGTGGTTTTTATACTCTCTGAATGTAAATAGGTGTGGGAAGTTAATTGTTTTGGTTGTTTAAACCGTATTTTTCAGCATTAATTTTTATTTTGAACGAAACATATTTGTTTAAGTAACAAATTACAATATTTTTGTTTTTACTTACATAGATATTTAAATTTTAGATAAGTAAAAAGTATTTTGAAATTTAGTAACATCCGCTTTAGGTATTTAGATTGATAAATATGTAAATTTTTTGTATGTTGATTATAAAGAGAATGAGCAAAACTTACTTAATTGATCATTCTTAAATTCGTAAAAATATAAAATAATATAATTCATTTAGAGCCATTAACCTATTAATGGCCAAATACAATTTGGAGGAGAAAATTCAATAAAAAATATATTTATGATATAGGCAAAGGCATCGAATAGAATAAAGTATAATCGAAATAGAAAGAAAAATTAATATATCCTTGTAAACTACCATGGAACAAAAAGTGGAAACCGACTCTCCCACATACACCGTTTTGAAATTCGCGGTTGTAAAACTTGATTCAAGAGGTTCAATTAGTGCCTAATTAAATAATAAACACTTATTACACAAATATTTAAATTTTTATTACAAATTTCAATAATTAAATTTTTACCTTTAAAAAAAATGTTACCAAAATTTAATATTTTTCAATTACCATCAAACGATGTGGATTTAAACAATAATAACAGTATTAGATTAGAAAAAGCTTTTGCTTTTAATTTCTAAATTTAGTTGGCTCTCAGAAAATTATTTTACTTAAATTATAGGACAAATAGTGTCAGAGAAAATCTAAAAAAGTCAAGGTGTACTCAGTTGAGTACAATGGCTTCTAATGGGTTAACATTGTAAAGAAAACAAAGCATATTTCAAGAAAATCCATGGATATATTACAAAGTTATGACCAATTTTATGTGGAATGAAATGTACCCTAAAAATAATATTAACCCATTCGCTGGAAAATTTGTAAATCAAAATTTGCAGATATTTAGCACTATGCTTCATAGAAAAATATTGCAATTTCTGTTGCTTAATTTTCTGTTGTTTAAATTTTTTTTTTTTATTATAAAGAAATCGTTATACTACACTCAAAAAAAATGAACTAGAATTTAGAAAAATTAACTTATTTAGAGGAAAAATTTAAATAAAAACGGCGTCAAAGATACTTTTTATCTATATTTAATAGAATTTTCCTTGAAATTAAGAAACAAATTTTACTTAAAATTTGGTAAAAATTTCTAAATTATAGAAAAATTTTACTACTGAGAAGTAAATTTTTATTAGAAAACTGTAAAATTTTCTCCTAATTAGTTCATACATTATCTAAAATTTTACTGTTCGTTTGGAAACGTTTCCTTGGTTTAAAGAAAAAATTTATTTTATTAAAGTTCATTATATAACTTCTTTTTTACTAGAAACTATGACTAAGCTCCCTAAAAATAAGAAAATATTTTCTAACCACAATTTAAATAGCACTTCTTTTAAGTGAAAATCATACTTATCCTGCTTCTATGGTAAAGGTAATATATTTTACCATATATTTAAAGTACATTACACTCATTGTGTAATTTTGGGAGGACTTCCGCTTTGTGAGGACACTGCTCTTTACAAGCTTTTTGCTATATAATTTTGTCTTAAAACTAAATTGAATTATACTAAATTCATGTATTTAAAATATAAATTAAATTTCATTAGCAAAAAGGAAAACAAATTAATAAATGTACTGCAGAATATCCTGAAACGTAATAAATTGTGACAAAGTCAGATCCTTTTTGTAGTTAATTAACGGTACTGCTTGAGAGAACAACAAAAAGGGACGCCCTAAGTGACACACGGCATCTTTGGCTTCTTAAATTAACTAATTTAAGGAAATTGTTGCAAAATTACAAAATATCACAGTTACATTTCTTGTTATAATTGGAAAATGGAAAAATGTCATAAGTTTATTTTATGGGATTTTTAGCTTAAACTTTTTTTGGCATATACAAATTTAAACTTTTTTATTTTTAAGTGAAAAAAAAAATTAGTTCGATAAATATAAAGTTTAATAAGCGCGGTAATTATAGGAAAGCCAATATGCCGTAATGTACATATGAAATGTGCTTGCAATATTTGGTATTGTAGTCAGCAAACAAAATTATTACATAAAAGCGCAAATTCTAAATTTTTAACCTTTTGCTAACAAAATTTTAAAAAATATTTTAAACTACTTTAAGTTCAATGTTAAAGACTGTTAAGATTAGAGATGGGCATGTGAGCTATTTGTGAATCACTCACCAAAAATTACAATCATGCGCGATTATTTTTTTAAATGGTTTTCCAACAAAAAAATCCACAAATTTTATTATTTTTTAAAAATTAGAAAACTTTAATTTGAAATAAAGAATATTTTATTAAAATTTTTAAAATTTATCTGAACTAAGTTGCATGAAAATTTTCCTTAGAAATAGTTTATCAGTTTCTAAAATGAAGTAAATTTTTATTATTACATAGAAAAAAATTTATTAATTTTTGTTTTAAATTGTCTGAACTAGTTTTTAGAAAACAATTCTTAAAAATTAGAAAGCGGTGTACTTAAAAATTGAATTTGGAAATGGCTTTCTAAAATTTACTTAATTTTCCTACTAGCGAGCAAAAAAATGAACATACATTAAGTTCAAGTAATTTATTGATTTTAGTTAGACAAATTTTTTGAACTAAATGGGAGTAAATTACGTCATATTTTTTTTTTTTAACTAAACTTAATTTTTTTTTACATTTGAGTATGCAAATTTCTTAAAACTAATATGTTTTTTTCTTAAAATTAATAAATTTTAGTTTAATAGACTTGTATTTTTCCTAAAATCAAGAAATATTACTTACGAAAAATATGAACTTTTTCTGAGTATATAAACTATTTCGTTTTTCCTCAAACTTAGGAATTTTTACTCTTTTTAAGAAAATTTTTCTTAGTTTTTATCAAATTTTACTTAAATTGAGGACAATTTATAAACTATTTTGAAGGAAATTTTTGATTACATTTTTGTTCATGTCTCTTTTTTTTGAGTGTATTTATTTTTATTTATTATTTTGTGTAACCGATAGTTTTGACCTTTTTATACACAGGCTGGGGCAAAACTCATCATCTGATTTTATTACACTATAACTTTAGTTTAAAGTGAAAACTCATTTGGTTTTTCACTGATTATGTTTATTCACACTTATAAGATTTGTTTCAAGTAATTTTGAAAAAATTATGTGCAAAAACTATGGCCAACGTCTTCGTTGATGCAAATTTTGACTCTTTTGGCGTACACCAACGCCTTTAAAAATTCCTAGAGGAAGAAGTCTGAGACAGTCAAACCGGGAGATCTGACGGGCCTAGCCAAATCACCGAAAAACAGCTAAATACAAAACATTGAATTTTTAAGTTAAAATTTAAAAATTCAATTATAATTAATATTTTAGTTTAACAATTATCACATTTTCCCACTAAAATTCTTAAGAGATTTCAAATGGTCAATATCTAAAAGTATTTAAAAGAAATCTTTAAGATAAAAAAATATGAGATTTTTCTTTTGCAAATATTTGAATAAAATGTTAATTGTTGTTACTCACAATAAAAACAAATCAAACAAGAACAAAAAATTAAAAAAAAACGATGTTAAAATAGACGAATTAAAATTTATATAAAACAACAACAAGTAAAGCACAGGGGTTAGTCAAACTAATGTGAATATGATCGAAATTATGAATATTGAAATTTCAGAAGAATTTTTCCGAACACAAATAATTCTAGAACCGGTTCTATTGAGCAGTAACGTTTCTTAAAAATAAAGAATGAGGGTCTTAAGTAACCCGGAACTGAAACGTTTTATAATATTTATGGAAATCTTTATAAATATAATGAAATTTTTAGTTCAATAAATTTTGCCCATGTGCGATGAAACTAAAAAAACTCTAAACTAAATACAAATTGACAAAAGGTTTTGAGATTTTTTTAACAAAATATTTGAAATGATTTTCAAATTTTATAAGTATTTGGACACCTGAATTTCGTTTAGATTAGGGGTGCCCAAAAGTTCTTTATGGAAGAGCAAACACCAATACATTTAAAGAATAACTAATGTTGATTCAATATTTTTTATTGTAAAAACCAATACAAAAAGAAAAAAATATATTTCATATCATACGTTAAACAAAAACAAAATCTACATTGATGATCGCTGTCGTCAATGTTTACCAGCAAAGCATACAAAAGTGTTGTTGCTTTACACTTGCGTGTATACAGTGAAGATAGACAAACAAACTAATAAGACAAAGTGCTGAGTGCACTATGTGTGTATTAAAAGACACAGCCTATAGCTTAGTGCTTTTACAAATACAAATTAGCACCAAGCGCATAGGGCTTGGACACCCTTGGCTTAGATTTTATTTAGCCAGTTCGCACAAATACTATTACTCTATGAAACCACACTGTGTATGATTAATAATAATATTTAGCGTCTTAACAGGGCGTATGAGTGATATTTTGTTGACCATTGGTTAAATTCAACCAGTGTGAGAAACAACAACATATATGTAAGTTTAACACGCAGTTAGTTGTTAACGTGATATTTTGAAAATTACCTTCTCATTTATGAATGACATTAATTTTACATTTTGAATTTGTTATTATGTCCAATGTAAATTACTCAAACACTGTATAAAACTCATTCATTGAGCGCGCACACAAGCGAGAACGAAAAATTAAAAATATTTTTTTCTTGCACAAAATATACAAAAATTTATGAAAATTTTTGCTAAAATTTTAAATATAAGTCTTGTAAACTGGAAATAGGGGACAGTTAGTCAACGGCCGCGTAGTGTCTAAGAAGAAATAAAAAATTAAAAAAAATTTAAAATTATTTAAAACCATCAAAAAGAAAATTTAATTTGAAGAGATTATAAAAGAACAAGTGATACAAATTATTGATTATAAAAAAGGATTTTAATATAAAAAAAATACAATAAATATTTTTAAAAATAAAAACAAAAAATTAAAACTAAAATTGTAAAAGATTTAAAAGACACAAAACAAATTGTGAAAGTAAATATCGAGTTTATATAAAAGCAATTTAAAATGATTTGCCCTAAACGTACTACCGAATTATTGGAAATACATTTGCAGCCCTTAAAGGATAAGGATCCTGCATGGGAAGTTGGTATTTCAAAAATTGCCGGACGTGGTATATTCGCTAGTCGTAATATAAAACGTGGTGATGTTATATTCCGTGATATACCATTGCTTATAGGTCCGTCCGCTCGCAAAGAGGAGTCGCTAAATTCTTGTTCGGTTTGTTTCAAAATGTTACCCGATACAAAATTCATGTGCCGCGATGGTTGTGCTTTGCCCGTTTGCTCGTTATGCGGCAAAAAGAAACAACATAAACAAGATTGTAAGCTCTTCAAATCCTGGGATCCTTCCGATCCCGATGTTGCCAACTCCACCAATATACGTTTGCTTTGTGTGGCCAGGGCAATTAATTGCACCAAAGAGCAAAGAGATTTAATCTATTGCCTGCAAGCCAATTTGGACAACAATCATCGTACTGAAGTTCGCAATGGTGCCAAGGGTTTCAGAAAATTCCCCACCGATAAGAAGTTAATCGAAATCATGAATCGTGCCGTTGCAGTTTTACGTACGAATGGCTTCGATGAAACTTCCGATCGCACAAACGATAATCAGGAATTTTATTATCGTGCTTTATATCCATTGTTCGCTTTGATGAACCATGATTGTGTTCCCAATTCATATTATACATTTGAGGAGAAGACAAATAATATGATTGTTAAAGCTTCGGTGGATATACCAGCTGGTACTGAGATTACCACCACTTATACCAAGCTGTTTACTGGCAATATTGCTCGTCATTTGTTTTTGAAAATGAAAAAGACATTTACCTGCAAATGTTCCAGATGCTCTGATCCAACAGTAAGTAATATTTTGTTTTAGCAACAGTTTTATAAAAGGTTTATCAAAAGATTTTTGTATGGAAATTTATTTGACAAATCTTGTATAAAACTATTTTAATTATGAAAGCCTTAAATTTTTTAATTTGACCACGGAGGCGTATGATAAATAAAATATAATTTATTCAACCTGTTATGATAATGTAAATTGATATTAATCATACGTCATGTAGTTAAACTTAAAAAGTAACCATCCACGTAGGGACTGCTAAAATATTTGCCTGTTTCCAATTATTCAACCCTGCCGGTTAGGTAATTATTCGAAAAATGACAAAGATTGAGAAATCAGTTATTGGGGTCGATTAATAAATAAAAAATAAATACAAAAAATAAAAAATAAAAGAGCACAAACGGCTGTTTTTTCTCAAAAATTAAGTCTACTTGATTGTTTTATAAAGTGTTTGTTCAGGATAATTCAAAGCATCCTGAGGCATCTTAAAGAATCATGCCTTAATATCTTGGAGGTTTTTAGGATATTTAAAATTTTTTCCAAGATTTTTGTAGTCAATAAAACTTTTGAACACTCATATTCTTGAGGAGGAACCTTATCACCTGCACACAGAGAACAATTTTGTTTGTTTGTAACTAAAAATCGATAGCAATTAATAAAATCATTTATATATCATTTTATTAATTTTATTTTATTTATCATTTATTGTTTTCATTTGTTTGAAATTTAATAAAAATATAACCCACAAAAGGGAAATTTGTGTTAAAAAAATTTGCAGCAAAATGACATCGATTTGTCGTTGCATCTTTTGCTATAATATGCATATTTTCTCAAATTTTGCCTTTAAGTGCAAATTTTTTAAAATTCTATGATTTTTATTTTATATTTTTTATTTAATTGAATATTTTGTAAACATTTATATTAAGATTTAATTAAAAAAACAAAGAATTTGTAAAGCTTCGCACTAAAGCATAATAAATTATTTAGGTTTCACATGAAAAAGAAACTGTTTTACTTCACATAAAAAAAATGGTTTTCACCCTAATGAATTTTACGCGTAAATTTAGTACAATTTGTTGTTGCAAAAATTTGTGTTAATTTAACAAAAAGGACTATAATTTTTTTAATCATTTCCTGTGATTGTTTCTTATACAATAAAAAAAATTATTTATTTTTACAATTAAAAATTCTGTTAGTTTTCTTCGATCTTCTTGATTTATATATTAGTTTAAATTGAGCTTAAGATCTTTTTTTATTTATAAAAATTAATTATAAATATTTGTCAAAAATGCACTTTGACGGCCGTTGCTCAAAAAAAATAAATATGATCCCCTCTGGAATAAAAAAAGAAAATTTTTTTCTATCTTCCTGTTTTGGGGCCGGGTCGGTGAGGGTACTCAAATGAAAGGAAATTCCCTCAGGATCTCAATTATGCATTTTGTTTCACTATCCATGGTATGTGGCTCCCTCTAGATGCATTAAACCCCCTTTGGGGTCCTAAAAAAATGTACTTATTAAAAA
This sequence comes from Eustalomyia histrio, assembly GCA_949748255.1. Taxonomy (NCBI): domain Eukaryota; kingdom Metazoa; phylum Arthropoda; class Insecta; order Diptera; family Anthomyiidae; genus Eustalomyia; species Eustalomyia histrio. The sequence goes on along the minus strand of OX456525.1, from coordinate 13,993,979 downwards.
AAAATAAAATATATGACACGCTCTGGAATTAAAGAGAAAATTTTTTCATCTTTCATTTTTGGGGCCGGGGCCTGTGAGGCCCCCCAGGACCCAAAAACTGACACGCGAAGTGTGGGTACTCAAATGAATGAAAATTTCCTCATGATCTCAAAAAATATTTTTTCTAACTTCTGCTCACAGGCCCCCACCACAAAAAATAGATTTTAAAAATGGGGACGATTTCGCACAATTTTTTCGTAAAATTTTTTAATATTTTTGGAAAGTCTCTTCCTTAATTTTTTTATATAGGGCCCCGGAGTTATATAATGGCTCAAAAAGTACCGCTGGCAAAATTTTTTCGAAAAAATCGCGCGATTTTTTCTAAAATATTTATATTTTTTTTTTGAAATCGCTTTAAAGGGGTCTTAAATGGATCGAGACGGAGCCACATATCATGTATCATGAAAAAAAATGCTTTTTTGTTTTAAAAGCGCTGCAGGCAAACTATTTTTCAAAAAAATAGCGGGATTTTTTCTAAAAAAATTTAAATTTTTTAGAGGGAGCCACACACCATATATCATGAAAAAAATAATTTTCTGATGTAAAAGCTCCGCAGGTAAATTTTTAATTTTTGGAGAAATTTTCCCAAAGGGGTCTTAAATGAATCTAGAGGCAGCCACATACTATGCACACTTATATGTTACTAAACGTACCAGTTTTTGGGCCCTGGAGGGCCTCACAGGCTCCGTCCCGAAAATTGGAAGTTAAAAAAAGTTTTCTTTTTTTGTTCCAAAGGGGATCTTAATTTTTTTTTTTAAATAAAGTTAACTTTTTTGGGGTCTTAAATGCACCTAGAGGGAACCACATACCATGGATCCTGAGGAAATTTCCTTTCATTAGAGTACCCACACATATATGTTACTACGCGTACTAATTTTTGGGCCCTGAGGGGCCTCACAGGCCCTGGCCTCAAAAATGGAAAATAGAAAGAAATTTTTATATTATTTTTCATATATATTTTTTTATTTTTCGAGCAACGCCTGACAAAATGCATTTCAGCCAAATATTTATTTATCCCAATATTTTGTCAACACATTGAATGACTTCTTTCGGGGTTTTTTTTTGTATAATTAATTAATTAAAATTATAAATTGAAAGCTTATGTATAACATTTTTTAATAAATTGTTTAGGCTTGAAAAGTTAAAAAAAGACACTTATAAAATAATAATTTCGATTGAAAAACACTTCTGTTTGTAGATCTCATCAAGTTTTAATTTTAGTTTACTTTAATAATAAAAAAGAAAAATTAAAAAGGAATTAGTTTCTTATTTTTAACTATATCATCTTAAGCCGAACTAAAACCCATCACACAAGAAAAATAAAAAATTAAAATAAAATTGGAAAGAATACATCCTATTGACGAAACTTCTTCATAAATAAAATGAAATGCCTTCATAAATATTTAACGAAACTTCTTCATAAATATGTAGAAACTTCTTTATAAACAAAATGAAACTTCTTTACAAATATTGATAAAAGTTGTTTGTAAATATCCTTCGGGAAAAAGGGTTCAGTTGGAAATTTGGATCTGTCCTGTGATAGGTGAAAACTGTACCGGTTTCGAAAATACATAACGCGGGATAGGTGAAAAGAGTATTGGTTCCTACAGTACCTACTATGTGGCCGATTTAAATGTCATGATACATTCTGTTCTGTGATATGTTCTTTGGGGTTAGTTGTGTGACATGTTCTTTTAGACTAGTCCTGTGACCCCCTCCTAGGACAAGCCCATGATAAAGTGACCAGTCCTTTTCATATACAAAAACCGGTTCGGTGGCCGGTCACATGACGTGTCCTGGGATAGGTCCTTTTCACGCTTATCCTTTTCAAAACTTATTCATAAATAATAAAGAAACATACCATTAATTTGCATTCTAGAGCGCCCCGGTAGGCTAATTGGTAGCGTGCTAGCTTATCAGTGCGGGGGTCGTGGGTTCGATTCCCACCAGAGGCTCTGGTCTGTTTTCGCTACAACGTGCCAAAGGCCTTCGTTGCTAGTGCTCGGTTAGGGAATTAAGATATAATTTGTAATTATATGTTTAATAAATAAAATAAATAAATTTGCATTCTTATGAAATAGTTTCATCATGTTGGACAAAAATCTATGAAATTTTTTATATTATTTTTAAAGTTTTTCATAAATATGTTGAAGTCTTTTCATGAGTGTAATAGAATATGACTTTATTTCCATTTTCAATCGGTCACCTATTGATGTAATATTTGGTGAGAATAATTAAAAAAAATATATATTTTTGTATCATTAATTATCTAATTTTTTTATTTGGCTCCAAGCTAAATTTTTTGTTACAAAAAATCGGTAGTAGAACAGTTTCTTTTCCTTTATAAGTACTTTTTCCAATTCGATTAATCGATTAACCGTTTACTTGATTAATCGCCCCTATTTTGGTTAATGTCGAAGTAAATAATTTAAAACGCAAACTCATTATTTGACCTGAATAATCGATTAAAATAGGTCGATTAACCGATTCAATTTTTAATATAAATTTTTCTGGTATTTATCTTAAAATTTTTCAACTTTAACTTTGGCAAAAAAAAAACTGTAGAAAAAAACATCAACTAAAATACAATCAAATTCTTTTTAAATCGAATGAATGAAAATCAAATGTTATGATAGACCATTTTTATTTTTCTTTCAATTCCTTAAAAAAATAATTTTAAATCATAAAGAATTCAATTTTCATGACTAAAAAATTTAAATAGAGCTTTTAACCTCCGTGTTCATGTATTTCGAGCTGATAAAAGATCTCATCAGAACGTGAAGTTTTAGAAAAGCTAGAGCCTCTAAGTAGAGACTAGGTATATTCGTAACAAGCACTATGACATTATCTGTTATAAAATAATAATATAAAATTACTTTAAATTCGAAAACTGTATTTTCTAAAAAACAGTTTCATTTAAAATTCTATGAACAAAAATAATAAAAACTAAAAACATTACATGGAATTTTGTTTGTAATTTGATTTATCAACAAATTTTGATGAAATAGAAACTTCAGTAGAATTAAGTTGTTTAGTCAAAAAAAACTTAAGAATTCTTTTTGAATTCTTAATTACACAAACACAGAAAAATCTGTGAGGAATTGTCAGGAATATGCGTGATTTTTATATATTTTTTAATAGATACTCGTAACCTCTTAAACTCTAAAGCTTAAACCAGATAGTGAAAGAGTCAGGGAACAGCCCAGCAAAACCACACATTATAACCCAGCATAAGTTTGGTAATGGGTGAGATATTCTCATGCGTTACCTTGTAATGATAGCTCGTTACCTTTTCCATTATTTGCAAGCATAAAGTAATAAGTTACTGATTATTGATTGCGTAATATATGATTTATAAATGTAAAGTATTAATTGAAATATTTTTGAAAATCTATTTTTAGATACATTACTTTGTGTTTTTTTGTAAGCAAATGGGTAATGTATGTTTGTTTTGATAACACTAGCGAAAAAACGAAGGGCAACAATTCATTTAAGTTTAAAGCAATCAAATACTATATGCATCGATAGCTCTCCCTGGTTCGATTCCTATTTTGACCACATTATTTTTAATTACAAATAATTAAAATAAAATATTTGTAATAATTTTGTTTAAAAAAAATTCATCTTTTTTAAAAATCTATTTTTAGACACATTACTTTTTCCATTCTCGTAACCATATAAGTAACCCCTTAAATTAAAGTAATTGGTATATACATTACTTTGAGGCTCATTGCCTGTAAAATTCATCAATGAAGTAAGGTGAAAGTAATCCACCAGCCCCTATGGCTATATATTACCTTACCCATTATTTGGTAATAAGTGGTTTTGCTGAGCTATTCAATTCACCAATGATATTTGTATTAAAAAAATTTATGGTTTTAACAAATATATTGTAAAATTTAAAGATTTATTATTATTTTTTTTTGAGAGACTTTTCAAAACAAACAAATTGTAGACAAAATACGGATTTCCGAACAATAAAATTAATTTATGTTTTCTAAATAAATGTACACAGATTGTATGGCAATTAATTTGCCTTTGAATGAATAAATTAATATTGAATTAAAAAAACTGAAAAAAAATTCTTAATAAAACAATTATTGTTTTTATTAAGAATTAAAAAAATAAATAAGCCAATAAACATATAAAATGATTCAAAAATTTATTGAATAGAAAAATAAATAAAAAAACAAAATCAAGAAAAGACAAGATAAATAAGAAGTATTCACTCAAATGTAAGGGATACAACAATTTTAAGAATTAACACATTTTTATAAATAATTTTATTTGGGGTTACCATGAACATGATAAATTAAGGAGAATTACAAAATGAAAATTGTTTTATGTCAAAAAACTATTAATAATTTTAAAAACCACTTTAGAAATAATAATTTATGTTCTACTAATGATTTTTTAAAAAATGCTTATTATTAAATGGTAACAAGAAAATATTTGAATAGCAACAAAAATGTTATTAATAATATTTTTTTTTTTAAATTTTATGAATTGAAAATAGAGAGGAAAACATTTTAAAAATTTGTAATTTATTTGTGAAAAATTTTACTTGAACTTTAATGGTCTCAAAGTATAATTTAAATTATAAAAATTAAAAATTTGTAAAAATTTTGCTAGGAGATATTTTTGGAACTTTCTAATCATTCAGCACAGTTGCAGAAAACGGCCAATACCCCATAACTTGTATATTTCTTTATGTAAATTTACAAAATTTGGTGCATAGGTTAACAATAAAATATCTGAATTATAAATCGACACGTAAGCGATTTTTGAGTCACATTCACGCTCGATCACGAAACACTCACACTTACGGAGTACTCACGATTCAAAAATTCAAAATATTTCGAAAAATTAAATAAAATTCCTATATATAGTGGCTAGAAATTTTGTTAGCTCCTAACCACAATTGAGTCATTTCGTACATCGTATGTATGTATTTCTAAAGTCCTTGTAATCGACCACTTCTAGTTTATTTTAATTTTTTCATTTTTTTAAAGGCATGTAAAATAAAGCAAAAAATGTCATTATGAGGGGGAGTTAGAGGGTTAATATGTTTTACAAAAATATTTGTCATACCATTATCTACAAAGTTGCTGAACATACCCTACACCTCAGATGTTAAGAAATCATAGTTTTATATACCGATCAGAGAACTGCATTTGCTGATTGCAAAACGTTCATACGCAATCAACACAAGAATAAATATGTGTTTGCGTTCAAACGCTGATGATTTTAAACCAATCAAACGACGTGCAAATTATTTTGTCACTGATTTATAATCATCGGTCGTTGTTAAACCATTGATTTTATTCTGTTCATTCGAGCCAACAATAATTATTTTGATGTAGAGTAAATCAGAAAAAACAACAAACAATAAACGAGTGTAATAAACAAGTGTAATAATAATTAAAACAAAATAGTTTCTTATCTAAAGGGTGTCCCAAGAAGAACGCAATTTTTAAATGACTGATGCAGCAATTGAATTGTTTCTCTGGCTGTATGACATGTGGCGCCGTCTTGTTGGAACCACATGCCCTCCACATTCATTTCTTCAATTCTAGGCAAGAAAAAACTGGTTATCATTTCACGATACCGAACACCATTGACTGTTTGCGCTTGACCTGCATCATTTTCATAAAAAAAGGTCCAATGATTCCTCCAGCCCAAAAACCACACCACACAGTGACACGTTGAGGATGCATTTGCTTCTCGTGAATCACTCGAGGATTTTCCTCACCCCAAATGCGACAATTCTGCCTATTGACGAAGCCATCAAGATGAAAATGGGCCTCGTCACTAAAGATGATTTTATCGGCAAAATCAGCATTTTCATGTTGTCTCTCCAATACCCAATTAACGAACTCCCTTCGCTGTCCATGGTCAGCTGGCTTCAGTTCCTGAGTCAATTGAACTTTGTATGCATGAAGATGCAAATCTTTCGTCAAAATTCGCTGCAAAGTGGATTTGGAGACACCAATTTGCTGAGCTCGATGTCGAATTGAGGTGGATGGAGTTTGAGCGACATCATCACGTACAGCTGCGACATTTTCGGTCGATCGACCTGGTCGATGTCGCGTTGTTGTCTTTACATCACTAACAGACCCAGTTTCGGCAAATTTATCCATTAATCTCTTTACAGTTGACTCTTTTGGAGCATTATTGTGATCCCAAATTGATCGCAATTTGCGAACTGTAGCCGCAAAACTTTCACCATTTTGGTAAAACAATTTCACAATGAGAATGCGTTGTTCATTTGTGTAGCGCTCCATTTTTACTAACCTCGTACCTTCTACTAGCAAACAATAACAATTGTTCAAATGTCAAACAATGACACTTCGAATGTTGCCAGATTTAATATCTATATTAGGGTGGGTCTAAAATACGTTTTTTTTAGAATTTTTATTAGGAATACCAAAAATATTGTTCTTTGTGAAAAAATTTTTTTTTAATTTAGGTCGATATCTCAGGCTCGCCCAATCCGGTTAAAGTTAAATATTGCCTAATTTTCCAATCATATTATACCCTCCACCATATATGGTGAGGGTATATATCAGTTTGTCATTTCATTTGTAACATTTCGAAATATAGGTCTAAGATTCCATAAAGTATATACATTCGTGATTCTTATGCAATTTTAAGTCGATTAAGCGATGTCCGTCTGTCTGTTGAAATGGCTATCAAGACCCGAAGATGCAAGTGGGAGTGCCTGTTTTTACCCAGATTATTGAACATCCTCCCGAGCAGTTTGGTATTGAAAATTAGCAAAATCGGTCCAGCGGTTTTGAGTGAAAATGTGAAGGTATCACTAAATTTTCCATACAAATTGGTGTATTTTAGTAGAATTTTATAGTAGCGACCGGCAAATACAATATCTTCTACTATTTTTTATCATATTTTTTTTTTATCAGAAGTGAATAATATTTTGTATTCACCTCAAATATTTTAGCCCTCAAAAATTTTTTTTTACTAAAATTTTGTTCCACCACAAAAATTTTTTATTACCTCAAAAATTTTTTTCACCTCAAAAAATTTTTTTCACCTCAAATTTTTTTTATTAAAAAATTTACTTTCACGTCCAAAAAAGTTTTTCACCTTAAACAAATTTTTTTCAGCTCCATAATTTTACTTCCATAGTTTTTAACATTATTTGTATCAAAAGCAGTAGAGAACATTTTTTCAGAAATTGGTGGAGGGTATTCAAAGATTCAACACAGTCGAATTTGATTTTTATTATTATTTCTATTTTTTGGAACACTTTTTATCATCACAAAATTTTATGAAAATTACTGAAATTTAAATACATGGTTAAGAAAATAAGAAAATTGTCAGTTTTCAAAAAAAAAATATTTGAAAAACATTATAAATTAAAAATTTTAACCTACCTTGCTTTCGTAGTTAAAAAATCAATGTAAGAAATTCTAAAAATAATAAATACAAATATCAATTTTGATGCATTATATAAGTCAAACTACCAAATGCCTTAGAATGAACATTTGTATTTGCATGATTTGAAGTCTAAGCTCACATTAGGAACAAAATTTTTGCAAAAAATTTATAATCTTTGTTTTCAGCCTTGGCCGTTTTCTACCCCATGTAGGTTTCTCCTCCAGCGTAGACATGTCTCAAGATAATAAGCTTTTAAATTTAATCGGAAAGGGATAAACCTGAAATTTAAGATGTGTAATCCATGTAGAATTAGCTAAGTCACTGATGAGTAACTTTTTAGAATTTTCGCCACGATCATTGTTTAAATTGGGGTTCAAAGAGTAAAAGTGCCCCCTCACATTAAAAAAAATATAATAATTCACGGGCCAGGTAGCTTTTGGAGTTGTCGTTAGGAACATGGCAAACATGAAGATTTAAAATGGGAAAAAAAAATCCTCATTGTAGCGTTGCCCAAAAGCCTTTCGTCTAGAAATCTAAAATCTTATTTAGTGATAAAGTTAAGTTAGAGAATTTTGAAAAAGAGGAATCGGTAGAAAGGATACACTGAAAATGGTTTGTAGTTTAAATTAAATGTAAATGTACTTTAAAATAAATGAAAAATCACTTAAAAGCCGGTCTACTAAACTCTTCATTCAAATCAAAGGAACATTTCATTTATTTTTAAATTTTTATACATTAACTTACAATATTATATTAAATATATTATTATTATTTTTTTATTATTTTAACTGTTAACAAACTAAGCACAAAGCCGAAAAAACAACACTGATTGTAGTTTATTTAAAAAGTAATACGTAGAGTTTGTTTTTAAATTAAGAACCAATTGAATTTCATAGAAATATATTTTGTTAACTATTTGAATCAGTAATTCTAAAAAGAAACTGTAAAAAATACACACTTTCAATAGGAGTTGATATTTTCTGTTAAATGTAAAATTTTTTGTTTTTTGTTACTAGAAATTCAAATAATTCCTTTTTTTTTATCAAAACCTTTAAAAAACTTTAAATATAAAAAAACCTACAAAAATCGTTTTTTTTTTAACTTTTTCTTAGTAAAAAATTATTTGTTATTTTAAATGACTTTCGATTGTTTTTACTGCTTTTGTCGATTATTAAGCAATGATTGAAAATAAACAACAAAATGGGCCGAATATAATGAAAAATAGGTAGTTCTCTTTTTGATTGTATTTGTTGATTAATTTAATATGTATTTCAGATTATTTTTAACGAAATAATATTGTGAGTGAAATTATATTTCCTTTACTTATTTCGTTTTACTGTTTACAACTAAAAAATCTGTAACAAGTAATGATTTTTCCCTTAATTCGATTTTTAAACTGTCAATAAATTAACTTCAAAATTCGTTGAAATAACCGATATTTCATGTTTTTAAATGTTATACAAATTAACTACACATTCTGTAAAAATAAATGACTTTTTATTTATTTTGATTATTTTATCTATCCGATAATTATCTATAAAAAAATAATTTTTTTTTTACAAATTATTTTAAAGGAAAATATTAACTGTAACAGAAAATCCGGATTTATAAGTAATTTTTTTTTTAATTAAATGTTAAAAATGTTTGCAAAAATATATTTCGTTTTATTTTTTATTTGCCTACAAATACGTTTTTCAGCACAGGTTTGATTTCTCTGTGCACAAAAAGGTTAAATAAATTTATGTAAATAGAAAAATCGGTAGAAAAATTAATTGAATTTTTGGCTAAATAAAAAAAGAGTGGTATTTAAAGCTAAAGTATGGGACATTAAAGCTAGTTGCAATATACTTATTTGGATGAAACAAATAAAAAGAAAGAAGTAAAGAAAGAAAGAAAGAAAAGCAGGGGTTATTTTTGGCCCCACTCTTTATATATATTCTGCATATTCAAATTTTATTCAAATCAAAGTAAGTCATAAAGCAGACTTTCCTTGTTAGAGTTTTTTTTTTGCTTTGAAATATTAAAAAAAAAAATTAGTCATAATAATATTTCTTTGGCAGGGTCTTCTATGCCTAATATATAAAATATACATTTCTTATTTTCTCATTAACAAATTGTTTACTAACACAACAATTTTTAATAATATTAGAATTTTTCATTCTTATTATTTATATTATCACTTTCGCGGTCATGGACATATTGTCAATAAATTTTTGGTTTTTATATTTTTATAAAATACAATTAAAAAAAAAAAATATTTTTTATTCAAATATGTAATGATTGCATAAAATTTTTTTCTGGATTCGTTTTTGCTTTTAATTTGTGTCACACGCGTTTATATTCTATATAAATACGTTGTATTAATTTTAAAAGAATATTTTAAATATTTTATGTTTTCTTTTTGTTATTTTTATCGATATTTATATGATAGAAATATGTATTTTGATTTAATGAAACAAAAAAAAAAGTAATATTTTAGTTAAAAAATGACACATTTTAGAAAAAATTATTTTTGTGTGTTTGGGTAAATCTCTATAAATAAAATTAAAGGTAATTAATACAGTTTTTTTAGATTTTTTAAGAAAATATTTATTTTGCAGATTATCTAACATTTAAATTTAAATACTTAAATGTTTTAAGTATTTGATGTTGTATATTTTTATATGATAATAGAGGTGAAATATTTAAAAAAAAATAGACAAACATGTAAATGACGTTTTATTTTTTTGCTAATTTGTTAAGTGTCAAAGAATATTTTAAATTTTTATTAATTTTAGATGCTTTTATTTATAACACTTAGTGACGTTTTATCTCAGGTGCGTAGGTGATATCTGAGCACAATAAAATAATTTTTATTTTTTGTAAATTTTACAATTTTATAAATTTGTCCAGGGTTCTATAATATTTCCGCACAACATTTCCATACTGTATTTACTTATATTTTTCCAGCAAAAAAAAAAAAAATAAATGGTGACACACATTTTAAATTTATGGTTTTTAGCTAAAGCGGTTTGAATAGCGCAGAGAAGGGAGCTTTTTTTTGAACCTTTATTTTTACCATGACCTTGTGAAAAATTCCAAAAAGTACCTTAGAGAATTAGGAAATATAAATTAAATTTTACATACTCTTCCGTTAATGAATCATACACGTTTAGGATGAACATTCCTAAAGTAGTCGTATCGTGTAATTATCCCATTTAATTAAATTTAAATAGAAAAAAATATATGTTCAAATCGATAAGTATCATTTCATTTCCTAGTTTCAATTCTACTCGTTCACCATATTGTTCCTCTTGTTTAATGTTTCAATTCCACTTGTTCCCCATCCTATTCCATATCCTTCCTTTTATCGAGTGTCTCAATTCCTCTCATTCCCACTGTTTCAATTCCATTCGTTCCCCTTCCCATTAAAATTCTGTTCCCTAGTCTGGTGTTTCAATTCCACTCGTTCACTATTCCATTTCGTTGCGCATTATTCGTGTTTTTAATTCTCTACTTTAAATGTCAGGTTTCTCGTGGAAGCGGTTTGAGAAAATCCTTATTTTACCATGTTCCAGGGGGAAGTGCCTAAAAATATCCTGTCAGTGCACACATTTCAAATATGCTTCAGGGGTCACTTTTTCCTCATTGAATCCCAATTTTTACCATTTTCCTGTCAAAAATTCCAAAAAGCTCTTCATCAGTAATTTAACTCAAACTCCAGGAAACACATATTTTGAGTTTCAGGTTTCTACACATCGCGATTTAGACAGTTCGTTGACGGGGAAACTTTTACCAAATGAACCCCAATTTTTCCACGTTTTTGGCAATATTTTTTAAAAAGAGCTTCATCATATACTTCATAAGACACATATTTCAAATTTCAGGTTTCCGCATTCAGAATATAATGTTTTCAGTCAAGTTAAAAACAAAGAAACATTTATTTATTCTTTAAAGAAATATTTATTTAAACTTTTTTGCACATTTGTTGAAAATGATGCATTTCTTTCATTTATTTTTCTTTTTCATTTGTGTGTAATTTTATAAAATAGTTTTTGCTGTTAGAATTTTAAATATTTGTTTCAAAAAATATTAAAAAATTCCAATAATGTATTTTATTTTAATTGTTTGTTTATATATAAAATTATTTCAATTCAAATTACATGAACTTCATTAACACACACACACAAGGCCATTAACACAACATGTATTTATAGTGTGAGTCAACATTTTGCAGATTAAACAAATAAATTAATGTTTATTTATTTTTTTACTGAATTGATAGGTACAATTTTAACATACATTTTTAACTGAATAATTATTTGTTTTAACTGATTTGTCAGTTGGTTTAATAACATTTAAAAATAAATAACAAAAATATTTCACTTAAATGAAAAGTATGCAAGCCGATTTTTAAATAAACCGTTAAAGAGGATTCTTTGCCCCATACGAATTCCTATATTTACCAAGTGTTTGGCGGAAATTTCAAAAAGTTTCTTCCAGGAATCATATAATTTAAATTTCATATTTCTAGTCAAAGAGGTATGGGAAGGCCGTCATGAGTCAAGCTTAACCTTTTAGCTATTCCCGTAGGCAAAGAGGAAGAAGAACCTCCATGACAAATTTCACGTTCATAGCGCCAGTCAGTCAGTCACGTTATTCATTTATATATATTTATACAATATATAGCAAACTCAGCAAAACTTGCTGTAACCAGGTAATGGGAAATGGAAGAAGAAATCAAGCGTAACTCATATTTTGTCACAATTAATGAAATGTGGCCAATCATTTTAATTGAGAGGAGCAGGACCGTCAAGATTTACTAAATTACTAAGATGTTGCTCAGAATTTAGTGGATATAGAAAAGAATCGATTTTAAGTGTAAATTAAATAGAAAAAACTTTGAAAATTATTTAAAATTTTCAAAGACCCTGGAATTCTGTACGCAATTCGGCACGGGTAAATATTATCGAATTATTACATCTTCGTATTTTTGAGAGCAAATGGTATATTGAAATTAAACAATTCATTATTTTGGGGGACACCTTAATGTACATGGTTTATTTAAAGTGTAAGGGCAATTAAATTAAATAATGTTCATTGCACATTTTTAAAATTCACAATTTTAAACTTCAAAGATTTCTTTTGGCTTTATGTAAATGAATTTATGAAGTATATGCGGCGTATGATTAATACAATTAATACAACTGTGAAATTACTTTTACCTCTGAATGAGTTGCCAACTACAATATTTTCATTTAGTCGCAAACTTGTAGTAATTGAATATATTTTTCTTTTCAGGAAAAAGGTGCCTTCATTTCAGCTGTTTATTGTCGCGATACTAATTGCCCTGGCCTAGCAGTACCCGAAATTACCGGTTTACCGCATCCCAATTGGAATTGTTTGGAATGTAAACAAAAGTCAGCACATGCTCAAATGATTAAAGCACAAGATTTTGCTTCTGGAACCATCAATGCCAAGACCAATTCACAATCATTGAAAACCCTAATAGAATATCTTAATGAAAAATGTTCCAGTTTTATACCCGAAAGTAATTTTGTTGTAATTGATGCTAAACTACAAGTCATAGCACGTCTATGCAAGGGTTCAGAAGACTGTGGTGAAGAATCAGCTGGTACAAAGGCCAAATATTGTCAGGATTTATTGGATATTATGGATAAACTGGGACTGGGAGATTGTGTAATGCGCACATATTTGGAAACGGAAAAAGTCAAATGAACTGGATAGAAGTTTTTCAATAGGAAACAAATAATTTTTATGGTATTAAGTGAAAACAATAATAAATATAAAATAAAATAAAATAAAAAGAAAAGAAAAATATTAAACTATTGTTTAGATATGTATATGAATAAGACACACTGATTAACATTAAAATTAAAGTATGATTTTCATTTGTACCTAAAATGTTTTTTTTTTATATTACACTGTCCAACAGCATTTTTGGAACAGATCATTTTTGTAGAACAAACTTATGTTCCAGCACGTCTGAGTATTTTTTTACAGTGGGTCAAAGTTTTAATTTTTCGGTCGAAGGGAGCATTATACTATATGAAAAAAATGCTGTAAGTTAATGTCTGAGAGAATTCTTATGGTTAGAATTGTATTGTGGAATTGTATGAGGATTATTTTTGTGGAAGATCTTAACCCTCTAACTGGTCTCTTTATGGGTCAATTTGACCCTTTTTTCGAGAAAATCAATCCTTTAAAAAAGGACATTTAAGGATTAAAATATTCTACGAAAATGTTTGCCGGAAAATTTCAGTGGGGGTCACCAAAGACACCATTGTTGTAAATAAACCTCTTTACGATTAATTGGCAAAATTACACGCCAACTTCTATAAAAAAATTATAATTTTGTTTTGCTTCAAATTTTCGAGTAAAAGGGAATTGGGAAATAGCAGTAGTATGACAACGGATTAAAGATTAAACTTAATATGCTTTCCTGTATTTAGCTTGACGTGAATGTTCCGATTGGTTAAGGTTTCTGTACAAGCCCCATACGTATTCAGCAAGCATTAGACTTTGGGATTTCCCTTTGAGTCTTTCTTCCAATACCTTTATATCCTGATGAAACCTTTCACCGTGTTCATCTGAAACCGCTCCAAGGTTTTTTTTTTTTTTAAATTGAGATGAGAGTGCAGAAAATGCAGCTTTAGTGACATCTTAACGCCAATATTGTTAAAACCGATTAGCATGATTTAAATATTTTCTGCATAGTTTTGTGCTTTTGAGTTTCCAGGGAATTCTGATATAACCAGCTGCATAAAGTCAAATGCTGTCTTTTGCATATCCGACAGATGACCATAAAATTCTTCATCTTGTAATAATTTTCTTATATCGGGACCAACGAGCATTCCTAGAAAAGGTAATTTACATTAAATGAAATAAATTATTTCTTTAAACCGTATTTTACCTTCTTTGATTTTTTTCTTTTATTTTTTATTATTAATTTTAATAAATATCACACCCAATTTGTAAGTCACAGCTGACTAGACGCGAGAACTCAGTGTTTGGCCCGGCCGAACTTGACGCCGTTTTTACCTGTTTTGTATATGATGGTGTATAATTTTACTAATTAAGCGTAAAGAGCTTTATTTACAGCATTGGTGTCTTTGGTGACCCCCACTGAAATTTTCCGGCAAACATTTTCGTAGAATATTTTAATCCTTAAATGTCCTTTTTTAAAGGATATTTTTTGATTTTCTCGAAAAATGGGTCAAATTGACCAATAAACAGACTAGTTAGAGGGTTACGATCTTCCACAAAAATAATCCTCATACAATTCCACAATACAACTCTGACCATAAGAATTCTCTCAGAAATTAACTTACAGCATTTTTTTCATATAGTATAATGCTCCCTTCGACCAAAAAATGAAAACTTTGACCCACTGTAAAAAAAAACTCAGACGTGCTGGACCATAAGTTTGTTCTACAAAAATGATCTAATCAACATACCCTTTCAGAATTATGGGGTCGCTATTCTGTTCCATTCAAAAAGTCTTAATTTGTTGGACAGTGTTATTATAAATCTATAATAATATAATTTTTCGTTTAATATTTTATATATGAATAATAAATTACTTTTTAAGCCACCAAGAAATATTTTATTTTTAAAAATTGTTTAACATAACAACAAGTGCCATCCAACAACAATAAATTTGTATTTTAATATTTTAATATTAAAATATTTTTATTTTTCAAAGAGAGTGCCTGAACGATAAATTAAAATTGTTTTCTTATTGTTAAAAAAAATATTTTTTTCATAAATATTTTAATAAATCTTTTGTCATTTTTAATTAATATATTGTGTATATGTCACTTTATATAGATAGTATAATATGTTTTCAATTCGACCGTGGTTTAAAGAAAAAAAAAATGCAGAAAATTAAAACGTAAGTATGACGAAGAAATTGTGCTTAATTGTTGGACTTATATGGGGGCAAGTTATATAAAAAATTGTTTCACATGTTTTTTATGCTTAATTTATCTCTGGGACGACCATAAATTTTCGGCTGAAATATTAAATATTCAAATTTAATGATTCAGTTAAAATTAAATGTTCGAATTTAAAAATTTTCAAACAGAGAAGTTTAATTAACCTATTTTCCATGAACAGTTAATAACATTAAAACAATTGAAAATAAGCTAAAAACGGTACTACATTATTTTCGTTTGAAAGGATTGTATTTGGCCGTTTATTTTAGTGGTCAATATCTCTATATAAATATAAAGAAATAAAGTTACTGACTGACTCACTCACTCACTGATACACTTAATGGGGTATTCTGTTACTACGTAAAAACTTGTCACGTTCAAATATTTAACTCTAATATATTTAGCACATGCTGAGTCTCTAATATCAAAATTTTATTTAGGAAAATCTAACATTATGTGACTCTCCCTGTCCTAAATATGGTAGAATTGACGAATGACTCCATTACTCAACATCGCCCAGACCACACCGCTAAAGTTAGAAAGCTGGTATTAACATTCCCTCTCTGCTGTAGACATCCGCTAAGACAAGGTTTTTGGAAATTTTATTGGGAGGGGCAGAAAAGGGTAAAAGCTCCCTTCGACGGCCTGTCCAAGCCCCTTTAGCTACGGGGGCGCATCAATAAGTCCGTGACTTTTCGAACTTCCCTCGTAGTTATCTGAAATGCAACACTGCTCCCATAAAGTACCACCTGTTAATAGACTACTGTCAAATTTTGAGCAAGTTCCGTCTTTTACTTTGCGTTTAACAGCTGTTCGTGGATTTTTTTTAAAAATGGATAAAAGTGAATTTCGATTGCTCATTAAACATTATTTTTTGCGAAAAAAAACCGTCAATCAAGCCAAGGAAGAGCTTGTTAATACTATGGGGACTCTGCACCATCGATTTTAATGGCAAAAAAGTGGTTTACTGACTTTCGTTGTGGTCGCACAAGTACAAATCATGTTGAGCGTTCTGGACGGCCAATAAAGGTCAATACACCCCAAAAATGTCGAAAAAATCCACGATATGGTGTTGGCCGATCGAAAAGTAAAAGTGCGTTAGATTGTTGATGCATCAACAATCTGTCTGAAAGCTGTCTGCAAGATGGGTGCCGCGTTTGCTCTCAATTGACCATTATGCACGGTTGCACACGTGTGTAGTCTCAATCGCGAATTGGTACCTCATCCGCCATATTCTCCGGATTTAGTCCCCAGTGACTATTTCCTATTTCCAAACCTAAAGAAGTGGCTCGATGGAAAGAGATTTAGCTCCAACGATGAAATTATTGATCAAACAAATGCATATTTTATGGACCTGGAAAAATCCTATTTTTTTGGAAGGGATACAAAAATTGGAGAAACGTTGGACTAAGTGTAATGAGCTAAAAGGAAATAATGTTGAAAAACATTTTTTTTTTGCAAAAAAAAACTATGTTTCATTCAAAGAGTCACGGACTTAATGATCCGCCCTCGTAGAAAACTGAAATTTAAAATATGCATTTCCTGAGGAATGGGCTAAATCACTGATAACATATATTTAAGAATTTTCGCCAGAAATGTGGTAATAATAGGGGTTCAAAGGACGAAAAGTATCCCCAAAAATGGCCTGTCTGCACCGCTGGAGCTAGGAAGTTAAAATTTGGTGTTAAGGTTTACTGTAGACATCAGCTAATATGACATTTTCGGTAAACGGTCCAAGTGGGTGAGAAAAGCCGAGCGCTTTGGTTAATAACCAGAAATTTGTGTGTTCCTTGGGATACGTACTAATTTACTGAAGATATACTTTTTGGGAAACCACTGGAGATAGGATTTTAAAATTTGACATGCATTCTACTACTATGTAGTAGAAATCTACAAAGATGGCGATTCTAAAAATTATAAAGTGAAGAAGCAAATTGGGGAAGAGTTTTCCCCTTAATGGTTTGCCAAATTGCTTTCCCAACAAATCAAAAATTTAAAATATGTTTTTCCACAGGTTCTCTATAAAAAGGTGACAAAAATGAGGCTGAAGGGGAAACTGACTCATTAACCACCCACCCTAATCGTCATAGCTAGAAATTGGTAATGTGGCATGTAGATTCCTCCTCCAAGATAGACATTCATTAAATGAAATTTTTCTAAATCTTTGTTCCACAAATTGAAAAGGTAGATACACTTCTAGAATATTATGTGGAAACAACAATTTGTAACAAAAAAATTATATTTCGGTTTCTTTTGGCGTTTTTTTTGTTTTATTCGCCGAAATTTTTTAAAGATTTCAATGCAATTTAAATATTTTTGGCTAGGCTGATACATGAATTTCGATGCGACAAAATATCTCCTCAAAACCCTAAGTTATAGAATAGCTAGAGCATTCTATAGAAAAATATTTTTCGCTGCATAATTTTTTTATTTGTTAGGTTACGGACTTTTATTTAGTTTTGGTAATTAAATAAATGCCCAAGCGTACTCGAGTTTAAAAGAAATCTATTTTTTTTAAAGTGAAGCAATACTGAGGAACTTCTTCCTACTCATTAATGTGCTGCTTTCTTTGTAAAAGGGATAGAGGACAGATGAAAGCTGGTGAAAGATGAAGTGCCTCATATATGGCAACACTGTAGTTGCGCGACATTATAAATCTTAGAACAGCCATATCATGTAAAGTTGGCGAAATTTTGAAGCTTTTTTGTTCTTATGTTATGTTATTTTACTTTGGTGCTATGTGAACACCAAAGGAGGACATTGCGATATGTATGAGGGATAGAAAAATATATAAAATTTTTTTTAAATTGCTGTTGCCGTCGCTTCTGTACAGCTCGCCGATATTTACCAACACGATTTTGCTGACATTTACAATTTTACAGTTGAGTAAGCACAAGCAGGAGTATGTCATTTTGCTGACTCAGCAACATTATTTGCTAAGATTAGCAAAAAATATCGCTAGGCTCAAATTAGCAAAATTTCTCGTTATATAAGCAAAATTTTCAGTTGCCATTACATACTTTTATTTGTGAGTGTAATGGTACTACAGTTAGGAAATTTTAAGAGAAGATGCGAAATTTTGCAAATAAATCTATGTTGACTGCTTGGACCCTCAATTTAATAAAAAGCTAATTTTGCTTAATTAAAAACAATATATACCATTATTTTCATAAACTATTCTGGCGCCAAAAAAATAAAATAAATAAATTCTATAATTTTTAATTTAATATTAAACTAAATCGTTTGTATATTTTAATAAAAATTCTTAAGCATGTCAACCATAAAACTTTGTATGCAATTTAAAGCTAATTTGTCGGTAAAAGTCATTTTAATAATATTTTGTAATTATTAAAATTGTTGCCAATTTTTTTTTAATTTATTTTGACAATGCGTTAAAATTATATTTCATGCGTTACATATTAAACAAAATTTAACAAATATACTATCAGTAGGTTTTTATCCGTCCTGTCTCTCGCAATCCGCGTTCTATTTACTTGGTCGCGTTTTTTATGTATAGGTTTTCTTAGGCACTTTTGTCCTTGTCCAAGTTTAGTGTGAGATTTCTAATTATCGGGAGAACTGTGACACAGTTCTCTCTTAAAAATAGGGGAATGTGTTGCACCTTGAAACTATGTTTAAAAATGAAAACATTTCTATCTCTTTCTTAAATACAAAAAAAAACACACACATTTCTGTTTTCCCTGCGGGAAAAGGATCTATCCCAGGACACGTCACATGACCGGTTTATTGTGATAGGGACCGGTCACGGGACCGATCACTTTAACATGGGTTCGCCCTAGTAGGGGATCAATTGCCCTCTGCGACATGTCACAGGACTGGTCTAAAAGGACAAGTCGTGACTTTTAAACCCGTCACGTGATAGGTACTTTAGGAACCGGTGCTCTTTTCACCTATCTCGTGATATGTTTTTTTGGAACCGTTACAGTTTTCACCTATTCCGGGACAGGTTTCAATTCCCAACTGACCCCTTTTTTCCCGAAGGGTTATATAACGTTTAATTTTGGATACCTAGATCCCATGTTTCAATACCTAAAAAACATGCTTAGAACCGAAATTGACAAAATGGCACTAAAAATAACCATCGACCAGTTTCGTATAAACCGACAACCAATGGAATGCTTTACTTTACAAGAACGCGGAATACTCATGACTATTTTGTATTGGACGATTTTCTGTCCAAATTTATCAACGCCATTTACACCGGAGGTATCATCGAGCGCTATTTTTCGAGGACGCCGTGGGAAACATGGCTACTCTTACTGGTGAGCTATACCAGTAACTGTTTTTATTGCTCGCTCGACAATGGACATTGGGATTCTGGGTCGGCTTATGTCTAGTTTCTGAGATTTGCAGTGGCTAGCAAGATTGAACCATTTAACCGCTCCAAACTGTTTCTTTGCAGTTTTTTTAAATCGCGGGACTATGTAAACAATCCACAGACTCTGGAGG
The DNA here is from genome assembly GCA_949748255.1 of Eustalomyia histrio. Lineage (NCBI taxonomy): Eukaryota > Metazoa > Arthropoda > Insecta > Diptera > Anthomyiidae > Eustalomyia > Eustalomyia histrio. Next base: position 13,974,132 of record OX456525.1, on the reverse strand, counting down.
CTCTCAAAAGCAAGAACTTATCGCCCAAGGTTCGCTTAAGAACGATGGAAAATGTCGTAAAACCTACTTGACCATATATACAAAAACATGGTTAGGACCAGTGGCGTGCCCAGGGGGGGGGGGCGAATTTACTTTCAAAATGCAACTTTTTATTTTGTTTAGTACACATATATACAAAATAGCTTGTATTTTTTAGTTTCAAATTGATTTTCTTGCCAATACCAATTGATTTTTTTGCAAGTCCAATTGGGTTTTATCAGATTTCAGGGAAATTTGCTGAAATTTGTGCATTAAGGAAAAAAATTTGCTTTGAAATTACGGAAATTTGCTTAATTTTCTCTCAGTTACCGAGCCTTGTAATATGTACAAATTTTTATTTGGCTGCTGCTTACGATGAGATCTCTATACCTATATAATATTTTCACACTCGTAATATACAACCAAAAATACGCTTCTGATTTTTGAAAACCCGGGCAATTGCCTTCTTTAATTTAAGGCGATTTACAAGTCGACTACCCTTATCTGCTATTTTTTATGACATTTTTTTTTTAATTTTTTCAAAGAAATTTAGTATTTATTTCGATGTACCTGGCACAGGTCGTAAGTGGAATTATTATTTTGTGAATTTTCTTTTAAAAAAAAAATATTTGTGATTTCAATTTTATTACTTTTTTTAATTAAAAATCTGAGATTAAAATACCACATTAAGTCTTAACTGGAATCCCCAAAATTTCAGAATTATGAGTTTATTTTTATGTCAAAACATATGTATTTAAAATTGCAAATATTTTATTTTAATTTCAATATTTTAGGAAATTATAGTTAAAAAGTAAGAATTCATAAAGTCTTGGAAATTCTTGGCTTTTTTCTTTTAAATGTAAATAAAAATATTTGTCATACAAATGTTTAAAATTTTTCTATTTGATATAAAAGTTTTTGAAACAATCTAATTATTTTTGAAGTGTTTGTCCTTCGATTTCAGTAAAAAATTGCTATTCCAAGTTCCAATGATATCTGCGCTGTTTTTTTATTTTTAAAAATTCGATGTAGTTCACGGTGGCGTGAATCAAAACGTTCTTAAGAAAATCATTGGGCGACCTTAGTGTTTCGGCATTGAAGAGGTAGACCCAGACAAAATTGTTGATAGTTTTATGTCGAAAAATCGTTTTTATAGTTCCACAATTATCATATTTTTTTCATACTCAGAATTCTTGTTACCACAGTATGGTTACAGGCTATCATATTAAAAATAAAAAGTAGCAATAATGAAATAATAAAATAATTACTATAATACTGATGGTAGCTACCATATTGATGGCTATAACCTATAAACCAATAACTTGATTTTGACAACCATACCCTAATGCAGCAAATACTATTATGTAGTAGCAGTGATCATGATGCAACAATGTTTTTTCTCTGTGTGTTATCATCAAAAATTAATGAAAAAAACTTAAAAATCCTTTTTAAAGGCTATCGGCTTGTTGTAGCGAAAACAGACCAGAGCCTCTGGCGGGAATCGAACCCACGACCCCCGCACTGATAAGCTAGCACGCTACCAACTAGCCTACCGGGGCGCTCTAAAATTTTTTTAATATGCACCGATCAATATCGGTGCATATTCTTAGGCCACCCGGTACAACCACCATTTTTCTTAAAGACTTATTAGACTGGTGTTTTAGTATGGGAACACACACAGAAAACAGATTCATTGTGCCAACCAAATTTCTTGCCAATCAAATAATTTGGTTGGAGTCACCGATTTATTTGTTTGCGGCAATCGAAATCCAGTTAATACAACAAAATTTCGGTTGGCACAATGAATCTGTTTTCTCTAGTGTCAAGGTATAACACTCTCCCCTATATATTCTTTGCTACTACATACATACTACACGTAACTATTTGTAATTTATTTAGTTAGCTGTCATATATTAAAAGTGAAATTTCTTTTTAATGTGATTAAAAGATTTTTTGCTTATACATTTTTGGTTCATAATTTGTTATATTCTATTTGCAAATATTTTTTTTGTTTTATTACACTCACAATATTATTTTGTTAAAAAAATCTAAAATACATAATAAATTAATCAATTAAAAAGAGGATATTCAGTGATCAAGATATTTTGTGATTTATTTTTAATCATTGTTTTACAAAAGTAGTAAAAACGAACGAAAGTCGTTTAAAATAATCTTTACTGACAAAACTTTTATTTTTGTATTTGTATGTAATTATCATAAAAGACAAGAAAAGAGTAAAATTCAATGTATTAAAAGCAAAAAAAATTTGACAAAACAGAAAAAAACACTCTTCCTTTAAAAAAAGAACAAAAATAGCAGAAAAAATATTTTTTTTTTTTTGAAGCAAAAAATCTGGAAAAACAATTTATAGTTTAAAAATCTTAAGAAAAAGCTACTTTCAAGCAAAAAACTGGGGAAAAAAATAGAAAAAAACATAACATTCAACATTTATCTAAAAATATTACACTCACCGAAAAATGTCTGTAATGGCAACTGGAATTTTTGCTGTTATTACGGGAAATTTTGCTAAGTTGAGCCCTGCGGTATTTTTTGCCAATCTTAGCAGCACATGTCTGCTGACGTGTAGTACAATGAAATTAGTATAAAAATTAGTAGCTGCTTTAAATTTTGCTATACTCTTTGTAAAGTGGAATTTAAAATCTGTTTGCTAAAATCAGCAAAAAAATTTACTTAATATTATTAATATACGTACAAAATTTTAAATTTATTTTTTTATCCAGCATCAAATTTTTTTTATTTTATTTATTTTTAATCAAAAATATTTTATACAAAATTAAAAACAAAATCAAAGTCTTAAAAATCTTTAAAATTGTTAAAACATATTCGAATTTATCATTTTGTTTTTTTTTTGGGAAATTTCTGTTTTAAAAAATATTTAAGTAATTTTTTTTATTTTTAAGGTCAAATTTTAATTATTTTTAGGGCTGATTTTTAGAACTAAAAAAACTTTTTAGTGCTATTTTAAGTGGATGTCCTATTTTCAGACATGAGTCGATCCGATCCACTTTTTTTAATCTATGTAACATTTTAAGGCAATTCAAGTTTGTAGGTGTAAGTTTTAATTAGAAATAACATTTCCTTCAATATCCACTTTTTTAAAATTAGTAATTTTTTTTGCTAATTTTAGCAAATCCGTTTTCAAAAATTTGTTAAATGATTTCTGAAAATAGCAACAAAAATTTGTAAATTTTCTGTAAAAGCTCTGTAATTTGTAAAATGTAAATAGCAAAAAGATTTGCTAACTAATAATTTTTTTACTAAAAATCAGTACAAAAATAGTAAAGTGGGATTGAAAACCGTTTACAAATTTTTCTACTAACTTTTTTTCTGAGTGTAATTTTTACTTTAACTCCATATTTTTTATATTAGTTTGATTCACTTAGTCAAACGAATATATTTCTATATTGATTCTTCATTTAAAAACAACATGTATGTATTTTGATTAAAATAAACTTTAACGGATAATATATTGTGAGTGTAAGATTTTTTTTAAACTTTTAACCAGACCATATAATAAATTATATTTTAAATTAGTCGTTAAGATTCTCTTTATTCTAATATTTTGTTTTTCTGTAAAATGAAAACAAAAATTATTTATATTAAATATGTTTTGATTTTCTTTAAATATTCCTTACATTTGTTTTAAAATTAATTTATTTTAGTTGCTGGTTTTTGTATATTTGTTTGTATTTTTTTTTTAGCATTTTTAATAGTTTTGTAAGTGAAATGATGTAAAACAGATCTTTTAAAATTCTATTATGAATGGACGAAAGATATTATTATTAAATTATTTGTTAAAATAAACAATAAAGCGTGATATTTATTTTTGTACTATAATGAAAGCATCAGTCGTAGTTAATTTAGCATTATATTCTGAATTTTAAACTTAAATCTATAATTATCCTAATTTAAGTCGCAGCCAAAAGTCTTTTAACAAGATAAATACATTTTTTTAATAGATCTCATAATTTTTATTAAATTCCCAATTGCAATAAATATTTCAATAAGAATTTAATTGCAGTTATCGAAAATTATGCAATAAAAATTCGAATCACAAATTTTCTACATTTTCCTTATATACAGTGAATATCTTTATTATTGTACCCATAATATAAAGAGCTTTTAAGAAAGCTTGATTACAGCAAATTTATCCAAGTTACCAATTTTAATAAAATAAATTGTCTAAATATCTGATCGTTTTTTACAATCTCTTTTAGCTTTTAAAAGCTTTATAGATCTCTCTACTTAATAAAGCATATTTTTTGGTGTTTTAAGTAAATTTTGTAAAACATAAATACACGGTAAAAAGTTTTTGTTTATTTTTAATGCCGAGCCGGTGTATATACATATCAGAGAACTGCAAAATCAACTTTTTTCTTGATTTAATCATACACAAAAATTCTTGTTCACTTTTAATAATTCAACAAAATTCACTGTAGAATAAAATCAGCATCATGTTACTGAACGCGTAATTGGAATCAGTGTGAATCATCTGTCGTTTATGTTTTATGCAAATGTAATCACTTAACAGTGTTCAGTAACATGATGCTGATTTTATTCTAGAGTGAATTTTGTTGAATTATTAAAAGTGAACAAGAATTTTTGTGTATGATTAAGTTGATTGCAGTTCTCTGATACATATATAACAAATCCAAAAAAGAATTAAATGTATTCTAATGTGGTATACTTATAAAGAGATTGAACGAGAGACAATGAGAGAGAGAGAGAGAGAGAGAGAGTTTTGTTTTTAGAGCATAAAAGAAACAACAATATGTATTAGACTCTACACCTGACCAAGAATTAGATTAATACCATAAGGAATATATTATATTCTTGAATAGGTGTTGTTTGTAAGACCCAACGGAATGAATTTTATACTAAACGGGTGTAGCTTTTAAGCTAAGCAGAACTGAAATTAACACCCTTTAGGTGTTATTTTCCATACCATACGGAATGAATTGTATACTAAATGGGTATTGATTTTAATCTAGGCAGGACTAAAATTGACACCCTTTATTTATAAAATTTAACAAATTTAATTTTGATTTTTGTAATTTTTTAATTTATTTTTTATTTAATAATAAAGTATTTAATTTTAGCCTTACTCTGTAATATCCGGTGTTAATAAATCAATCGAAATCAATTACGGCATCGTCTTGACCTCTAAATTGCAGTTCTCTGCCTTCTACGTCGACGTTCAATTTGTTAACAACTTAAGTAAAAAAAACTGTATTATAAAAGTGTTAAACTGTATTATATAAGTATTCAATACTTACTTGAAATTACGATTCTATTTGAAGTGAAATCCTCACTTTGTGGTTCAACAATTTTTACAATTGAAAATTTCCACCAATTTTTACTTTCACAAACATTTTTACACTTTTCTTTTCAATGACTTTTCAACTTTTAAACCGCTTTATTTTAAAATAGATAACTTTAACACCTTCATTGGTATTAATTGTAAGAAATAGAGAAAAAGAGAAAGTGTTTTAAACCACAACAAGTAGTGTACTGTACGTACACTACCTTGGAGTGCACTACCTACTTTTAGTTTACTGTACGTATATTACCTTTAGTGTACTGGTAGTGTACTGTACGTGCACTACCTTGGAGTACACTACCTTTACCTTGGAGTACGCTACCTTTAGTGTAGTTTTAGTGTACTGTACGTACACTACCTTTAGTGTACTTTGAAAAACCCCAAAAAAACAAATTTAACATTCGATGCTCTTTAAAATTTGTAAATTATTTCCGATTTTCGATAGAAAATCAGCTTTCTAAGGACTTAATAGTTATAAGTCTTCTTTTGTTTGGCTTAGAATTGATAAACAATACCAACGAAGTAGTCTGGCACAAACAAAATTTGAAAATTCCATGTATATGGCAATCTGTTCCGATTTTCTATATCCCATACCTTTTTCGCCCTTGGCTGCATACTTGGTACACTTATTTACATAAATATGATACAGATTATATTTTCATCAACAAATATAAAATACTAATAATATTTCAAACCATTTTCTTACTGTCCCTATTTTTATTCACATTTGACTATAATAAACTATAATACTTTTTAATGTTATTTTTTTCAAATGCCACAACAAAGTTTGAATTGTTGCATAAAATGAAGAATTAATGTTGTACTATAATCTAAAAAAAAAATTTTACTTTAAATTTGTTGCATGCAAGTGTCCCTATTTTTTTCGCACATGACTGTATATTTTGATTTTTACATGAGATGTTAGTTTCCAAAATTTTTCTGAAAAAATAATTTATTTATTTATTTATTTATTTATTTATTTATTTATTTTATATTAATCATATAATTACAAATTATATCCTAATACCCTAACCGAGCACTAGCAACAAAGGCCATCGGCTCGTTGTAGCGAAAACAGACCAGAGCCTCTGGTGGGAATCGAACCCACGACCCCCAAACTGATTAGCACGCTACCAACTAGCCTAACGGGGCGCTCAGAAAAAATAATATTTTAAAATCAAATAGGAAAAACATTAAATTAAATAGAAACTATTTTGAAATCAAATATGATTATATTTATTTTTAAAATGCAAAAATAAAATCTAAAATGTTTAAATTAAAAATAAAATTTACTTTTAACTAGAATCAGATTTAGTTTAATAAGATTCATACTAAATTTAAAAATGTTGTAAAGAAAATGACATCTTAATTCAAAAATGGTTAAATATTTGATTTAACTATGATTTTAGCTCTGTGTGTACTAACGGGGTTTCCTTGTATTTATTGGAATATTAAAAGTAATTTTTGGATAGGATTTTTGTAAAAATTTTAACACTGGAAAATAGTAGATATGGAGGGATATGGAAAGTCAATATATAACACTATATTTAACATAATTCTTACATAGGAAAAAATAAAGGTGTGATTTATAAATATTTAATTGTAAAAAAGTGGTTTATTGACATTCGTTGTGGTCGCACAGGTACAAAATGTTCTGGACTATTATATATTTCTAAACCTAAAGAAATGGCTCGGTGGAAAGTGATTTAGCTCCAACGAAGAAATTATTGATCAAATAAATGCCTATTTTTGCAAAATAAAACTGTGTTTCATTCAAAAAGTTATGAACTTTTTGATCCACCCTCGTATATGACCATTTTCACTGAGGATGTTTGATTTTCGAAATTGCATTATAAATTTAACATTATAATTTAGAGAAATTAGTTCATGAAAGTAAAATTCTCAGATTCTGAAAACGGTTACTTATATAAAAATTCATGTATTCTCAAAAAGCTTAAATTTTAATGCCTTTTTTTAAATAAAAATTTCTTAGATTCTGAGGACTTTTCATTAAGAAAAATACTTAAATTCTAAGGACTTTTCCAGTAGAAATATTTTTAAATTCTAAGAACTTTTTCAAAAAGAAAAATTCTCAGACATTAGGACTACCAAAAATAAAAAAATCTGAAAAATGTCATTAGAATCTTAAAATTTTTCTATTAGAAAAACCCATAAAATCCATGTCTTTTTATCAAAAAAGTCCATAATATCAATTTGTTTCTTAACGAAAAATATTTCTTAAATTTAAATTATGTTTATATTATTATCATAATATGATAACTATGTTATAGTACGACTATGGTTGGCACAATAATAATCCCAAAAATATATGATGCTCTTCGAATATGATTGCCTCAACAATGTTTTTTCTCTGATCTTCTTTTTTTACCCAGCAAACCACACATTACCAAATAATGGGTAAAGTAATGTATAGCCATAGGGGCCGATGGATTACCTTACACCTTACTTCATTGATGAACTTTACAGGCGATGAGCCTCAAATTAATGTATATACCCATTACTTTAGAGGTGATAATGTAAGGGGTTACTTATATGGTTACGAGAATGGAAAAATTAATGTGTCTTAAAATTGATTTTTAAAAAAGAGGAATTTTTATTGAAAAAAATTATTAAAAATATTTTACTTAAAATATTTGTAATTAAAAATAATGTGGTCAAGATGGGAATCAAACCAGGAAACTCTGGTTGTCAGCCAAGAACTCTCCCACTGAGCTATCGACGCATATAGTATTTGATTGCTTTAAACTTAAATGAATTGTTGCGCTTCGTTTTTTCGCAAGTGTTATTAAAACAAACATACATTACCCTTTTGCTTACAAAAAACCCAAAGTAATGTATCTAAAAATAGATTTTCAAAAATATTTCAATTATTACGTAACATTTATAAATCATATATTACGTAATACTTATTTCTTTATGCTTGCAACTAATGAAAAAGGTAACGAGCTATCATTACGCATGAGAATATCGCACCCATTACCTAAGTTATGCTGGGTACTTTGTCAATTTTAAATCGATTTAATTAAATGCAAGTTTGTTTCACTCAGAAGGCCACTAATTTTAAGATTACCATCGTTTAAAAAGAAGATCTGAAAAAAACACAAGTAATAGTTGAAAAAGTTTAAAAAAGAAAATTAAAAGTTTTGATTTTATTGGAAAAATCTCTAAATATTTATATTAATAGAACAGTGAAAGTACATATATAAACCTGGAACGACCTCATTCGTACCTTTTTAATGTCGTTTAAAAATTTAAAATCGGTTAAATATTGACTGAGTTAAAAATGTTTTAATATGCGGGTCCAAAAAAAAAATATATATATTTGCCCATATCTCGAAAATTTGAGGGTGTATTGGAACTTTTAAATACACTCAGCTAGACCTACCACTTAGGTCACTAGGCCATTTGCCAAGTTATTTTTGAGTGTAGCACAGTGTAATTATATACTAATTTTTTTTTAAATTAGCTTATATTTTGTCAGATATAATGTCATCTAGTTATATATTAATCATTCTAAAATTAGATATGGTTTATATGATAAGATATACAGTTATATGTAACACTATATATAATTATATATGACTTACACGTGACCATATTTACTTATATATAACTTATATAGAACCATATATACTTATATAGAGTTTATGCAGTATCATATATAATTATATATACCATCTAATATTTGAGATATCAAATATCCATTATCAAAAATACATTATAATAGGGTATGAGATATAATTATGTATGATTCAATATATATATGGTCCAATATAAGAAATATTGTTGATATGAAATAAGATATAATTATATGTGGCTCTATATCAACGGTTTCGAATCCCAACTAGGGAGAAAACAACTTTTTTGTGTTTTTTTAATTTTTTTCTTTTTAATATTCTTTAAGAACTCGAATTTTAACCCATTTCGGGACAACAAGACCTAGAAAATTTTTATAGGATATCAGATATAATTAGTTTATAATTATCTAAGTACATTAAGGTGGTCAAAAAAAAAATAGTTCAAATTCACTAGCTCCACAAAAAATATGCCGTTATGGAAAAAATGCTCTACCAAAATGCTCGCCATTGAAGTTTCAAAGTTGTTCTTGTTCTATTTATAATTTTAAATTAATTAATAGTTGAGAAAAAATATAATTATTATGATTACGACTCATCATATCTTATATACCCAGCAAAACCATGGTAATGACGTTACATTCAGCATTATTTTCAAAATAAAAATAATGTATTGCCTATAATATATTATTTTGAATTAAATAATAATAAGTTACCTGCAATAGCTTACCTCTCTATTATTTTAATTTAAATAATAATGAGCATGGTTGGCAAGCAATACCTTTTCATTGTCAATAACGATACAAAAGTTTTAAAACTGCGGATTCCAAAAGTGACATGTGTCTTCTAATATCACGAGGTTTATTTCATAATATTACCTTTTAAATTGTTGTTACATCTGCAAAATACCTACCGTTATAAATCGGTGTGTCGGTAGTTTAGCGTCATTTTAACGGTAGTTAAAGATACAGGTTGGTTGAAAAGTTCCTGCGCTCACCAAGAGATGGCACTGCTATCTTCAAACTTTTTTTTTCTCAAGTTGGTATAACTGTCCTGGGAACACATGCAAAGTTGCAAGTCATTCTGTCAATTCTTTTTTTGTTTACAAGCCATTTGAAGTTGACGTGTCATTGATTTTTTTTTAATATGGAAAAAACTGAATATCGTGCAGTCATTAGATTCTTTGTTTTTAAGGGTTTAAAAGCAAAGGAAATTTATAAACAATTGTTAGAAGTGTATAAGGAGTCCTCACCTTCAAAACGCACCGTTGAATTTAAGGCTGGTGAATTTAAACGTGGTCGTACCAGCCTTGAAGACGATCCACGCGAAGGACGACCAAAAACTGCAACCACAGCAGAAATATTTGAGCAGGTACATAATATGGTTAGTGAAGATCCAAGTTTGACTAAGCGTGAAATTGCTAATGCCATAGGCATCTCAGACGAACGAGTACTCCATATTTTACATGAAGAATTACGTATGAAAAAACTGTTTGGAAAGTTAGTGCCGCACACATTAACAATTCAACAAAAACTGGATCGAAAACAAATTCCTCAGCGTAATTCGGAGCGTTTTAAGCCGAATACAACAGACTTCTTGCGTCGTTTTATAACTATGGATGAGACTTGGATGTACCACCATGATCCTAAATTGAAACAAGAACGTTTACAGTGGACTGAAGCTGGTTGTTCAGCTCCAAAGCAGGTGAAGTCACAACGATCAGCAAAGAAGGTTATGGCATCAGTTTTTTGGGATGCAAAAGGAATTTTGTTGATTGATTATCTTCAGAAAGGTAAAACAATCAACTCTGAATATTATTGCAGCCTTTTGGATCAGCTGGATGAAAAAATTCGTGAGAAAAGACCTGGTTTAAAGAAGAAAAAAATCATTTTTCATCAAGACAATGCACCTGCTCACAAAAGTGTTTTGACGATGGCTAAATTCAAAGAATTAAAGTACGAATTGCTTGAACATCCACCGTATTCACCAGATTTGGCTCCCAGTGACTACTATCTCTTCAGAAATCTCAAACAATTCCTTCGTGGAAAGCATTTTTCGTCGAATGAAGAGGCCATAGCAGCCGTAGACGGTTATTTTGCAGAGCTTCCGGAAAACAAGTGTATTGAGCTTCAGGGAGATTATATTGAATAAAAAAATATATTTCGTAACAAAAACAATATTCTTTCATTTCGAGCGCAGGAACTTTTCAACCAACCTGTATTTCAAAATTGAACCGGTTAAAAAGGACACTTGCCTTTAGTGGGCAAAAGGACACTTGCCTTTAATGGAATGGCCATTTTGAAATTTTCATATCGGCCTTAAAGTAGCCAACTACCGTTATTATGAAAAGGTATTGAATGCCAACCATGATAATGAGTCATTGTTAATAGTTTAAATAACTTTATTTATTAGTGTGTATTTTATTAAATTATGAATTAAAAGAGTTTAATATAACAAATTATAATAAAAGTAAAAAAAAGCTAGTGAAAACTAGTTTACAGTGCTGTCAAATTAATTTATTTTAATTTATTTGTGTTATGACACATCTTATATAATTAATTTTGGTATACAGACCACGAATATGACAAAAATTTTAAAATATCTTGGGGCAAAAATTGAGTTTTAAATGTAGTTCCGAAATATTATTATACCCTCCACCATATATGGTGAGGGTATATATCAGTTTGTCATTCCGTTTGTAATATGTCGAAATATAGGTTTAAGACCCCATAAAGTATATATATTCGTGATCCTTATGCAATTTTAAGTCGATTTAGCGATGTCCGTCTGTCTGTCTGTCTGTCTGTCTGTTGAAATCACGATCACGACGCGAAGACGCAAGCGGGGGTGCCTATTTTTACCCAGATTATTGAACATCCTCCCGAGCAGTTTGGTATTTAAAATGAGCAAAATCGGTCAAGCGGTTCAAAAGTTATGAGTGAAAATGTGAAGGTACCTCTAAATTTTCCATACAAATTTGTACAATTTTTCTGTATCTATTTTTCTTTCTGTTAAGTAAGTAAAAATGTTATTAAGTCTTCTTATTGTTCGATTACATTTATTGTCTTACATACTATGATAACTAAGTTAACGTAAAAATGAACAATGTTAAAGTCGCTTACAGAGCAGACCTCTGTAAATAACATTGCTAAAACTAAATAACAAAAGTTCGTTACATAAATTGACAAAACATATTCATATTACAGTTCATGCAAAATTTACTATATACGTATATCATCTTCATCCCCTTTGGTGGAGGGTATTCAAAGATTCGGCACAGCCGAATTTAGCCCTTTTTTACTTGTTTTTATACAATTTTTGAAAATTGTAAATAGATTGAAAATTTTGGAAACCAAATTTGAAATCAGGTAAAAAAATCTATAATAATCAAATAAAAATTACTTGAATTTCAATGCGAAAAAAAAATTTTCAAAATTGAGAAAAACTTCATCTTTTGACCATTGACGACCATGGGATATTTCTCAAATTGTATCAGTATTCTCTAATAAATTAAGTTAATCAGTTCCAAATATCTCGATGTTTCTAAAAGTTAAAGGAATGGACCATGTCGCACCAAAATTTTGATCCCCTCTGTTGTCCAATATTGATCCAAATAGTTGGTATTGTGTGAAAGCAGCAACTATCATCTGTCGATACGAATCGGTTTAAAAAGTGGGCCAAATACGACAAAAACTAAAAATGGGTCATTTATCAACCATTGGCCGTCAAAGGGTTAATATATATATTTTCTTTTGAAAGAAAAGCGAATTAGAAATTGGCATTCGCAGCACTGCATCGCATTACCTTGTCGCTTACTCAAACTTAAATTATAATTGGTTACCAGGAGTTAAAAAATAATGTGTTACTCAATTTCTTATAGAAACATATAATACTAATTGGTTATTAGTAACCAGTTATTAATATGCATACCCGTAACTCATTATTCTTTATTTTTTCGTAAGCTTGCACGTAAGCAGAACACCTTACCTTTAGGGACATCCCATTTAAAAAAAGTTAGAATTATAATATAAAGGGTAATTCGTGAAAAACTTGGAGTTTAAATTACTAGACTCATTATTTGGTAAGGTGTAATTTTCCTGGTTATTTTTGGCTGTACATTACGAATTTGAAATTAAAATTATAAAAATTTCATACAAAAAATGTTCCACTGTGATCAAGAAATATTTATTTGCCTAAGATAAGTCAAATTTTACAAGGATAACTGTTATCCTTTCAATAATTAAAAACAATGTAATTTCTAATGAAAGCCCTTGGTAAGTAGATTGCATAAGTACAAGAAGTTGAATTTTTCGATGACAACGTTTTTAGATAATTTATTAGGCTCTGTCTTCTTTTAAAGGCTCTAGCGTGTCTAAAACTTTGGGTTCTTAAGAGAAATGTTGCCGGATCGAAGTACCTGTATTAACCTAGCCAAAAATCGATAACTTCTTTTGTTTTCCTATTTGCAAAGTTATTTTTATATAAGTAGTTTATTTTTGCAATTGTTTAAATTTTTGTTTGCACAATCACCAATTTTTTTTTTTATTATTACATCTCTTGATTGATTCGGTTGCAATATGTCGTTGCACATTAAGGGTTAATAGATATATTTCAAATTTTGTTTTGTTATAAATATTCAAAACTAATCCAATACAGTTTTCGGCTGCAACAAACTGTTAATGTAAAATAATAACAATATGAAAAATTTCTCCCACATATATTCTGAGTAGGTATTCTTCGGTGTTTCCAAAGTTTATTTTCCACAAGTTTAACATGTTTTGTTTGGCTAATAAAATGTATTTGAGTCATTTATAAATCTTTGATTTTTTTTTAAACGCCGAGAGCAGATAGCGTGAGATTTTATATATTTTTTTTAGATATACAACTTTTGTTCTGCTTTAGTCTGTGTTAGGAAACAAACGGAAGAAGTAGTCGGGAAAATTAAGATATAATCGAATGAAGAACAAGATATAACATACATTTTAAGTGATCAGTGATAAAAGAGAAAACGATTACGCAAAATTTTATTTTTTTATTAAAAATAGAAAAGAGCGAAAAAAATTTAATAAAAATGTCTATGCCCGTAACTGCTTCCACGCAAGAACTAGCTGATCTCATTAATGTACATTTAGGTGAATTTTTGGAAAAAAATCCAGCCTGGCAAGTGGCCGATTCACCCATTTCGGGTAGAGGTATATTTGCCAGCCGAGATATAGCAGCCGGAGAAACTATATTACGTGAACAGGCTTTATTAGCCGGACCTACAGCCAATAAATCTTCTAAACTCAATACCTGTTGTGTATGTTACTGTCGTCTGGATGGCAGTGCTGAAGATATAATGTGTAAAAATGGCTGTACTATGCCGGTATGTGATTTATGCATAACTTCCGATAGACATGCTATGGAATGTCAATTGTTTCGTAAATGGAAACCAAAAGATACCAGCAAAGTAAATCCACAATCACTGCGTATTGTTTCGGTTATACGTTGTTTTTTCCTTAACGAACTGCAACGTAAGCTATTATATGCTCTTCAAGCTAATCCCGATAGATATTATATGGTAGAGATACAACGTGCTTCCGATTGTTTTGAATATTTTCCCAAGGAGCAAGATATGTTGGATTATTTTTATCGTACTGTTTGTGCCTTTAATACAAATGCATTTGAAGGCAGCAGTAATGTGGATGGTCATCAAGTTTTAATTCGTGCCTTATTTCCATTGGCTGGTCTGTTAAATCATCAGTGTACACCGAATGCGAATCATCATTTTGAAAATGGTGAAACTATTGTGATAACAGCTGCTCGGCCTATAGCTCGTGGTGAAGAGATTGTTTCCACTTATACGAAACTATTGTGGAGTACTTTGGCTAGAAAGGTGTTTTTAGCAATGACAAAACAATTTATGTGTACGTGTCAGAGATGTTTAGATCCCACGGTGAGTTAAATTGTATGGTTAGGGCGACTGCAAACTCATTAAAAAAGTCGAAGGGAGCATTATACTATATGAAAAAAATGCTGTAAGTTAATGTCTGAGAGAATTCTTATGGTCAGAGTTGTATTGTGGAATTGTATGACGATTATTTTTGTGGAAGATATTAACCCTCTAACTGGTCTCTTTATGGGTCAATTTGACCCTTTTTTTCGAGAAAATCAAAAAATATTCTTTAAAAAAGGACATTTAAGGATTAAAATATTCTACGAAAATGTTTGCCGAAAAATTTCAGTGGGGGTCACCAAAGACACCATTGTTGTAAATAAAGCTCTTTACGATTAATTGACTAAAATATTTTTCAAAACAGAAATTACCAAATTAAAACAAAATGAAAAATTCGTTTATGATTTTAAAATTTTTAAGCCTTTGTTTTCTTTGTTAATTTTGTCCAAAATATTTTTTGAAAAAAATAAATAAATAAAATAAGAAATTTTGATAAAAAAAAAATAAATTTGAAATTTTGTACTAATATTAATAATATTTAGTAATTTTTTAAATTTGACTTTTCAAAAAGTTTACTAAAATTTAGTAGCGGCAGCTGATTTTTCTACAAATTTCCTTGTACTACACGTCAGCAGACATGTGTTGCTAAGATTAGCAAAAAATACCGCTGGGCTCAAATTAGCAAAATTTCCCGCAATAACAGCAAAAATTCCAGTTGCCATTACAGACTTTTTTTTGGTGAGTGTACAGTTGCTGTTGAAAAATTAATTAGTTTGAGTGCATTTTTTTACTATTTTTGCATCTCTTATTTAGCTGGGATGTTGGCAAACAGAATAACTGAAAAATAACATTTAAAAAATTTTAATAAAATGTTATTAAAAAATTACCTTTTGGTTCTACTACTAAAATACGTCCTAAAGCAACTTCATTTACCACTAACATCGCGAAATTTGAAAAGGGCACACGTCGAAAATTGTTAATGTTTATGTTGTCTTAAAATTTCTTTCTCATTCTATTTTTATTTTCTGTTTTATTTTTTATCCTTAAATGGACTTGTCCCCGTTTCAAAATTCATATATCAACAATGAATTTTAAAAAGGGTGCATTTTGATGATCGGTTTTATTTAAATCATGATTTAAGACCAATTTACACGTAGGCTGCATATATTTCCAATTTCACAGTATTAGTGATACAAATCTTTGTAAATTTTCTTTTGAAATTGACATTTTCAAATATTGGGAAATATTAGATATGCATGGTGAGAGATGGTTAGAGAAACGGAGTTAGGAAAGGATTATATGTATTGTATAAATGACTAATTTCTGATTCCGAATCCCCTTTGTCGATATCTTGTATTATATATGAGATATCCACTACATAATTTTAAACAATCTCCCAATTTTACCTAAAAAAATAAAAAATGTAAATTTAATTATTGTTTTTCTAGTTAATGACTTTTTGTCATATGAGTCAAACCAATAATAAGCTGACGTATAAGACTCAAAAAAATATCTCTTGAATTTCTCAAATTAAAAACTATGTTGAATAACAAGGGCATAACCTATTAATTTTGTAATTGACTAAATTAAAAAATTATCAAAATTAAAACTTTCACACGTACATTTAAAAAAGTTTGTAAGTTAAAATAACTGAAAATATCATTAAAAAGAAATGATATTTCATTTAAAATCCGGTCTACTTAATTTTCATTTAAATAAAATGCCATTTGTTATTTATTTTTAAATGTTGATTAATCAACTGACACATCCGTAAGAAACAACTGATATAATCAGTTAAAATAAATGTCAAAATTTTACCCACCAATCCTTAAAAAATAAATGTTTTTTCATTTATTTGAAATTATTTCCGTTTTTGTATTTTTTTTTTAATATACTCGTACAATACAAAATGTATGTATGCATATGAAGCTATAAACACTTTTTGTGTGAATGTATTTGTATATGTATGTGTGTTTATGAAGTTCTTGTAATTTGTATTAAAAAATTTTTTTTTTGAATATTTTTTTTTGAAACAGACAGCAAACAAAATTTTAATTTGTAAAAACTGTTACGGACACAAATAAACCACAAGTTTCCGTTTTGTGGGTAAATTTTTATTGAATTTCAAACAAATGAAAAAAATAAATGAAACTGAAAAAAATCGGTAAATGATAGTAAATTATTTCGAATAAATGTATAAAAAAGTTAATATAGATGTTTCTTTGAAAAATAAATCTATCTTCCTTTATTTTTAAATGGAACGGAAAACTTTTTTATTAAACTACAAACAGTTAACTACATAATATTCTGAGTGTAAGAAACAAAGATAGTTTTTTCATTGTATCAATTGAAAAATTAATTAAATATTACTTTGTTATTCAACAATATTTTAAATAAAAGGTGTAAAAGTGTATTTTTTTTAAATTAAATCAGCCACAATTTTTAAAATAACATGAAGTTTTTTCGTGAATTTCTTTTAATTAAAATGTCGTGCGAAAATCTTGAATTTACATTATTTCAGCAATTAAGAATTTTAAAATTTAGTTAATTAATTAATAATGTTAATCTTGAATATACCCATAAATCATAAAATTTATATATAAAAATATTGTTCACTACAAATAAGAAAAATATCAAACATTAAAATTTACAACACAAAAGACTGATACACACGTTGTATGTATCTTCAATCTACACACCAAATTAAAAAAAAAAAATAATGATATTAAAAAAAAAATAATTTTGAGAAAAAAATATGCTTAAAATAAGAGATCATAAAGCACAATATGCAATTTATGAAAAATTTAATGAAAAATTTCATGCTACTTACAAAGATGTTGTCTGTCATTCTGCCTGTCAAAAGGCAGGTGTTCATATATTATACGCATGACTCTTAAAAGCACACACTGAAAATTAGCACCAGATCATTAAGGGAAAGTGTATGAGAATCTATATGTTTAAAATTTAAATAAAAAAACTACATACTGGGTACAAAGTAATTGTTTAAATTAAATCTATATTTAAAATCGTTTAAACGTGTAGATATTTAAGATAATGTCATTCATTGACTCGAACATTTTCACTTAACGGTTTGTTGAATAGAAAAAAATTTAAAATATTTCATACGTACATTAACTGAAAAGTGTTGGTAATTATTTGATATATGATCAGTAGGGCAAGGAATCCCATGCCAATAAATTTATTTTTATCCACAGTCCAAAGTTAAACTAAATATTTATCCATATCAGCAAATTTAGAACAAAATGGCATCGATTTTTTTGGGAGCATATTTTGACAATAATTAATGTTTTTGCATATATTGGCTTTAAGCTAATCTTTGAATATTTTATTGCAATTTTGTCAAACATTTTTTTTTTTTTGGCTAAAAATGTACATTTTAAAGCTTATTTTTAATATATATATTCAAAAGTTTTTTTCTTCAAATTTATGGCTAAAAAAGTTTGTAAGTTAAAAAACAAAAAATTCCATTTACAAAAAATGATATTTCATTTAAAAACCGGTCTACTTAATTTTCATTTAAACCAAATAGCTTTTGTTATTTATTTTAAAATATTGTTTAGACAACTGACTCATCCACAAGAAACAAATGATTAATCAGTAAAAATAAATGTTAAAATTTTACCTACCAATTCCTTAAAAAATAAATGATTTTATCGTTTATATGAAATTGTTTCTGTTTTTGTGTTTTTTTAAATCTACAAAATGTATGTATGCACGGCTATAGACACTTTTTGTGTGAATCTGTTCCTGTATGTAAGTGTGTTTATGAAGTTCTTGTAGTTTTAATTGAAATAATTTATATAAAAAGCAAGTTGAAATATTTTGAATATTTTTGTTTTTTTTTTGAAATGGACAGCAAACAAAATTTAAATTTGTAACAACTGTAACGGATACAAGTAAACCACAAATTTCTGTCATGTGGGTAAATTTTTATTAAATTTCAAACAAATGAAAAAATAAATAAATGAAACTGAAAAAATCGGTAATGATAGTTAATCATTTCGAATAAATGTAGATTACCTGCTAAAATTGTATTTACAATATTAAAGATGCAAAAACAAATCAGCAATAAAAGCATATTTTTAAAATTTTAAATGTAGATTTTCATTAAATAATTGTATGTACCTAAAATGCAATTTTTAATAAATGCATTTCCTAGCCCTGGTGATCACAAATGAAAGAAAAGGGCGCGTGGCACTTATTTTAATGATTTAATGAAAACTGTTTGATAAAATATAAAACAAATTTCTTGATATTATGTTCTTAAAGAGAAGTAAATTTGTTAAGAGAAAAAAGCTTTTTTGAAAGTTTGTGTAAGAAAAAGCTGTAATTAATATTAATAGCATGCTATACAAATTTGTTTGTTGATTAATTCTCAATCAAAGATGCAAGCTGACGGTTAGTAGTAGCCGCCGACACTATCGACATTAACTGGCTGGCGGCTGATATTTTTAAAAAATTATTTCCTAAATAAATTTTTGAAATCTTAAATAAATTGATTAGCACAAGAGCCACCATATTGAAAAATACTTGCAGTTCAAGCTGACTAAGACAGCGACGCTGATAGTTTTGGAATTTACCATTATTCTCGGTCGACACAATCTACATTAAGGAAAATCGCTTAGAAAATGGGCCAAATATAAGAAAAACTAAAAATGGATCATTTATCAACCATTGGTCGTCAAAGGGTTAATTTATATATTAAAAAAAAGAGATTTGGACTTACAGCACTTCATGCCAATACCTTGTCGCTTACTTAACATTAAATTATAATTCATAACCAGGAGCTAAAATATAACGTGTTACTCAATTTCTTACAGAATGTTATATAATAATTGGTTTTTAGTAACCAATTATTCATATGCATACATGTAACCCATTATTCCCAGAAAAACATGGTAATCACATATCATAAGTATTTATACATTACTTTGCAATGTGTACAAGCTATTAAGATGAAATATAACATTTAAAATTACAAAATTGATTCATTTTTGATACAAAGTACTTAAAAAGAGTAAATTTACTTATTTTTTTTTATAAAAATTACAATTTTCCCAAAATTCACAAAAAATAAGAACTTGTCACCGACAGTTCAATGGAGGGATTTACCTCAAAATTGACATCCTTCATCTCTATTATGTATTTAGCAAACCCTTGAAGTGCAAATTCTATTTTTTTTAAATTTGTCTAAGAAAATTTTTCATACATCGAAAATGGAGTTTTGAAAATTATGCCAAAAAACTTATGGGTTTTTTGCGTTATTGGGCGACAGGTTAACAGACAGGTAATAAAACAATATTTCATATCTGAGTATTTATAAGTATAGAGAGCAAAAAACAATTATGACTTTAATCAAGTTCTGAAAGTGTAAAAAAGTGCCAACAAATTTCATGACCTAGTGTTTTTTGGCACAATATTGGTCTGGGCCATTTGCTATTTCTTGGCGAGTTCTTAACCGATCTTGATGTAATGTAGCTTTTTGAAAAGATAATTTTATAACACAAGTGGTTGAAAAAATTAAAATATAGAACGAAATTTTCCTAAAAACTGAATAAAGTCATGTTTTTCTTATATAAATACTCTTGATATTTTCAATGAATTTCCGCCTCGCCTTTTCTTTATCCGATTCATATTTATTAGTTTTATAGTGAAAGGAAATAAACTGGATCAAATTCGCCCTTTAAAAAATTGCAATATAACCTTGGACAACCTTAGTGTACACCTTACCTTCAGCATTATTTTCAAATAAAAAATAATGCATTACCTTTTATATATTACTTTTTATTATTTAAAATTATTTCATAATAAGTAACTTTTAATGGCTTACCTTTTCTATTATTTTAATATAAATAATAATGATTAATTTTTAATAGTTTAAATAACTTTATTTATTAAGGTATATTTTATTAATTAATGTTTATTTTAAATTAAGGTCTGTATTAAAAACATTTGTTTGAATTTAATAAAACAAATTAACATTCAAGTAAACAGTAAAAATTAATATAATGATCTCAACTTTTTTCTTATCTTTTGAAAATGGTTTTATGTCTGTCTCTAAAAAAAATGTTGTATTGTTGAAAGATTTAAAGAACTGAAATTTTTAGATATTAATGAATAATTTTTAAGCTCTTGAATAACAGTGGACAAAAGTCTTATAAATTATAATAATATCTTTATCTCCCTTTCCAGAGCTTGAAATTGAGATAAAACGAGAACTATTATTTAAGAAGTAAAAATACTACAAGTTTGCTATTGATACGATATACTTTCCTCATTTGCATAATTTTTTCTTGAACATGAGTACAATCAAATTGGTATTAAAAATTTGTAAGCGCTACTAAATATTAGAAAATTGCTGTAAACTCAATGAATTCTAAAATATAGAAAAATTTTAATTAAAAAAAATTATAAAAGTATAAACTTTAAATAAATTAACGCAATTAATTTTAGATACACTTGTTACACTTTAAAGCTGCTAATTTCTTTTGAAATTGCCTTACGAATTCTAATCTACAAATATATATTTTTTTTATCGCACAGCACTTTTTATTAATTTTTTTCTAAAAATATTTTAGACAAAATTAAAAAAAATTCAAAGGCTTTAAAAATATTTACAAAATAAACGAATTTATCATTTTGTTTTAATTTTCTAATTTTTGTGTTGAAAAATATTTTTAGTACATTTTTTGGATTGTAAGGTCAAATATAATTTGTTTCAAGGGCAGAAGTTAAAAAGTTTTTAGTGCTATTTTAAATGGATGTCCTATTTTTGGACATGAGTCGGTTGTAAAAAGTATCTTCACTTTCGATCCATTTTTTCAACCTATGTAACATTTTAAGGCAATTTAAGTTTGTATGTATAAGTTTTATTTATTAGAAATAAAATTTCCTTCAATATTCATTCATTTTAAAATTATCAAATTTTTCAAAAATTTTTAAAATGATTTCTGAAGTTACAATAAAAAATTTGTTAATATTCTGTGATTTGTAAAAAGTTAATAATATTTTTTTACTAAAAGTCAGCACAAAAATAGTAAAGTGGGATTGAAAACCGTTTACAAATATTTCAACTAATATTTTTTCCGAGTGTAATTTAAAAATATTCGTAAAAAATAAGATGTTAATTTAAATAAGACAAAATATTTGATTTAACTATGATTTTTTCTCTGTGTATACAAATAATCCGCCCTTAATCCTAACTGTGTTCATGGCTTAAGTAAATCAGCACCCAGAAAATAGATTCGTGCTGACAACCGAATTTGTTGCCAATCGAATGGTTCAGTTGCAGCAACCGAACTTTTTGGTTGTGACTACCGAATTGTTATTGAAGCAACCGAAATACTGTTGTCACAATCAAATAACTCTTGTTTCAATTGGTTTTTAGTTGTTACAACCGAAAAATTCAGTTACCATTCGATTGGCTACAAATTCGGTTATCAGCACAACTCTGTTTTCTCTGTAAACACATGTTATGTTATAGATTTTTTTGTAGACTATTTTGGAAAGCTAAACTATACGCATTATATCTCAATATTCCCACAATTAATTCCCACACTCACAATATTTTTACAGTAACCGACCATATTTAATTCAAAAATAAAATAAAGTTGAAAAAATAAATGATATTCAAAAGAATAGATTATTTTAACCGGGTAGTGGGAAGTTTTAATCAATTTACTAAGACGGCCATGACATTTTTTTTGACAAATTCGGGCATTAAAATGTTTATAAATTTTCATAAAAAACTAAGATAATTTTGCTGTGTGACTTAAGTTTTAACTACGGTTTTCAAATACGTGTGTCGGCGTTTTGAACGATCCCATCTAAATTTTCTTTTTAGTGTTAAAGTTTCCCCCTTTAGGCTGTTCATGCAGCATATTGATATATGAAACTATGTGTTCTTTATATCTGAGGTGTGGGAAATGTTCAGGAACTTTGTAGAAAATATTACCGCAGGTATTTTCGGGGAACATATTAACCCTCTAACGCTGCCAAATAACGGCAATTTTTGGCACTGTTAAACAAATGCAAAAAAACACCCCTAAGAAGGGGAGAATGGGAGTAAAATGTCATAACACACCAAAACCCACAACTTAACATACACACACACACACCAAAAACCAGTCAAATTCGAGATTGCACATCAGATTTTTAGTTAGACTAGATTTTTAAAAATTTTTTTAGAAAATATTTTGGGCCCCCCGAAACAAAATCCTGGGCACACCACTGTCTGCAACTAAGGTGGAACCAATATAACAAACTTCAACTTTCCAGCGCTAGCGGTTTTGGCAGGCCGTCAAGGGGGAAAATTTTACACTTTTACCCACCTCCCCGTTGCATTTTCCAAAAATTACGTCTTAGTTGTTATCTACACTCAAGGAGCCTGCACACCAAAATTCGGCAGGCCGTAAAGGGGAAGACTTTTCGCCCTTTAAACTCCCATTTTTACAACGTCACTGGCCAAAATTCTAAAATGTACCATATTAGTTAGTTAGCACATATTCCCAGGAAGGTATATTTTAAATTTCAGGTTAGGTAAGGTCGTGAAAGGGGGCTTTACCCCCTTTTTGCCCCTCCCCGAAGGAATTTCCAAAAACCTCGTTTTAGCGGATGTCTACGCCGGAGGGGGAACTTGCATACCGAATTTCCTACCTCTCGTGGTTTGGACTGGGCGATGTTGAATGAGTGAGTCAGTCAGTCAGTCAGTAACGTTATTCTTTATATATAGAGATTTTAAGATGACCGAAATCTGAATAATATTATGCACGTCATCTTAAAATCTGACTAGAAATCTGATAAGCAATCTTGAATTTGACTGGCACGAATAAGCCAAAGGGGACACACTTTAAAACCCTCTAAAATAAAATTCTGATGTGATCTTTTAAAACGCAGACACATGTATATATCTTACGCCTTCTCTACCAGAATCCATTGTCAGAACCCCGTAATTGTTTTTCGTGTTGTACTGCAAAATTTTGCTACAAAAAAACATTCAGTGGATCTACCACATTTAGGAAATTGATAAACTTAAAAAAATATGAGACTTATTTAATTATTTTAAATAAAAAGTTTATTGTGTTTCAATAATTTTTATATGCAAATTCTGTAATTTTTTTACAAATTATTGTCATTTAATTTACTCAAATAATGTGGAATAGAACACAAACTCTTAACCACGCATATAAATGCATTAAAGATAAAAATTTACAAAAGTTCTTTATGTATATAAATAATATTTTCACTGTATACGAAATCAACTTGTTGTTTATATATATTATACACTCAAAGAAATTAAACAAATGATTTTTAATGTATAAAACAGCAATATAATTTATTATGCCAACTATTGAAATATTCTGTGAGTGTATTTTTATCGTCTAAAAAAATATATATATATTAAAAAAACAAATTTCTTTAATGTATGTATAAATAATTGTACTCGTACATCAAAAAAAATGTATGTGATGATGTATTTTATTAAAATATGCAAATATTATGCAAGATATTTTATACATACATACATACTCGTATTAGGGTGACATCCTTTTTTAATTCTTAGATTATTGAGAATTTTGAGAAGAATTTGGTGACGGTAATTTGTTTTTAAGAAAAAACTCAGTCAAATTTTAAACCTTTTTTAAAAACATAATTTTTAATTTAAACTATGTAAATGTTTGAAAACATTGCATATTACCAGAGTATGTCAATAGGACTTTACAAAATCATATAAGGAGCACTAAGAATTTAAAACAAAATTTTTAGAAAATGCGTGATTCAGCTTTTTTTAACAATCAATTTTTTTAACCAATTCTTGTTTTTTTGAAAAATGGGGAAAAAAAACAATTTCGTGCTGTGATCAAACGACTCTTAAACCTAAGAAAATCAAAGTTTAGTTCGACGAAGTCCATGACACATTTGCACTAAATACATGTGCAGATCTATCAGATATAATATAAACGTGGCTGTACAGTATCAAATTGTTTTTCGAATTGATGCCCCATCTGCCTTATTATCCAACGAATTTTTCTGTTATTTTTTTCACGAAAAAGATTCGAGTCTTACGAGCGGTTATCCACATAAGCCTATGCATTGGGCTAAAAGGAGACCGCACGATTTTTATGCGGTTACGGTTACCGTTAAAACGGAAAAGCAAACTCCAGGTGACTCTGAGTTCAAAGTTTATTTTAACCAAAAAATATTGTAAAAAGCAGAAAAAACAAAAGTAAAAAAGGTGGGCAAAACTTTTTTTGTGTATATCATAAAAAAAATTTTTTTTGTTAGACAAAAAAGCACTTTGAGAAAAAAGAATGTGAAAGAGGCAATTTAAGTCTTGAAAATCATAAGAAAAAGCTCATTTGAAGCACAAAACTGGTAAATTCCAAAAAAGCTGTAAAAAGGAATTATAAGAAAAAATCCAATTTTCGAATAATAAAATCGAAAATTATTTTTTTAGATTTGTGTGAAAAACCCGAATTTTCGATCGCGGTGCACTGCGCACCGTTTATTTGATTTGACCCAAATTTTCAGCTTAGACAGTTTAGTACATGTGTCATTAAGTTCTGCCCGGTATTCGGCACGGAATTTGACTACAATATTTTGTTCTCATACAAATGGCTGTTACCCTAATCCATACATATGTTTATTACAACAATGTATTTGAAATACATATTTATTAAAAAGAAATGACAAAACAAAATTTCATTTACAAAGCAGAAACTTAATTAACGAAAATAATACAATATAATTTTGCTGAATGACAAAAAAAAATAATTACACAAGGAAATTCAAGATCAATATATTCAAATTTTGTATTAAATAAAGGAAATAAAACAAATAAAAAAAAACTGGGGCGAAACCTAAATAATGTTGTTCATATGTCTATATTAAAATAAATGAAAAAAATCAAACCTAAAAGCCAACAAATTCGACACATACAAATTGTAACCCCGTGCAACAAAATTTTATTTTTGAAATTGCTTAAAAAAGTGAACACATTAGTAAAAAATTTATTATTTAGTTAAAAATAATTGAAAATTTGAACCATTTGTTCCGTAAAAATAAATGATAATTCATTTATTTGGAATCGTTTCGGTTTTTGTTATTTTTGTTTGTTTTTAATCTGCAAAATGCAGACTCACACAGTTTATAAACACATGATGTGTGAATGGTCTTATGTGTGCATGTGTGCTAATGAAGTTCTTGTAATTCGAATTGAAATAATTTAATATTTAACTAGCAATTTAAATAAAAAACAAAATTTGAATTTTGTGATTTTTTTTTTTAAACAGACAGTAAAAAAATTAAATTTGAAATAATTGCAAGGGAAACAACTAAACCACAAATTTCCGTTTTTTAGGTAAATAATAATTAATTTTCCAACAAATCAAAAAAAAAAATAAATGAAAATGAATAAATGGGTAAATGACAGTAAATCATTTTAAACAATTGCATAAAAAAGTTAAGGTAAATATATATATTTTTTTAAATAAATATATGTTTCTTTATTTGTAACTGAACAGAAAACTTTTTTATTAAACTACAAAGAGTAGACGACATAATATTTTGAGTGTATTAAAATAATATCAATTTGTGAGTTTTACAACATTTATAAAAAATGCGCTAGATTTACGGTTAATAGCTAACCGACAATTTTTTCCGCTACAGCCAAATTAAAAAATGCTAGGTCTGACAAGAAAATAGCTAAAAAATACTGAAACGTAGTGCAGAGTTCCTAAAATATTTGTGAAACAAATTCGGCAATTCTGTGTATACAATTTATATAAATCCGCTCAACTGGTAGACTCGAAACAGTTTGTAGTTAACTGAAAATATAATTAAAAATAAATGAAAACTCACTTAAAAACTGGTCTACTATTTTTTTATTTAAATCAAAAGAACTCTTTATTTATTTTGAAATGTTTATAAATTAACTTACAATATCCGTAAATAATAAATGATATTTTAGTTATTTGAACTGTTAACAAACTAACCATAAATCCGTAAAAACAAATGATATATATTTTTTTTCTTTTAACTGTCAACTAATTAACTACATAATACATAAAATGTAATGATTTTATTTTATTTAGGTTTTTTAACTATTAACAAAATATTTATCCTCCTTTATTCGATCTTCAATATTATAATATATTATTACTTAAAATCGAGTTCAAGATCCTTTTATAAAAAATAATAATAATGATTATTTATATTTCTTTTATTATTTATTATTTCTTTTCCTCCAATATTTCGTCACCACATTGGGTGACTTCTTCAGGGAAATTATATAATTTTTTTTTTCAACATTTGTTGAAATATTGGAGGAAAAGAAATAATAAATAATCATTATTATTATTATTATTTTTTATAAAAGGATCTTGAACTCGATTTTAAGTAATAATATATTATTAACAAAATAACTACAAAATCTGTAAAAAATATGTTTTTTTTGATGTCATTAAAGTTAACTAGAAAATCTGTTAAAACAAACGAATTTTCATTTGTTTTGTTTATATTAACATAAGACAACTATAAACTTATAAAAAACATTTTTTTTTAATAATGCATTTTAAATAAAAAAAAGGAATTAACTGTAACAGCAAATCGGTGTTTATGTGAAATTTATTCTTTAAATTAATGTAAAATGAGGTGGGAAATATAATTCTTTGTATTTTAAATATTTAATAATTCAAAAACAAATGTACGGACAACTTTTCAAAAAACCTTCAGTCAGTTACTGTACAAATGTGTTGAGTTAAGTTATTTCGTAAAAATGTTATACATCTTTTAAGATTTTTGTTCTAATTTCGTTGTTTGTGTATTTTACAGCCGTGCAAACATTTTTGCTGATGCCGTTTAATGTACGAAAAACCGGTTAACCGTTTTTTTTGAAAAACAGAAACCGGTTTTTTTTAAACAGAAACCGTTTTTTTTTTAATTGATTTTCCGAATAAACAGAAAACCGTTTATTTGAACTTCTTCACCCTGAACCCTTTTCTTCCAAAAAATCAAAGTTCCCCCATTTGCCTGTTCGTGCAACATATCGGTATATAAAACTATGTGTTATTTACATCTGAGGTGTAGGGTATGTTCAGCTACTTTTTAGAAAATGTTAACGCAAAAAATTTTGTGGAACATTTTAACTCTCAATTCCCCCACATAACAATAATTTTTGGATCTATTTTAACAAATCGAAAAAAAAAACACCCCTAAGAAGGGCGGGAATAAAATGTTCGCAGAATTAAATTACAAAATTCTGTTTGTAATATTGAACATCTTCCATAGAACATTTTTGTAAATACAAAAAAAAATATTTTTTAAAAAGGCACCAACAGTGGAGTTTGTAAATACAAAAAACTTTTTATTATTTTTTTGTAACTTTAATTTTTATTTTCAAAGAATTTTAATATGAAAGGTAACAATTTACAAACAAAAAATTGTTATAAATCGAATTTAGTTTTAACAAATATGTTTAATTACTTAAAATTTTTTGATACTTATTTCTGTGTTCTACAAAAATATTGTTCATAAAATTTTACTACAAATGTCAGAACACACTAAAGCCCAAAACTTAACACAAACACCAAAATATTAGTCAAATTCAAGATTGCTCATCAGATTTCTAGTCAGATTTTGGAATTACCTAAATATTATGTAGGTCATCCCAAAATCTGACTAAAAATCTTATGAGCAGTCTTGATTTTGACTGGTTTTGGGTGTTTGTGTTAATTTTTGAACTTTGGTGTGTTCTGAAATATGTAATAAAATTTTTTTTACTGAATATATCCTACACCTTGGATGTAAAGAACACATAGTATTAAAAACGGATATGTTGCACTAACAGGCTAAAAAGGGGGAAACTTTAACCCACCCTAAAATAAAATTCCGATGTGATCTTTCAAAACGACGACACATATACATACATATATATTTTGTGTCAGAACTACAAAATTTATTTTCTTTTTGTAATGTAAAGGGTGGTCCAACCATAATGCACGATGTTAATTCTTAATAAAAAGTTTTCAAAGAGTTATCTTCATATTTTTTATTATGATTGAAGGATCTATGACAATTATGTGTCAAAAAAAAAAATATCAGCCAAATGCTCGCCACGGCTTCGGTGTCATACTACTATCCGATGGTCCATATTTTCAATTGAGGTTCAATGTCGTTAATGTGCCGAATTATCTCATTCTTTAGCTCTTGTATTGTTCTTGGCTTATTGGCGTACCCTTTTTCTTTTAAATATCCCCAAAGAAAGAAGTCCAACGGTGTCAAATGACATGATTGTGGCGGCCAATTAACATCGCCACGACGTGAGATAACACGGCCATTGAATTTCTCGCGCAAAAGAGCCATTGTTTCGTTAGGTGTGTGGCAAGTGGCACCATTCTGTTGGAATCACAATTTCTGTCCACAATAAGTCCGTTATCATCTCGCGATAGCGAACACCGACGACGAGTCGAGGTTGACGTCTCTTCTGTCACACTATCGCGAACAACAGCAATGTTTTCCGTAGAACGAACTGGGCGATCAATCACCGGTGTTTTCATATTTCCCACAGACCCGGTTTGCTGAATTCTCCCGATGTGCACACATTTGGTCGATTATGCTGAAGAAAAAAATCACGAAGTACACGAAATGCATTTTGATTTGAACGCCCATTTTCGTAAAAGGCTTCAACAATCTTAACGCGCTGTTCAATTGTGTACCTCTCTATGGTTGAATTTGGGAAAAAAAACTTGCCGTTAAGGTTTGACTCACAATTAACATCGTGCAATATGGTTGAACCACCCTTTAATATTAACATACCTCATAAGGCTTTATATAATTGATTTTAAGCTTAAATTTTTGGTGTTAAATTTTGTTTTTTTTTTTTAATGTTATATTTTGTGTGCGTCGATTTGCAAACAAATTTTTAAAAAATTTAACATTAAATGGAAATATTCATATGGTATTTCACAAGCACATACATATCATACATGGGACTAATGCATCGATTGGACTAATTAATTTATGATTTCACTACCATTATATTGACTTCAATTTTAATGAAATAAATTTCGTTGTCATTGTTTGAATTAATGTTAATGATTGATAATGATTTGATTTCATTCATTAAAGACAATGCTATTAAATTTCATTACCATTACTAATGCACTTATTAACAGAAAACATAAGCATTATTAACCGTCATTTTATATGTTAATATTTATGATAATATTTATTTAAGCGGATTAATATTTGTGTGTTTTATTATTTTCTGTATAAAGCTACTTTGATCATTTTCAAATCATATAAACATTTTTGTAAACATTTTTGATTTTCCAATCAATTATAATTAGGTTTTTTATACATTTGTGCTATTTGATTACTATTAGTAATGAAATTTATAAAGAAAAATATTTTATTACCATTAAATGGTAATGAATTTTTTTTTTCATTTGCATTAGTGTCAACTAATAATAATGAAATTTCAATGGCAATGAAAAATTCCCAAGTATGATACATATGTATATACCTGTCTATAACGATTAATGTGTGTGTTATCTATCGTATGTATGACGCATTTGTAGATGTTGTTGTTGTTGTTGCCATGGTTTTCAAATAAGTCTAGACATGAACCCAAACATCGCAACAACATGTTACGAGTAGTTTATTTAATATTGGCTAAAATAAACTGAATTAGAATTTGTGTCCAATATGTTCAAGTGTTTTTTCTCATCAGTGTGTTATTCTTTTGGCTGCTAACGTTTTCGTTGGAAAATCATATTTTATGTTAGTTTGTCGTGGTGTGTGTTTCAGATTTTTTTTTTGAAAACACGTTGTGCGGTAATAGTTTTTAAATATTGTGGTCGGATTTATTGTTGGTTTTGTTGTTGTCTTATTGCTGTTCTCTAGTTTTTCACGCGTAATTTTTGTGTACTTGAGCTAAAACATATTTTTGTATTTTGTATTTTTTTTTTTTGATTTTTGAAGGAACAGACAATACAAAAAATGAAAAAAGTAAAAATTTGTTGTACAAGAGGCCAATTGTTGAACAAGTACTTAGGCCGCTTTAGTTATCTGTTGCAACTCGTAATGAACGGTGCGGTTTAATATTAAAAACAAAAATAATAGAAACTATAACAAAAATAAAAGATAAAAAATCATATAAAATATTTTGTGTTTCCTTTTCAAGTTGCAACAATTTGTGGCGGTTTGTTGTTCTTTTTGTGTGTTGTTTTGTGTTTGTTTGGTTGGTTTAAAATACAATTTATTTTGTTAACAATGGCGACACCAGCTGAGCTGGCTCGCCTCGTTGACCTGCATTTATCAGATTTGCGTGACCCTGAGCCTAACTGGACAATAGGCCCATCAAATGTGGCAGGACGTGGTATATTTGCCACACGCGATATACAACAGGGTGAGGTATTATTTCGTGAACGTGCTTTGGTGGTGGGGCCAACAGCACGTAAAGGTTCTATATTAAATACTTGCGTATGTTGTCATAAATTATTGGCGGTCAAGGATTTTTTATGTAAAAACAAATGCACGCTACCAGTGTGTGATAAATGTGCCGATTCGCCAGAACATTACAATGAATGTCAATTATTTCAACGTTGGCAACCAATGGATATGCAACGTATAATGGCCAATAAACTGGCAATGGAAGAAAATGGAAATGCTACTCCCGCAGAGGGTGTCAAGAAAAGGGAAAATGGTAAAAAATCTTCAGAAGATGACTGCAGTCCAGTGAATCCCATGTCTTTACGTTTACTTACCGCCATAAGATGCTTCTTTCTCGCCGAAGAACAAAGGGAATTATTGAATGCCATGCAGGCTAACAATGACAGAGGTTATCGTCAGGAGATTATTAAGGCGGCTCAATGTTTTAGAAAATTCCCTACCACCGATAAACTCTTTATGGATAAATTATTTCGTTTTGTTGGTGTTTGTAATACAAACGCCTTTGAAACACCCTGTAAGGTGGGTGATCATGAAACTCTATTGCGTGGCATATTCCCCCTAACAGCAGTAATGAATCATGAGTGCACTCCCAATGCCAGTCATTATTTTGGTAAGACCTGTATGGTTTTGGTAAGAGCGGCTCGTTTTATACCCAAGGGCGGTGAGATAACAACAACGTATACAAAAATTTTATGGAGTAATTTAACAAGATGTATTTTCTTAAAAATGACTAAAAATTTCATATGTGATTGTGTCAGGTGTAATGATAATACAGTGAGTATTTTGTTTTTGTAGGGTGAATTATAGAAAAAGAAAAAATGTTTTTAATTTAATTAGATGAAATTATAAATGGTAATAACTAAGAAATTTTTAAGGTTTCAAATGACAGGCAATAGTTGTTTTTAAAATATTTTCAATATTACATTTACACTGAATCAAAAACTAGTGGTGTTTAAAAACTACTTTGATATACTTGTCAAATACCGTAGCAATTTTGAATTAAAAACTAAAAGTTTTTAAAGACAACAGGCGTATGATTAATTATAATTTATATAACTCATACGACAGGAGTTAATTTTAAATTACACTGAAGGGAAATATTTTAACGTTTTTACCTCTACTGGGATAATATGTATGTCTTAGCAATGTTTTTTACATCATATTTTTTTTGGGACATAATGGCCCACCATTAAACCTTATTGAAGAATCTCCAACTTCTCCT
This sequence comes from Eustalomyia histrio, assembly GCA_949748255.1. Classification (NCBI taxonomy): domain Eukaryota; kingdom Metazoa; phylum Arthropoda; class Insecta; order Diptera; family Anthomyiidae; genus Eustalomyia; species Eustalomyia histrio. The sequence continues at coordinate 13,941,547 of OX456525.1, read as the reverse complement.
TATAATTGTATTTGCCGTCAAAGTAAAAAAAGAGAGTATTAAAAAAAAAAACTCAGGAGTGCAAGGGTTAAGGGGACATCCTGACTTAGAGCTTTCATAATATCGGGACATTTCAGATTTTTAGTACTTTTTCACATTAATATGAGACTGTATTTTATTCCTAATGGAATAAAAAATTTCAGTCACATTGAATTTTTTATAATTTCCCAAGCCTTTGCTGCCCAAAGTTGATTTACGGCATATCCTGCTAATTTTCATAAAGTTTTTTCTAAAACTAAAACTATTTAAATTCTTTTTTTTGAATAAACTTTGTTTGAATTTTTAACTTGAATGTCTCATACAGAAATATTAAAAGATTTTCGTAATGAATTGTTTTAAGTCTATTTAGAAGAAAATTTTATGTAGAATAAAATACTTTTAAATTTTAATCAAAATAGTGTTATCCATCGTGTAAGCAGTTCAGTAATTTTTGGACAAAAAATGATTTCAGAAAAATTTTCAACTGAAGTTTAAGAAACACATAAAATATCACTTAAGTTTTTGAGTTCAATAGGATATAACTTTGGAATGTACTTTTGACTTTTAAGTCTGGTATTTTAGTGGAGAATTATTATCAATTGATGCAAAAAAAAATATATATATATATCAATATCATGAAGACTCTTAAGCAGGCTGTCCTCCTAAAGACAAGTTTTAGAATAGAAGCAGCGAATTTCTTAACTAAAAAATTATAAGTTGAAAATCAAAAAAAGTTTTATTTTTTTTTATCTTCATTTACATAACCGAGACATTAGGGCCTTATGTGGTTAATTAAAGCTACTATCTAAATAACAAACTTCTAGATAAATCATTATATATTATATAAATTATATCTTTAATCCCTAACCGAGCATTAGCAACAAAGGCTATCGGCTCGTTGTGGCGAAAACAAACCAGAGCCTCTGGTGGGAATCGAACCCACGACCTTCGCACTGGTAAGCTAGCACGTTACCAACTAGCCTACCGGGGCGCTAATTTTATCTCTTTTGTCCCAATTTTAAGTATCAGATTTCAAATTTAAAGAGTTTGCACAGCTTACTAAAGGGAGAAACTTTTCCCCTTTTGGTTTCCACCCCAAAAAATTTCTAAAATTTCCACTTTAGATGACGCCTATTCCGCAGGATGAACCTTTATGCGAAGGTTCATTTTCCCAGTTCCTGCCGTTTTCGCTGGGTAATCATTGGAGAAATTTTTCTTATTGAACACCTGAAGAGGTTTAGGCAGAATGTCCACCTCGAAGTTAAAATTCCCAAAAATTCCCTCTTAGTAGATATCTGAGCCGGAGGAGAAACCTACATAACAGATATCAAGTTCCTACTTCCAGCAGTTTGCGCTGGCATTCTGTTCCCTTTTAACCTCATTTTTACACGTTTTTAGTAAGAATTCCAAAAAGAATCTCTTCTGGATATTCTGTATTTCTAGCTGAAAGGTTTGAGTAGGACGTTAAGGGGGAGACTTCCCCTTTTAAGCCTTCAATTTTACCGATGTTTAGTGTTTAAATTTCCTCTCTCCTAGGGTGGCATTGTGTTTTAATTCCACTCATTCCTTAATCTATTCCAATTTGTCTAAAATTCGATTTCTGTCCCGTTCCATTCCATTTCGTTTCTCTTGTTTGGTTTCACTCGATCCTAGTAGCATTATATTTCGTTCCTTTTGCCTTATGTTTCAATTCCACTCATTCCACCACCGATTCTTTTTCGTCGTACAATGTTAGTGTTTTAATTTCAAACATTATTTAAATTTCAATTTACTTACTAAGGCGGTTAGGTTAGCGCAGCAGGCACTTTTCCCTTTTGAACACCACGTTTCCGGCGAAAACTTTAAAAATTGTTTCATCAGTGAGTTAGATCATACTCTAGGGAACAAACAATTAAAATTTTAAGTTTCTAGCCAAAACGGTTTGAAAATGCCGTTAAGGGGAAGACTTTTCCCCTTTCATCACCCAATTTTATAATGTTTCTATCAAAAAATTCCAGAAAGGACCTTATCAATGAATAAGCCCATACTTAAGGGTACATACTCAGTTGACTACGTCTTCAAGACATTCTCAATGATGGGTGCATGACAATGTAAAGTCTTCGAAGACAAATATAAGACAGCCGGAATAAATCGTCAAAGACTTTTTCGGACAAATGTCGCGGAAATCATGGACGACTAAAAAAGAGACAATGTCGCTCAGTTTGTCGTGCACGCAATAAGAATGAAGACAATATTTAAGATGTAGTCGCTCAACTTGTCTTTTTAATAATGTTTAAGAGATGACAACTTTCAGATCTTTTTGGCTAATTTTGTCGTTAACGAATATTTTTTAAACATCGCCGTTTAAGCTAACTTCAGCGACAGGGGACAAATTCAAAAATGTCTTACATAAATCGTCAAAGACAATGTCGTCCACGACCATTTCGTCAACTGGGTATATTAAGGGAACACATACACTGCTTTAGAAACAGGTTTAATATTATTTGTACTCTCGCTCTTAGCTATCAACGTTAGGTGGTTAAAGTAAATATACATGAAACAGATTAAACTTAAACAAACATTATAAAGCTAAAGAGTATAATATATTTTTTATTAAACGTAGAGTTTTATCCACATTTAGAGTTAACCTGCATAAGAAAATAGCGTGTAAATTTTCGCCTAAAATACAGATTTCTGTACTTTGAGTTTTTTTTTAGAAGTTAACGGGTATACGTTATGGCGAAAATACAGCTATTATAACATAAACACAACAACTTTTTACGCGCGCACACAACTTTTGTACGATATACAAAACAGTTGAATTGAGGCAATAGACTACTGGGTTTGTGGAACTTACTGCCCGGAAAATCATGCAAATTGCAACAAATGATTCAAAAGAGTCCCTGCGGGAAAAGGACCTATCCCGCGACACGTGACGTGACCGGTTCATTGTGATAGGGATAGGTAACGGGACCGGTCACTTTAACATGCGCTTGTCCTAGGTGGGGGTTACTTGCCCCCTGTGACATGTCACAGGATTGGTCTAAAAGAACATGTCATGACTTTTAAGCCGGTCATGTGGTAGGTACTTTAAGAACCGGTCCTCTTTTCACCTATCTCGTGATATGTATTTTTGGAACCATTCCAGTTTTCACCTACCACGGACAGGTCCCAATTACCCAATTAGAATTAGAAATTAAGTTATTTTGATAGAAAACAAAATTTTATTAATTATTTGTGAGGAAATTCATCATGTAAGTGCACGTCTCGAAAGCGAGAAAGTGCACAGAGAAAACAGATTTATCGTGACAACCTAATTTCTTGCCAATTGAATATTTTGGTTGCAGCAACCGAACTATTTAGTTATCCCAACCAAATGTTTTTCTGATACAATTGAAATATTTAACATCAAGCAAAATTCGGTTGCGACAAACAAATATATCGGTGGCGCTTTAACCAAAGCATTCGGTTGGCAAGAAATTCGGTTGTTACAATGAATCTGTATTCTCTGTGTGTCAAAATAAAAATTTTGTAAAATCTTTAAAAAAAACAAACAAAATTTTCAAATATCATAAAAACGCTTTCAAGCTGACTAGTAAATACTGTTGATAAAATAAGTAAAGGGTGGTTGAATTTTAAGGGCCGATGTTGATTTTGAATAAAACACATTTATTTATTTTTATTATCATAATATGCTATGGTTCAATTATGTATGGAACAAAATATCGGCCAAATGGCCGCAGCGACCTCGGCGGCACACCTCCATCCGATGGTCCAAATTTCCGATGACGCGGAGGCATAATTGAGGTTCTATGCCCTTAATATGCCGAATTATCTCATCCTTTTGCTCTTGAATTGTTGCTGGCTTATCGATGTATACCTTTTCTTTCAAATAACTCCAAAGAAAGAAGTACAATGGTGTCAAATCACATGATCTTGGCGGCCAATTGACATCGCCACCACGTGAGATAACATGGTCATTAAATTTGTCGCGCAAGAGAGCCATTGTTGAAACCACATATCGTCCAGGGTCATATCCTCAAGACCTGTACACAATAAGTTCGTTATCATCTCACGATAGCGAACACCATTCACGGTAAATGCTTGGCCGACCTCATGACACACTATCGCGAACAACAGCAATGTTTTCCGCAGAGCGAACTGGGCGAGCATGCACAGGTGTTTTCACAGACCCGGTTTGCTGAAATTTGCCCACAATTGTGGACACATTTGGTCGATTATGCTGGCCAAAAAAAATCACGACGTGCAGGAAATGCATTTTGATTTAAACGCCCATTTTCATAATAAGCCTGAATAACTTTAACGCGTTGCTCGATTGTGTATCTTTCCATGGTTCAAATTGAGTAAGTCTGAAATTGAGAAATGTCAAATAAAATGCAGAAATGCAGGTGTGGTTCACATTTAATATCGGCGCTTAAAATTTAACCACCCTTTACAAGCACATACCGCACAGAGAAAATAGAATTCGTGCCGATAACCGAATTTGTAGCCAATCGAATGGTTTGATTGTGGTAACCAAATTTTTCAGTTGTGACAACAGAAAACATGAGTAATTTGATTCTGACAACAGTATTTCTGTTGCCTTAATAATAATTCAGTAGTCACAACCGAATAATTCGGTTGCTGCAATTGAACCATTCGATTGGCATCAAATTCGGTTGTCAGTACGAATCTGTTTTCTGGGTGCGGATTCTATAAGGATACTTATTAAAAGCACATCGTCTTAATCTATAAATGAAGTGATAGGTTTAAAAGAAATTTAACAGAAAGTAACATTTCGGATTAGTAGAAAATTATTTAAGTTTAAAACAAAATTTCATATAAAAATTACTGTAAGTCAGGCAAACTGTTAATTAAAATAAAATTGTAAATAATAATTAATCATATGTCCTGGTGTATTTTTTTAACAGAATTTGAATACAATAATTATTTGGTAGAAAAATAATTTCTGACAAAATCACATAAACATTAAGTTAGTACATCTTTTTTAGTTAAATTACATTCAAAAAAATTATAAATATGAATGGCTGATATGTCACGATAAACAGATCTCAACAATTTCTTCAAACATTGAACAACATTGAAGTTATTCATCATTTAACATAATACTTATTTACAATACGACCTCTTTTTTAGTGCAGCGGCTTATTTATAATTATATTGTAATATTTAAATAATTGTTTTTTTTTTTTTAATATATTCTCTTGTGCACTTGTTTAGATATAAAGCGTGTGTGGTTTTTCCCTACCATTATGTCTAGGAAAAGGTATAATTTACATAAATTAAATCCCCTCCCAATAATAGCTACTATTAAACTTTGCCACACAAAATTACTTAATAGCAGCCATAAAATTAAATAGCTTTTCAATTATTTTAAAATTCATTATGGTTGTTGTTTATATTTGGTTTAAATGTCAAAATTCCATCAATATATTTAACATAAAAGTATATCAAAGAAATTATTTATGCATGTACATATTTATATTCTTGTTGTGTTCTTTAAATAGACTATTTTAAGATGTATATTAAAAAAAATTAATATTGGTTTAAATCTATTTGAAATTTTTCCAAAAAAAAAAAATGAACTATAAAGAATTTACAAATTACACAGGGCAATACTATTTTCGGTTGTGAATAATGCCTAGGCCAGGAGAATCTATTAGATTAGTTTAGTAAAACCTACAACCTACTCTGACGCTGCAAAATTTATGGACATTTAAAATTTTATTTTTTTAGTAAATACTGCAAAATAAATGATATGATGTACGTCAGAGAACTGCATTTGCTGATTGCAAAACGTTCATACGCAATCAACACAAGAATAAATATATATTTACGTTCAAACGCTGAATATACTCTAACACACATATTTTTTGATGATTTTAAATTAATCAAACGACGTGCAAATTCTTTTGTCACTGATTTATAATTATCAGTCGTTGTTAAACTATTGATTTTATTCTGTTCATTCGAGCCAACAATAATTATTTTGATATAGAATAAATCAGAAAAACAACAAACAACGTGTATAAGTGTAATCATATTTAAAACAAAATAGTTTCTTATTTATAAAAAGGGGGTGGTTTTGTAGAAACACATTTCATAAATGTTATATGTATATTAGGGTGGGTCTAAAATCCGTTTTTTTAGATTTTATTAGGAATACCAAAAATATTGTTTTTTGTGATTTTTTTTTTTTTTTTTAATTTAGGTCGACATCTCAGGCTCGCCCAATCCGGTTAAAGTTAAATATTGCCTAATTTTCCAATCAAAATAGATGAAAAAAAATGAAGACAATATTTAAATTTTTCCGGATTAGGCAAGCCTGAGATATCGACCTAAATATTTTTCCAAAAAAATATTTATATTTCACAAATAAGAATATTTTTATTACTAATAAAAATTCTCAAAAACCGGATTTAAGTCCCACCCTAATGTAAACAATATCATTTATGAAATGTGTTTCTATTTTGTTTTAATTATGAATACACTCATACGGGTTGTTTGTTGTTTTTTCTGATTTATTCAACGCTGACTTTTTGTTGAGTGATTAAATTTTCAGTAAACATAATCGACATATGATTCAAACTGATCCGAATTAAGCGTTCAGTAACATGATGCTGATTTTATTCTACAGTGAATTTTGTTGAATTATTAAATGTGAACAAGAATTTTTGTGTTTGATTAAATCAAGAAAAAAGTTGATTTTGCAGTTCTCTGATGTACGTACACTCAGAATATTATGTAGTTAACTGTTTGTAGTTTAATAAAAAAGTTTTCCGTTCCATTTAAAAATAAAGGAACATACATTTATTTTTCAAAGAAATATCTTTATTAACTATTTTATACATTTATTCGAAATAATTTACTATCATTTACCGATTTTTTTCAGTTCCATTTATTTTTTTCATTTGTTTGAAATTAAATAAAAATTTACCCACAAAACGGAAGCTTGTGGTTTATTTGTGTCCGTAAAAGTTATTACAAATTTAAATTTTTTTTGTTGTCAGTTTCAAAAAAAAATATTCAAAAAATTTCAATTTGTTTTTTTTTTTTATTTAAATTGGTGGTATATATACCAAATTTTTTAATACAAATTACAAGAACTTTATAAACACACATACATACACAAACACATTTACACAAAAAGTGTCTATAGCTATGCATACATACATTTTGTATTGTACGAGTATATTAAAAAAAAAAAAAAACAAAAAATACAAAGAGGGAAACAAGTTCAAATAAATGAAAAAAAAAACATTTACTTTTGAGAGGAATTGGTAGGTAAAATTTTGACATTTATTTTTACTGATTATATCATTTGTTTCTTACGGATGTGTCAGTTGATTAATCAATATTTAATATAAATAACAAAAGGTATATAATTTAAATAAAAATTAAGTAGACCGGTTTTCAAATGAATTATCATTTTTTTTAATAGACATTTTCTGTTATTTTAACTTACAAACTATTTAATGTGTATGTAAATTCAGTCTGTGGTTACCTATAATGAAATCTTATGACGAACTTTTTCATATGAAAATACCAGATATAATATAAAAATATTAATATCAAGTTTTAATTAATATATTTATTCATTACATTACAAAATTTTATTAAATTTGCAGCAATTGTGGAATTTCTTATATAAATTAAACTTATTGAATGAAGCTTTGCAGCGCCATATTGTGTAAGAATTTATTTGCACTAACTTTATATTGGACGAATTAATGTGTCGTCCAGTAAAAGAATCATCAACACTCAAGGTCATAAACCTCACTTTATTCTATATAGTGTAATTTCAAATAAAGCTATAACAAATTCAAAAAATACTGAAAAGTGAAAAATAATTCCATATGACTGAAAAACATATTTCAAAACATTCACTCAAATAGGAACAAAAAGAAAAACGATTTTTAAATAAAATTGACTATGCGTTTAAATATAATTAACCGACACTAGGCAGACATTTCTAGTTAATTGCTTTAAAAGTCATTTTGTTAAAATTATGTGTCTGTTTCATAGTTATTCATATTCATAGTTTAAAAAATGTACCCTGCACTTTTTAAAGGTATATTTAAATTTTTGCTTCGTTTTGTAATATTTTGAAAAATATACAAATATGTCGTTAAAACCGATCATTTTATATTCAACAAAAATTTTAGTATTAAGGTCAAGCTTTCCCAATGTCTGATATATTTTGTATCTGCATTGAATGAAATATCAGATATTTTATTAAAATCGTTAAACAATTTAAATTTTAAAGTAGATAAAATATTAAAATTATACACACAAAATAATAAGGCTGTAAATTTAATAAATTTTTAATCCTTTAGCCATCAAACTATAACTGCTGCAGATTTTTTTTAACAAATCTTTTTGGAAATTTTGACTTGTTCGCCAGAAAGGAGAAATATGCCGCTACAATTCAAATGTTAATAGATTTCGATTCTGAATGGTATTGCATTTTGTTTTTTAAAATTTTAATTTAAGAAATTTACAAAAACTTATTATGATTGACACTACACCTTTTCCAATTGTATTACAGAAATAGTGAATTGTATTTCAGAATAGTCAATTTTATTTCAGAATAGTCAATTATATTACAGAAATAGTCAATTATATTTCAAAAATAGTCAATTATATTTCAGAAAAGTTAATTGTATTTCAGAAATAGTCATTTGTATTTCAGAATAGTCAAATATATTTCTGAAATAGTCAATTGTATTTCAGATCATTTCATTCGGTTTAGACCACGCCAGTAGTAGATCACGACGAACATGTCGCACCAAATACCGAGCTAAGCTTCATGCCATAAATATTTGGCTTTGATAAGGATGTTGGTGGCTGTCTGGCAAAACTCAAGACTTTTTGCGATTGGGGTTGTCGTAATGGATCCACTTTTGACGTCGCGCGGCTTCAACTCGTATGACACTCATTTTCATTGCTTTTGAATCCCATGGCTTTTAGACGCTTTCTGACTGTCGACACATCCACTACCAAAGGTTGTGACAACTCCTGAAGTAATGATTCCAATTCTTGGTCTTCAAACTTTTTAAGTTGACCCGGCCGTTCCTCAAAATCAACACTCAAAATCTACACTTTTAAAGCGCCAAACCAACTCCGACACGATTGTTCAGATAGAGCATGCTAGCCGTAAACTTTTACACTTCGCATATAAATTTTTGAATTTTAATATTTATTTATAACAATTTATAATTATTGTTAAAAAAACTATGATTTAGCTGGCTCATAAATGGTTAATTCCTGGAGTCATTTAATGCCTTACTAAAAAAATATTTTGCATACCAGTGATATCCACTTTGTCCTGCACCCCGTTTCTGTATCTGATGTGAGAAGTTTTCGAATCGAGAAATTCATGGTCACCCTACTTTATACAGGATGACTTAATAGATGATAAAATTGTTTGCATTTTTACAGGAAATCTTTTAGAGCTTTTAACTTCTAAAGCTATTGACTCATTTAATTTTGTAAAATTTCTTATTAGATAGAGAAATAATTAAAAAAAACGCATTTTTATCTTATTTAGATTAATATATATTTAATTGCCTGTGACTCACCCTTTAGAATAGAAATACAGAAACGAGGTGCTGGTCGGAATAATAATTCTTGGTGTGTTCAAAATCACATTTTTAACTTTAAAACAAAGCTACTCCCTATATTTATTTTGTAGTCCCTATATTTAACAACTTCCGTAAACTAATGAAAAAGTCCATCTGATCATCGATTTTTCATAGCACTGAAAAAACTACTTCCTCCCAATGACACGCCAATGTTAAAATCATTAATGATTCACCGAAATTTTCACAACTTCGGGTTCAGTAGATTTAGTGTTTAACTACTTTTTCCTCAGAATAATGGCATACTGGTAATGGGGAAAAGAAGTACTTATATGTACTTGGTATCTAGTGAAACCCTTTGTGTGCTACTTACTGCCTTAATTACGTTGTAATGTCTGTTTTTGCTGGGAATCAAATTACAAGTCAGAATTATAAAGATAAGATAAGGATAAACACTGTAGAATTTGGATACAATCGGTCTGTATGTAATCCTACCTCCGTCGGTAGGTATTTATACACACAAAATCGTGTATATCTGGTAGAAATTTGGGTTGTGATTTTTGTATTGGACACTAATGAAAAATTGACCATATTTGGACCTAGTCCTCATATATACTTACCGTAAATTTTTCTGAATTTTTCGAATTGTTGCTAAAAAAGACTTAGTCTCTTCCCGAAATTTTGACTGCTTCCGAAAATTTATATAAATAATATATGGTGTAGGGTATCATATAGCCGGCAATTCCGGCTTTATGGTTATGTATTTACTCTAACCGTTAGATGTTACTACCGGTGTGTCCAAATTTTATAGATCGGTCTCCTCCCGTTTTTTAAAAATTGCCCATATTTCAAAAACTAAAAGAGATAACGCAAAATGTACGAAAATTTTGATTACTCCTAGCTTTACACTAAAAAAAGTGCAGTTTTATAAAACAGACCGCTCCTGTATTCATAAATACATTTAGAAAATAAGAACCGGGTCCTGGAAGGTTCCCCAAAACTTTATAATATGAACGAAATTTACAACTCAATATGATTGAAACAAATCTGAATCTCAGCCAAAAAACAAAAATAAATTTTTGTTAAAAAAACAAATTTTTCTGTTCAGCAAACAGATATATTATTTTGAGTGTAATAATTTCTGATGTGAGACTTATAAACCTCCAAAAAGAAATTCTTATAAAAGAGTAGCCGTAAAAATTTTTTATATGATTAATTAGTGTCAACTATTGGTTAAAGTACACGTAGGGTATTTAAAATTTTCTATTTCTGCGTCAAAGCTATTTTTTTCTTTTTTTTAATTTTTTGTTTCATTTCTCTTCTTTTTTGTGTTGAATATTTTAAATTATTGCGTGTTACTATACTAGATAAATGTACGATAATAAATTAATATATTTAATACAAAAAAAAAGTGTTTCATGTTTATGTCACACTAGAAAAAAATTTAAATACTTAGTTTGTTGTGGTGAAATAAAGTAATTAATTTAATTTAAACAATTTTTTTTCTTACAAAATTTAATTAAAATGTATTAATTATTTTCTTTTGGTGGACATTGACAAAGAATTTTAATTTAAGGTACATTGAACTTAAAATTATTTTCTACTTTTTCTACTGTACTAAACCTTAAGACACAATTGTGAGGAAAATACTAAAATAAATATTGAGCAAATTGTGGTTAAATTTAAATATGCATTTACTACAAGTAATGCAAATAATTTATAAAGTAGAGCGCCCCGGTAGGCTAGTTGGTAGCGTGCTAGCTTATCAGTGCGGGGGTCGTGGGTTCAATTCCCACCAGAGGCTCTGGTCTGTTTTCGCTACAACGAGCCGAAGGCCTTTGTTGCTATTGCTCGGTTAGGGTATTAATATATAATTTGTAATTATATGATTAATAAATAAAATAAATAAGTAAATAAATAAATAAATAAATAAATAAATAAATAAATAAATAAATATATAAATAAATAAATAAATAAATAAATAAATAAATAAATAAATAAATAAATAAATAAATAAATAAACAAATAAATAAATATATATATAAATAAATAAATAAATAAATAAATAAATAAATAAATAAATATATATATATATATATATATATATATATATATATTCATTTCGCATACTTTGAAGACATCTGTATATACAGCCAAAAAAGTCCCTATAATATGCGCCGTATCCAGTAAAATGTCTTCAGTGTAAACAGTAGAATAATTAAAAGTTTGAGGTCGGTCCCCAAAGTACCAAAATGTCTTCATAGTAACTTGTGGAACGAAAACCCGTCCCCGCAAGATGCGCTGTGCACATATATATATATATATATATATATATATATATATATATATATATATATATATATATATATATATATATGTGCACAGCGCATGCTGCGGGGACGGGTTTTCGTTCCACAAGTTACTATGAAGACATTTTGTTACTTTGGGGACTGTCCTCAAACTTTTAATTATTCTACTGTTTACACTGAAGACATTTTACTGGATACGGCGCATGTTATAGGGACTTTTTTGGCTGTATATACAGATGTCTTCAAAGTATGCGAAATGAATATATATATATATATATATATATATATATATATATAAATATATATATATATATATATATGCATTGCCCATACTTTGAAGACATCTGTATATACAGCCAAAAAAGTCCCTATAAAATGCGCTGTGTCCAGTAAAATGTCTTCAGAGTAAACACTAGAATAACGAAAAGTTTAAGGACAGTCCCCAAAGTAACAAAATGTCTTCATAGTAACTTGTGGAACGAAAAACCGTCCCCGCAGCATGTGCTGTGCACATATATATATATATATATATATATATATATATATATATGCACGGCGCATGTTGCGGGGACGGTTTTTCGTTCCACAAGTTACTATGAAGACATTTTGTTACTTTGAGGACTGTCCACAAAGTTTTCATTATTCTACTGTTTACACTGAAGACATTTTACTGCATACAGAGCATATTATAGGGACTTTTTTGGCTGTATATACAGATGTCTTCAAAGTATGGGCAATGCATATATATATATATATATATATATATATATATATATATATATATATATATATATGTGCATAGCGCATGTTGCGGGGACGGGTTTTCGTTCCACAAGTTACTATGAAGACATTTTGTTACTTTGGGGACTGTCCTTAAACTTTTCATTATTCTACTGTTTACACTGAAGACATTTTACTGGATACAGCTCATATGACGGGGTCTTTTTTGGCTGTATATACAGATGTCTTTTAAGTATGCGCAATGAATATATATATATATATATATATATATATATATATAAAATGCGCTGTGTCCATTAAAATGTCTTCATAGTAACTTGTGGAACGAAAACCTGTCCCCGCAACATGTGCTGTGCATATATATATATATATATATATATATATATATATATATATATATATATATATATATATATATATTCATTGCCCATACTTTGAAGACATCTGTATATACAGCGAAAAAAGTCCCTATAATATACGCTGTATCCAGTAAAATGTCTTCAGTGTATACAGTAGAATAACGAAAAGTTTAAGGACAGTCTTCAAAGTAACAAAATGTCTTCATAGTAACTTTTGGAACGAAAAACCGTCCCCGCAACATGCACCGTGCACATATATATATATATATATATATATATATATATATATATATATATATATATATATAAATAAATAAATAAATAAATAATTTACAAAGTGTATGTATTTCAAATGGAAAGACGTTTGCAAAAACTTAAACTCTTTTCTAGATTGTTGATTGTTCTCTATAGCAGATTTATTTTATATTATGGCGGCTCTGCGGCGTGGGCGTTTTCGCAGAGTGCATCATCCTTAAAATTCATGGAGGCGACAAGTAATGGCTGAATTGCAAACCATTGGCTTAACCTGGAATGAGACTAAGAGAGCAGCATTAGACAGAATTCGATGGAGATTAATTATTGATCATCTACTATTAAGGAGAGACAAGAAAATGTTTTATTACAGACTTTTGATATTTTTTTTTTAAATTTATTTATATTATTTTTAAATTAATTTGTTTGAAAATTTCAAAAAAAAATTAATAACATCATACAAAATAAAAAAAATATTATTAAACGTTTTTTGTCTCACCTGAAAATATGTAGAGATAAAATGTAAAAAAATGACCTAAACGTGCATTTAAACAAATATCGGGAAGGCGGTTTATATGGGTACTGGGTACATATATGCTCTTTAAACTTGAAGACATGACTGAAGGCCCGAATTAACATTGTCAATCAGCACCTTCATGTAACATGATCACTGCTTTCTGCATTCAGGAATGGTTGTCACAATCAAGTTATTGGTTTGTAAATAGGTTCTAACTATCAATATGGTCACTACCAACAAAATTATACTAAATATTTTATTTTTTCTTGATTGTCAATTTTTATTTTATAACATGATTGGATGTAACCATACTGTAGTAACAAAAATTCTGACTTTAAAAAAATATTATAATTATGGAATCAAATAAAATATGACTTCGATATACACAGTCATAATACTGTCTTGTTTTCATAAAAAATTGTACCAGTTCAGTCACCCATGTAAAAATTATAATTTTTGAATGAAACACAGTTTTTTTTTTGCAAAAAAAAATTATTTTTCAACATAATCTCCTTTTAGCTCATACACTTAGTCCAACGTTTCTCCAATTTTTTTAGGTCCATGAAATAGGCATTTGTTTGATCAATAATTTCATCGTCGGAGCTAAATCTCCTTCCACCGAGCTCTACCTAATGAAAGGTTTGGAAATAGGAAATAGTCACTGTGAGCTAAATCCGTAGAATATGGCGGGTGAGGTACCAATTCGTAACCCGATTCATGAAATTTTGCCATTGAGACTAGACAAGTCACACGATTACGTTTATGGTCAATTGAGAGCAAACGCGGCACCCATCTTTCTTAAATCCCACTGATCATTTAAAATCGAAACCACGCTGCCACATAAAATGCCTATGGCATCAACAATCTCACGCACTTTTGCTCTTCGATCAGCCAACACCATATCGCGGCTTTTTTCGACATTTTCGGGATATTGCCCGTCCAGAATGTTCAGCGTCATTTGTACTTGTAAACCAATTTTTTACCATTAAAATCGATGGTGCAGAGTGCTCATAGTATTTATCAAGCTTTTCCTTGGTTTGATTAACGGTTTTTTTTTCGCAAAATATAATGTTTGATGAGCACTCGAAATTCACTTTCTTCGATTTTTAAAAAATGTACGAGGTTGTTGTTGATATTTTGAACAGCTGTTAAACGCAAAGTAAATGACGGAACTTGCTCAAGATTTGGCAGTAGTCTATTAACAGGTACTTAATAGGAGTGTTACATTTCATATAACTACGAGGGAAGTTCGAAAAGTCACGGACTTATTGATTCGCCCTCATATGATAATTTTTACCGGGTGAGTTTTATTTCAGAAAATGCCTTATACATATAAAATTATAATTTACACTAATCAATTCATTGTTAAAACATTTATTTTTATTTCTTTTCAATAAAAACAATAATATTTTTTTAAAAATATGTTTATTAATTCATTGCTTATAAAATAACGACTGTCTTGTAGAAAAAGTACTCAAAATATTAATAAAGTATTTTTTTTATAAGAGAAAACTCTGTAGAACCCAAGAGTTGTTTTGTACGAAAAGGTTTCTTATAAAAAATACTAGATTATTAAAAATTTTTCTGATAGAAACATTTTTAGATTCTATGTTATTTTCCTTATAGTAAAATTCTCAGATTCTGAAAAATGTTTCTTAGATAAAAATTTATATATTCTTAAAAAAACTTAGATTCCAAAAAATTCCTAGGCTCAGAGGACTTATATTCTAAGGACTTTTTCTACAAGAAAAATTCTGAGACTCTAAGAACTATCTAAGAAAAAAACTTACATAAAAATGGCATTAGAATCTAAGAATTTTTCTATTTAAAAAGTTTTTGAGTTTAAATTTTTTTTTCAGTATTTTTCTTTAAAAAACTCCATATAATTAAAGTTTTTTTGAAAAAGTCTCTAATATCAAATTTTTTTCTTTAGGAAATACATTTCTTTAGAAATATTCTTAAATTTAAAGAACTTTTTAATAATATAACTGTGGGGATCATATTATGATAAAATTATGGTTGGCACAATCATAATCCCAAAAATATATGATTCTCTTCGAATATTATTGTCCCAACCATGTATTTTCTTTGCGTGTAGAATTAAAGAAGTTTTCTTGAAAAAGTCCTTAATATCTAATTTTTTTCTTTAGGAAAAACATATCTTAAAGAAATATTCATAAACTGAAAAAACTCTATAAACAAGTTTTTTCAGTTTATGAATCATCGAATCATAATATAACTGTAAGGACTATATTATGGTAAAATGATGGTTAATTTATTATCATTATATAATAACAATATTAAAGTAAAGTTGGCATAATCATAATCCCAAAAATATATGATGCTCTTGGAATATGATTGTCCAACTATGTTTTTTCTCCACGTGCTGTTCCTATATTTCTCACAATGATAAATTTTTCGCAAAAGCCATGTAAAACGCAATCTTCTTCTACTGCCTAAAGGGCGAGTCACAGCAAATAAATATGTATTAATCTAAGGAAGATAGTGAGACGCTGTATTCCTGTTTTTTTCTCTC
Organism: Eustalomyia histrio; assembly: GCA_949748255.1. Lineage (NCBI taxonomy): Eukaryota > Metazoa > Arthropoda > Insecta > Diptera > Anthomyiidae > Eustalomyia > Eustalomyia histrio. Next base: position 13,925,234 of record OX456525.1, on the reverse strand, counting down.
TCTAATAAGGAATTTTACAAAATCAAATTTGTCCACAGCTTTAAATGTTAAAAACTTTAAAAAATTTTCATCACCCATGAATTTCTCGTTAGGTCTACACATTTCATATAAGTATCTAAATCAGGAATTGATTCTGAGTATATTGTTTGTCTAAATCCGTAAGTTTTGGTATTTACAAACATCAGAACAAACTCATTATACCCTGACCATGCCGTGGTGTAGGGTAGCAATACTTATAATATATTCTGACGCAAAGCGCTAGTGACTGAAATACATCATTAGAAGGTAAATGAAAAAATGTCTACACATAGAAAAATGTTGGTAAATTTCCAATTGAAATTCTACATCTGAATTTACTTGGTACTACTAAAAATAGGGACTCAAAGCAAAATTCGCTTAACATAACAGAATTTTGCTTGCAATACCCAAACTATTTAGCAAACACATTCGAGTTTAGTTGTACTTACCAAATTTATTGATTGTCGCAACCAAAACTACACTTTTTGATTCCGTTGGCAATTTATTTTTATGTGTGTACTGAAAATTTATGTTAATTAAAATATTTAAAGAAAAAAAATATTTAATATGTAAAAGAAAATTCTAATAATTTTATTTAATATCTTAATTGAAATATTTGTTTTATCTATTTACAGGAAAACGGTACTTATCTCTCGGCTCTTTTTTGCCGTGAAAAAGACTGCAAAAGTATCGTGATTCCCGTACAGACAAAAACTTTACAACCCGATTGGCGTTGCATTAGTTGTGAAAATGTATTTCCCCACTCAAAGATGGCTCGTTATCAAGATTTTGCCTTAAATACAATTAATAATCGTATAAATGTTAGCACTGTGAGCGATATGATAACATTTATTAATGATTTTTGTCCCAGATTTTGTCCATCTTCGAATTATGTCCTAATCGAAGCTAAACTAAATGTTATATGGAGAATGTCAAAAGTAAATCCAGAAGAATATACCGAAGAACAATTACAATGTCGAGATCGTTATAAACAGGAAATTTTAGATCTATTGGAAAAATTGGGTGCTGGTGATTGTACTTTAAGAAAATTAATAACAGAACAAATACAATGATAATGTTTTTATGATTTTATGAATAAATAAATGAATTTATAAAAAATTTTAATTTTGATTAAGTTATAAATAAAATTATACAAGAAAAAAAATTAAATTCACATTGTTTTTAATGACAAATTAAATTGTATTTAATAAAGTACACAAATTTTAGACAAGATTATTGACAATTTTAGACAGCTGTCATATTTTTTCGACGAGATTCATAGACTTTTTCTAATGCTATTTTGTATGTAATAAATATTTTTGCAATTATTCATGTTGATTTTATTTTGAAAATAACTCAGGGTAAAAATTAGGTTTTTTTGTTTTTTCAATTATTATTCTTATTTTTTTTTCTTGTACAACTTAAATATTATTTTTAAAATTAATCTAGAAAAGTACATACGTATGATGCATTTTAAAAACATTCAATTTTATTCTTTCTTAATTTTAGTAGCCTTAAAGATTTGTTGTCATAGATATTGCTAAATATATTTTTTTAAATATATCTTATTTAACACTAAATGTACAAGAAAACAAGTAAAAAAAATAATAAAATTGGGCCTGCCGACTATATGATGATACCATACACCAAGTAAAATTTATATCGAATTTTGGGTAGATGTTCGAATTCCGGGACGGGTTCAGATTCTTATTTTATTTACAGGCTGGAAAATATAGAGATAAAACCAAATGAAATTATTAAAAAATTGTATTTGAACTTATACCTTAGAAGTGGGCTTATGTGGGTACTAGGTCCGCATATGGCCCTTATTTCCCTTGAACTATCCAAAAAAAAATTCTATCGGCGTAGACAGGATAACTCTGTTAGTTTAAGTACAAAGCTCGTGCTGAAAAAAAAACAAAAAATTGATATTTGAATTTTTGGGAGGAGTTGAGAACAAAAAGTTCCATTTTTTGGACAAATTTTCACCACGATTCGCCTCATAAAAAAAGTTTCGAAAAATCATGACTAACAGGTAAAAAAAATGTTTCGGGAAAAACGCGATTGAAGTTTAAAATAAATTAAACTTCATTCAAAAGATTTCGTCACCATGAAATAAAGAACCTGCTAGAGCGGCAATACTTAAAACATCATATTTCTCTTGCCTGTGACAAATTCAAATATTTTAACCCACCTAACTGTTTAGTGTCAGCCCAGAACAACAACGTGGTGTATTTCTGCATACAGCGTTGCAGTTGTGAAACAGAATCTATTTTATTTTCAAAACGTGTTTTTTAATTCTCTTATTTTTGATTTAATTCTCTTAACCGAGTTCCCGAATTTAAAAAGTTTTTTTTGTAAAAAAACATAGATGGGTAAAATTAGCATACGACTGTGCGCATGTATGTTCGTTTTTAAATTTTTATTAAAATAATTATTTTTTTTTATTGTTTTTATAAAATTAAAATGTAAAAACCTAAAAAAATTGGGTCGTTAATAAGGAAAGAATACACTAAAAAGTAAAGAATCCCTACGGGACGTCATTCTCAGTACACTTGTACTCGTTTTGCAGTTCTCCTTAAAATTGAATTTTTTGAACTCCAATTTTTACAACAAATTTTGAGCACGTTCCTTCATTTACTTTGCGTTTAACAGCAGGATTTTTCGAGGTCCATAAAATAGGCATTTTTTTGATCAATTATTTCATCGTTGGAGCTAAATCTCTTTCCACCAAGCCATTTCATTAGGTTTGGAAATAGGAAACAGCCACTGGGGGCTAAATCCGGATAATTAGACGAATGAGGGGGCAATTCGTAGTCTACTTCATGAATTTTTGCCATGGAAAATAAGCTGTCAAACGATTCGGTTGTGAGATGCCAATGTGTTCCACAATCTATCGCACATTCAATCTCCGATCGGCCAACACCATATTGTAAATTTTTTCAATTGTTTTGAGTGTATAGACCTCAACTGGTCGTCCAGAACGTTCGGCATCTTCCGCGCTTGTAAGGCCACAACGAAAGTCAGTAACCCACTTTTTTACCATTGAAATTGATGGTGCAGAGTTCTCATAGTATTAATTAAGCTTTTCGTTGGCTTGATTGACGGTTTGTTTTGCAAGAAATAATGTTTAATGAGCACTCGAAATTCACTTTTTTCCATTTTTAAAAGAAGGCACGAGGTTGTATGTTTTGAACAGCTGTTAAACGCAAAGTAAATGACGGAACTTGCTCAAAATTTGATAGTAGTCTATTAACAGGTGGTGCTTGATGGGAGAAGTGTTGCATTGCATATAACTACCAGGGAAGTTTGAAAAGTCACGGACTTATTGATTTGCCCTCGTATGTACAGAGAAAACAGATTCATCGTGATAACCGAGTTTCTTGATAACTGAATATTTTGGTTGTAGCAACCGAATTATTTAGTTGTCGCAACCAATTGATACAATTGAAATATTTATTTTCAACCGAAGTTTTGTTACATTAACCACAGATATCGGTGGCTCCCACCAAACCATTCGGTTGACCTGAAATTCGGTTGTCACTATGAATCTGTTTTCTCTGTGTGTGTTCCCTAGAGTATGGTCCCAAGCACTGATGAGATACTTTTTATAATTTTTGCCAGGAACGTGCTACAAATGGCGGTTCACAAGGGGAAAAGCCTGCGCCCTTAACGTCATGCTCAGACCATGCTTTGTCTAGAAACCAGAATTTAAAAATGTGTGTAAGGGCTTATTCACTGCAATTTTTGACAGGAATGTGCTAAAAACAGGTTTAAAATGAAAAAAGTGTAAGCTTGAACGGTCTGTCCAAAACGCTTTGGCTAGAAACCTGAAAACTGAAACCTCAAATTTTAAATTTGTGCTTCCTGATATACGCGCTTAATCGCAGGCAAGGTTATTTTTGGAATTTTTGTCAGGAGCATGATAAAAATCGTATTCAAAAGGGAAAAATTCTCCTCCCTACTGGTCTGCCTAAAAAAGATTTAGCTAGAAACCTGAAATTTAAAGAAGGAGTAAAATTAAAACACAAAAATTGGTAAACAAAATTGTATGTAACGGGAAATGAGTGCAATGGAATGAACTGAAAAGGAACAAAGCACTAGAAAAAGGGAACGCAATGGAACGGAATGGGTTTAATTTTAACACTAATGATGGGGAACGAAATGTAATGGAACGGGAAACGACAGGTATTGAAACAGGTAACGAAATGGATTGGAGAAACCCTGGATTTAAGCGATATTTTTTGATTTGAAAATATTTTTTTTTCTATTTAAGGGAGTTTTCTTTATTATTTAATTTTTCTTAAATCATATCAGTCAATAGTAGTTATTTTTTCCATCAGATATTTAAAACATGTGTTCTTGGTACATTTCAGAGTTTTCGCTAATAACGTGATAAAAATAGGGGTTCAAAAAGGGAAAAGTACCTTACTTATCCTCCTGCACAAATCATTTTGGCTGAAACCTAAAATTTAAAATATCTATTTCGCAATCTCTAATAAGATACTGTTGAAACATATGACAGGAACGTTCTAAGAGTGGGGGTTCAAAAGAAGAAAATGCTCTCCCTTAACGCATGAAATTAAAAAAGTTTGTTGCTTGCATTATGAGCTAATTCATCAATGAGGCATTTTTATTAAAATTTTAGGGGAAAAGTGTCCTCAAAAAATCCCCAAAATATTTTGGCTAATTCTCTGTAAAAATTAAATATTTGCCGGAAAAGTAACTAATATAGGGACTAAAAAGGGAATAGGTTTAATCCTCAACTGGCTGGCAAACCCTTTTGGTTATAAATTTGAAATTTAAAATATATTCCTTGAGATATGGGCTAATTTACGTGGTAAAAATAAGAAAAATTTAATTCATTGATCACCCAGCTATACGACTGAAGCTGGGAAGCTGTAATTTGGTCGTTTGTGGAATAGACGTCCACTAAAATGGAATTTTTGGAAATTTTCACGGGAAAGGCAAAGTGATCCGCACAAACCCTTGTGCTAGAAATTTTTAATAGAGAAAAAAAATTGAAAAAAGTACAATATACTTCTAAATACTTTGATATTGTAAACTACCGGTAACGAAGTATCGGACTTTTAAGTGTAGTATCCAACAAAGAAGTTAGTTGATGTTAAGTACCTCATATGACTTGGAATATCTTATTTTATATACAAATAAAAATTTTACATTTTTCTATGAGTTTAATGTTATTGCGACGCCGTCAATATACATTTTATTTGTAGTTTTGTACAAATTTTAAAATCGTTTCAAAATAAATTTTCTTATGTTTGTCTAGTAAAAAATTCAAAATATTATTACATTTAAAATATAGTTTTCACTGGTGCGTGCATACTACATATCGTCTAGTGAAATGAAAAATAATGTAACTAACAATATTTTCAAAAATTGTTTTATTGATGATTGTGTTTTTATTTTACATGCCTACACAAATATAGGATTGATGGACTATAAAGCACTGTACTGATTAACATTTCTTCACAAAATTTTATCGTTCTATAATCAAAATTTTCAGTATTATGAATTATTTTTTGAATTCTGTTAAACAAAAAATGCTTCTAATGAACCTGTTTATAAAGCTTTGAGATTATTTAATAGTTATTGTAACCAATTTGATATAAGTGTTCCTTCCCCATCCTCAATTTACAGTTTAAATAAATATGATATTATAATTTATTCATTATTGTTATATATTTATAAAAACATACATTTTTTTATAAATAGACTGAAAAAATAAATGTTCGTTACATTGTTTTGTATTTCATCTGACGCTAAATGATTTATTTAGATGGGCACTTTTTTTAATTAAAAAAAAAAAACATTTTTGTTCTGCTACATCTACATAGTACATATTTGCATTTTCTTCTTCTAAGACCTGATGACGGAAATACCTAAATATTTCATTAAAATTGAAAAACATTTTACATTGCCGAAAATCTTCAAAGTGCATAGAAAAAAATTCGTTCATAAACTAATGTTGCCCAATTGACATAGTTTGTTAATATATAGTATAAGAAGTACAATGTCATAATATGACAAGTAAGAGCTGCTAAATTCGGCTATGCCGAATCTGATATACCCTTCACCATGGTTGGGAAAAAAGTGAAGTTTATATATGGACATATATAGTAAAAATGCCGCGACAAAGAATCTGGACTGTAACCACTGGGAACACCAACGAAAGCTTCTCTAGGCAGACAAGTAAAAAAGGAAAAAAGTAGAATAAGCTTCTGTCGTGGAAAGAAAGAAAAACAATAGTATAATTCGGTTTACTTTCCTTTTATTTCACCCTTTATTTTTTCCTTAGGATTTAAAAATGGCGTACAAAGTTTTTTTTTTTTTTTAAACAAATTTCTCGGTCTTTTCTCTAAGAGATGTTAACAACGAAAGAAAACAAAAAAAGTTACAGAAAATGAACAAGTAAAAGCAAAAGAAAATTAATATAAAAAAGGATTCTCTAATGACAACAGCGCCACCCATTGGTTAAATCTTGACAACTTGGCACCATCAATACCTTAACGCCACCAACTGTTGCACAAAAACGAGACAAAGGAGTCAGACATAAACATCCCGGCGGCCTTGCAACACTGCAATTAGATTTTTGCTCCACTTTATCTAAGAAAAAAAGTAAAAGAAAAGAAAAACAGAAAAAAAAGAAATACCCTTAAATCCACATTTCGGGTCATTCCATTTATTTCCGATTGGAAAAGTTTAGTAAAAATAAATATAACAAACAAAAAATAAAAAATATTATATAGTATGATAAACTAATAAAGTAAACCCTGCAACGCTAGAAAAAACTCCAGGTACCAGACGTCCAGGGCATCAACAAACTAAGTAAACTTCTTAGCCAAAAGAATTCATGGAGAACAAGATCCAGATATGATGTAGCCGAAGATCGAAAATTGCGCTAGCGGTTTGCCAAAGGAACCACCGACAACACCATTACGTATAATCTTGGAGTAAATGTCACACCCCAAAGTCATTTGTACCGGTGCCGACACATGGAACTGGGGATCAGCCAACTGCAAGCCAGGGAACTCATCCAATATCCCCACATCTAAAGATTTCTGAGGCGTCACTAATCGATACCCACGCCGTACTTCCGCATAAGTCTCCACCCTTTCACTTAACCCATGGTTGGCACTGATGATAATATGACACCTCTCCTTATTGCCAACACGAACGGTCTTCAAACCCAAGCGCCGCACCACCTCCTCTGATATTATAGAAGATTCTGAACCAGGATCGATCATAGCCCGCTCGAAAACAAACCTGTTGTTTGCTACCATTTTTACCATTGCTGTGGGTCTCAGAACGATAACCTGGCTAATCTGGTAAACTGGCAACGCCACGGTATTAATTGTGGATTTCGTGCTGGTAAAGTTCTTCTTCTTTTTCTGTGCAGGATTTCTCTTGTTCCTCCTCGACTGACTCGGAACTAACGCTTGAGACGTACTAGGTCTCTCGCTATCCAGACCATCGGACGAACTAGGTCCCCCGGCTGAGACTCGGGACGAACGAGGTCCTCTTCTCTTAGGGTCGGTGGACGAACTAGGTCCCCGTTGCTTTATTTTTTTGCTGCTCATACGGGCCTTTGAACGAGACTTCGTGGCCGGCTTATGCAAAAGTGTGTGATGCATATCACCACAGCGTCGACATGTTCCCGTACTCTCACAAGTACGCCAGGTATGGTCATGGCTCAGACATCCCGCACAGTAACGGTAGATGGACACCAACTGCATCCGTTCGTAGTAGTCTACCTGAAGGAACTTTTTACAAAAACGTAACGGGTGATCCCCTAAACAAACTCGGCAAACCATCTTCTTACTGGAGCGACGATCTTCAGCATACTTCTTAGGAGAGACCATGTTACTGCAAATAAACTATTAGAGGAAAAAAAAAAACAATGAGACCCTAATAAGTTGGAAGCACAACCAACTTCACAATGGGTCTAGATACTAAGCCACGCGCTGTTTTTAACTCCACAACCCTGACATGACCATCGGCGCCGTGTATAAGCTTCTCAACACGACCTAACCGCCATTCACTTGTCGGTAAATTATCTTCACGTATGACAACCATATCACCTACTTCCAGATCCTTCTTCATAAATTTCCATTTATTTCTCTTGTGAAGATCTTTTAAGTATTCATCTCTCCATCTATTACATAAACGTTGATTCAACGCTTTTACCCGTTCCCAACGATTGATAATGGAACTAGGAGCCTCGGAAATCTCCGGTTCTGGCGGCGATAACAAAGGACCACCGATCAAAAAGTGACCAGGAGTGAGTATATCTAAACATTCTACATTCTCTGATAGAGGACACAGTGGTCGGGAATTAAGACAAGCCTCAACGCGCGCCAACAATGTTGAAAATTCTTCGAAAGTATATTTTGTACTACCAGCAATTCTCCTAAAGTGATGCTTAAAACTTTTCACCCCTGCTTCCCACAAGCCCCCCATATGAGGTGCACTTGCTGGGTTAAAATGCCAACTAAGACCCTGTGGCCCATAATTAGCATTTACTTCAGAGCCTGTCGCACGCAAAAAGGCGCGAAACTCTCCTTTCAAGGCTTTTGCGGCTCCGACAAAATTGGTTCCATTATCTGAATACATTTCACTAGGATAACCACGACGAGAAACAAACCTCGAAAAGGCTGCTAAGAAAGCTGGCGTCGATAAGCTACTAACAGCTTCTAAGTGAATCGCTTTCGTAGCGAAACACACGAACAGGCAAACATAACCTTTCGTAATGAGACAAGCTCGACCAGTATAATTTCGTATATCAAAGGGCCCAGCGAAATCCACTCCTGTTGTCGTGAATGGGCGTGAAATCATTGTACGAGCTGTGGGAAGTGCCGCCATAATTTGACTCTGAGTCGTTTTTCTCTGGATTGTACAAATTCTACAACGGCCTATGACAGTTTTTATAACATTTTTGGCATGTCGTATATAAAATTCGGTTCTCAAGACCCTCAACATCAACTGATTTCCTCCGTGTAAGGTTATCTTATGAATAAAAGTCACGAAAAGATAAGCAAAATGGGATTGTGAAGGCAAAAGAATAGGAAACCTCTCATTGTACGTTAGATTCGGAGCGTTAGCTAAGCGACCCCCGACACGAATTAAGCCCCTATTATCCAAAAAGGGATTCAAATTTATTAATTTGCTATCCAAAACGGGTTCCTTATTAGATAACTTGAAATACTCAGTAGAATAAAAAGCTTTCTGAGCTACAATTATCAATTTCTCTTTTACAAATTTCAATTCAACCGAGCTGACCTCCCTTGAGGTATAAGTGGGATTAGTCCTCGAAATCCCAAAGCGAGCCAGTAAACCAGATATCCCTCTCATTACCAAAGCCATAACACGTAAGGCCCTTGAGTATGAGGAGAAATTTCTAAGTGTATCAGAAAATTCTTTAAAATACGTGTAAAAAACCTTTTGTGCTCTTTCCTCTTCTTTCGTACCAAACTCCCTCTCTAGAGGCACAGACCACCGATCCGTAGAGGAACGAAGCCACGAAGGGCCATGCCACCAAAGACTATTTTCAACCAAATCTTGAGGCCGAACACCTCTGCTTATCAAATCCGCGGGGTTGTCACTAGAACAAACGTGTCTCCAGCAATCTTTGCTGGTCTTGCCAATGATTTTAGCCACTCGATTCGCAACAAAAGTAGTCCAAGAATTCGGCGGTTTTTGGAGCCACGCTAACACGATCATGGAATCGCTCCATGTATAAAATTTTGTCCGGGTTTCGTCAAAATTCAAATCCCTCTTGACGGTATCAAGAACATCAGCCAATAGAGTGGCACCGCAGAGTTCAAGCCTAGGTAAAGAGACAGTGTTTAATGGGGCGACTTTAGATTTTGCTAACAATAGGTGGGTCTGGACAGAACCACCCTCGTCTTCCAGTCGGACGTACACACAAGCTCCGTATGCCTTTTCCGAAGCATCTGAAAATCCATGGACTTCTAATTTAGCCGTAGGATTAAAACCAACCCATCGATAAATCCTTATACGGTCAATGAACTCGTAATCCATCAGAAATTGCTTCCATCGAAGACTACTGCTTTCAGATAAAATATCATCCCAGCCAGTCTTCTCGGACCATATATGCTGCATTAACATCTTAGCGACAACAACGATGGGACCTAACCAACCTGCCGGATCAAAAAGCCTAGCTATTATAGATAAAACTTCCCTTTTCGTAAAATTATCCTTTGACAGGATTGGAGTAGTCTGGAAATAAAATTGATCGGACTTCGCATTCCATCGCACGCCTAATGTTTTAGTTGTACTGAAGTCTTCGATCTCCAAAAAATTTTCCCGCAGCAAATGGTCTGATGGCAAACCTTCTAAAACTCGACTATCATTTGAAGTCCACTTTTTCATTGAAAAACCTGCCGATGTTAAAGCCAAATTTAACTGATCCCTGGCCTGGATCGCTATCGAAACATCATGAGCTCCTGCCAACGCGTCATCAACGTACATCATATGCCGCAAAATCTTTGATGCTAAGGGCCATTTTCCTTCAATGTCGTCAGCCAGTTGCAACAAAGATCTGATGGCTAAAAAGGGGGCACAATTTACACCAAACGTGACTGTTTTCAATTCGAAATTCCTTAAAATGTCCCCTGAGTCTCTACGAAAGACAATCCGCTGATACGCAGTCTGTTCAGGGTTGAGGAGGATCTGGCGATACATCTTTTCTATGTCCCCATTGAAGACATACCGATAAAATCGCCACCTTATGATTAAAAGCATAAGGTCATTTTGTAAAACAGGCCCTGTGTATAAAACATCATTTAAACTTAAGCCTGAAGTCGTTCGGCTCGAAGCGTTAAACACCACCCTAACCTTAGTGGAAGAACTCTCTGGCTTAAATACAGCATGATGTGGCAAGTAATATGAATCTGCCGCATCCGCAACCTCATTAGGAACCCGACACATATGACCTAATGACTCGTACTCAGATAAAACATCGTCATAAATCCCCTTAATTGCTGGATTTTTAAGGAGTGAAACCTCATTCCTAAAAAATTGACGAACCGCCTTTTCACGAGACGATCCCAAACCCTTATCGGCACAATAATGAGGCCTAAAAGGCAAAGAAACGATATAACGCCCATCAGAGTTTCTCTTCGTAGTCCTTTTGAAAAGTTCCTCACAATACTCATCTTCAGGAGACACCTTTGAAGCCTGAGGAAGTTCTTCCAGCTTCCAGAACCGTTCAAGCTGTTTGTCCAGACCTACTTCCGTATAAAATGACACACACGTATTATACGATCCTGGATTTATGTTAGAAAGTGGGCCTGTTAAAATCCAACCAAAAATACTCTCCTGACCTATCAAATCACCTAAAATATTTCGCCGAACACCGTCTAGCATTATTTTCGGATAAATGTCACCTCCTATCAATAGATCTACCTGACCACTCTTAGCGAAATTGGGGTCAGCTAACTTGAATCCCACTAACAAATTTGATTCCGAAATATCAACTGTTTCACTAGGCAATTTTCCCGTTAATTTTGGCAATACCAAACCTGACACTTCCAGCTTAAACCGTTTATCCAGGGGGGAACTCAAAACAAAAGCACATTGCTTCTGAACCGAACCAGCCATTGCGTCATTTAGGCCAGATACCTGAGCATTTATACTCCTAACTGGCAAATCAAGTCTCCTTTGCAGCTTTTCCGAAATAAAAGTTGCCTGGGAACCCGAATCAATAAGTGCTCTAGCCTTAAACATGTCGCCTCGATGGAATATATTCACCAGAGCTGTTCCCAAAAGAATCTGCTTCGAAGTCGTGGCGAAACACGTCTGAATATTCGTTTTTTGAGACGTTACCTGGCTAGTACTTTGTCCACTAGCGGACTGATCACTTGAATTTGGTACAGACGAAGATCTAGGCACTTCCCTATGCAATAAGGTGTTATGCTTTAAGTTACACGTCAAACAACTCAAACTACTTTGACATGCATTTAGTCTATGGCCACTACTCAAACAATTTATACAAAGATTGTACCTCTTGACACGATAAAATCTGTCCGTTGGATTCAATTTCAAAAATTTTGGACAGTCCTTCAACATATGATCTTTCGAGCACAAAAAACACGATTTCTTTCCTACTTTTGTCGAGTACGACTTAACTTTCTTCTTTGAATTTGACAGAGTTTCAAAATCAGCTCTCCCTGATTGTTTCATTTGCTCTGAATTCCTAAAATCCGAAACCGTTTCCAACGATTGAAATCTAAAAGTTAAAAACTCATCAAAATCATTCCATTTTGGAATCTCAGTTTTATTACTAACTGTTTGTTCCCATAGCGATAAGGTAAGAACTGGTAATTTTGTTGAACAAAGGTAAACGAAAATTGGGTCCCAATTTGAGATATCAATTTCGTGCAAACGCAGAGCCGATATCGAATTATTGATATCTCTTTGCAACCTTTTTATCTCAGTGGCTGATTCCGATTTCACTGCCACCAGATTAAAGAGAACTTTCAATTGGCTATTGACCAAAATCCTTTTGTTCTCATACCTATCTCTCAAATTATCCCAGGCACCTTGAAAGCCAAGGTTTGTGAGAGGAGATTTTTTAACAATCTCTAGTGCCTCGCCCCTTGTAAATTGCCGCAAATAAAAAAGCTGTTCAACAGAAGTCAAGTTAGAATTCTTTACATAAACGGCAGTAAACATGTCACGAAAAGAGGGCCATGATTGATAATCACCGTTGAAAACTTCCATAGTGCAAGGTGGCAACTTCACTTGGTGACTTTGCACTCTATTCTCATTTGCACCAACTCCCACTGAATTGTTGGTAGACGATAAGACCGTGTTATTCAAAAAAGTTTGAGAAAGTTCTCCTATCAACGCACCAATTGTAATATAAGCAGATCTACAATTGCTAAAAAGAAGTTTAGCCTCTTTGCAGTGTTCCTCTGAATCCCCTGCACCATTGTTGGTAGCAAACTGCTCATATGCGGTCTTCACCTTCTCCCATAAAGACTTTAACTCCTCTTTCTGGAGTTCAACCGAAAAAATTGTTCGATTTTCTTGCGGACCCTCATAGTATTCTTGCTCAAAATCAAGGAACAAGCCCGCCATTTTCTCAAACTTCACTAATTTTTGTGATTTTGACATAATGCTATTCAAATATAAGCGATGTAGCGAAAAATTGCAAACAAAATTTAAAACAACTAAAAATCAGTTTATTTTATTAATAAAAAAAAATGTATTTTACCGTTTAATCAAATTTGTTAATAAATTAAAAGGTTTTTTCCAATTCTTGTCTTATTTTCAATATGAAATACAAACTTTTTTTTACTGGATATTTTAACTAAGACAAAAAGCTCGTAATTTGGTGTATTCCGTGTATTAATTGCCTGTTAAAAAGATTTAAAAATATATTTCTTTTAAATCTAACTATTTAATCCACTGAAAACAACTTTACGGATTTTCTTTATTGTAATAATGTTGATTTTTCAACAAAATAATTAAACTTTGCGAGTTCAAATGTAAAATAAATCAATCGTAAATAATTTACTCACTGCAATTAACATGAGGCAATCGTCCTACTATGACAGCAAACCAGCGCTTTGTTCCAAAAATTCCACAATCTAATTTAGTATATTTCACAATGAAATGATACCTTTAGAGCTCTGTCTCACAAATTCGAAATTTAAGGCCGTATATGTTCCGGAAGAACAAAAAAAAACTGCCTTCGTTATATATCTGACTTACAGCAATTCAATGAAAAACTGGTATATTTCACAAAGAAATGATACCTCGCCAGCTCTGTATTGTTTCACCACCAATTTTTTATCGAACCACACAAAACGAACCACCAAAGAAAAGATTTAAAACAAAAATCCAAAAAAATTTTTTTTGCCAAAATATGTACACGATCACGTACCTATTTTTTGTGCCCTCTGCTGTAGCTAACAATACGTATGTATGGTATATACACCGGTATGTATTGCTTGTTCTTTATTATTTTTCTATTTGTTGTGTGGTATTTAATTTGTTTGCACGCACTAGCACATGTAATTAATTAATTTTAAATTTTTTTTAATTTACACCGCGGCACAGCAATGTGGAATATTATTTAAATAAATTTATAAATTAAATTAAAAAAACTAATATGGCTGGCTAATATGGCGATCGCGAAAAAAAGAAAACAAGAAAAACAAAATAAATAAAAAATGACAGATAACAGTGCTGCCAAATCTAATGGTATTAGGGTTGTATAAGTCTTGTAGAACAGGGTGGCTTAGCGAAATATTTTACAATAATACTAAACAAAACCAGACTCTAGTACTATTGTAATGATCATTAACCAAAGAATTTTTTAAGGTAATTTCCTTAAAAAAAAACCTATTGGTCTTTATGTATTTTTTTTTAATTCACTTAAAAAAAAAATTCAAAATGTACTTCACCTTAAAATCCTGTAGTATTCTTCAAAAGAAAAGCTGTGTTCCACAAATATCCGGTTCGAAGGACCAATAAAAATGCCGCGACAAAGAATCTGGACTGTAACCACTGGGAACACCAACGAAAGCTTCTCTAGGCAGACAAGTAAAAAAGGAAAAAAGTAGAATAAGCTTCTGTCGTGGAAAGAAAGAAAAACAATAGTATAATTCGGTTTACTTTCCTTTTATTTCACCCTTTATTTTTTCCTTAGGATTTAAAAATGGCGTACAAAGTTTTTTTTTTTTTTTAAACAAATTTCTCGGTCTTTTCTCTAAGAGATGTTAACAACGAAAGAAAACAAAAAAAGTTACAGAAAATGAACAAGTAAAAGCAAAAGAAAATTAATATAAAAAAGGATTCTCTAATGACAACAGCGCCACCCATTGGTTAAATCTTGACAACTTGGCACCATCAATACCTTAACGCCACCAACTGTTGCACAAAAACGAGACAAAGGAGTCAGACATAAACATATAGAATGGACAGATTTATATACGGACGTCTTTAAGAGGAAATTTACCATTTAGTTTGGTGATAAAACTTGGACTATGGAAGATTTATGGTTCTCAAAAATAGGTATTTAAAAAAAATTTATGTTTTGGTCATAACTTTTTTGTATCTGAACCGAGTTTCAGAGTTTTTCAGCAAATATGTTCTACTAAAGATTTTCGATCTTTTGATATATAAGACGTATCCATAGGTCATATTATAGTTCTAAAATTTTAGTTTTTATAAAAATTTTGATGTTTTTAGCCCATTTATGAGGTATTAATTTACGGTCTTACCGTTCTTAAGATATAAATAAATCTATTTTGTGCCACGACTAATTCAAGTATCCCGCCCACATTTGGTCAGATGTTGTGTATTGATAACCAAGCTGCTCGCACCTTATTTGGAAACTTTTCCTCTTTCCGTTCTCCAATTATACACAAAAGCTGACCGACATCGTTAAGTCAACTGTGCTGGAGGTATTTGTTGTGTTAAAAAAATATATATAAAAAAAAAGTCTTAAGAAAATAAAAAAAAAAAACAAAAAAAGTGTTAAGAAAATATAAAAATAAAAAATTGTACAAAAAAAGTTGAATAGACGGGCCTCGATCGCGCGACTAAAAGTAAAAAGTATTTGTGACAAAGCGCTTAGACCACAGAGCCATTGAAGGACATACGCAAACGTCGTTAGTAGAAGTTAATAAAGAGTTTTCGTTTAAAACAGATTTGTTTGGCTTTTATTTAAATGACAAACTTTTGTATGGGTTTGTTGTTTGTGTTAAAAGGTGAAGAGGTGAAATAAGAGGTGAAAATTCAACAAAATAAAATAACAACAACAATCACTATCATAATGCCAATCAGTATTGTCATATTTTTTCAAAAATCTTTTTAGTTGTAAAAAAAACTTTTTTCGACCAAAAAAATATTTTTTTACAAATCGTTAAAAGAAATCACTTGAACTGCATGTGTTTTATTTCTACAAAAACGTTTGATTTAGCTGGCAAATTTGCATTTGGGATTTTGTTTCGCTTTTTTATTAAGAAATATTTTCAATTTTAATTTCTTTAGTTTTTTTTTAATTATTGTAATTTCTTTAGTTAATTTTAAAATTTTGAAGGAAAATAGTTTATAAAAATTTGTTTCATAAATTATTATAAGTTATGACCTAAAATAGTTGCACTCAAAAAAATTTTATTTATAAAATTTTCTTAATATATAAGAAATAAAATGGTTAAAAAATCTTTTTATAAATTTCTTTCTACTGAATATTTTCTCAAATTTCTTTTTGTATTTGAAAGTACAATCCTTCCGGTTAATAATGGAAAATAATTTCACTAAAATGGCTGCCTTGTCTGGCCGTTACAGTCAATGGCGATCGTTATCGGGCCATGTTGAACGAATTTTTGTTCACAAAAATTGAAGAGGAGGATATTGGCAACAATTTGGTTTCAACAGGACGGTGCCACACAGCCGAAGCTACACTCGATGTTTTGGGCCCTGTTTTTGAAGATCACATTATCAGCCGCAGAGCTGATGTCGTTTGGCCACCTCAGAGCTGCCATTTGACACCGTTGGACTATTATTTGTGGGGTGCCGTCAAAGATAAGTGTTACGCCGACAAGCCAGAGACAATTGACGCTTTAATGACAATATTCGTGAAGCCATTGGTGAAATACAGCTGCAAGCAATCGATAATGTGCTTAAAGATTGGACCGATCGTGTAGGCTATTGCATGCCCAGCCGAGGCAGCCATTTGAATGAAATTTTTCCATTATTAACCGGAAGGATTGTACTTTCAATAAAGAAAGAAATTTGAGAAAATATTCAGTAGTTTTTTTTTATAGCATTTTCAAAAAAAAAATTTTTTGGCGGACCCTATATAAAAAAAAAATGTGCAAAAAAAGTTGAATAGACGGGGCTCGATCGCGCGACTAAAAGAAAAAAACTATTTGTGACAAAGCGCTTAGACCACTGAGCCATTGAAGCTCATACGGAACCGTCGTAAATAGAAGTAAACCAAAGAGATTTGTTTGTTTTTTTTATTTTTTTGTTATTAAATTGTAAATCTTTGTATGTGTTTGTTGCTTGTGGATATGTAAAAGGTGAAGAGGTGAAAGAAAAGAATTTCAACAAATGGATGTGTTTGTTATGCGTAAAATTCAACATATTACATATTAAACAAAGGGACAAAGGGAGGTAGTCCAGGTTTTTTGCTTATATCCCAGTCACTTATCACATGTAACAGAAATATATAACAATCAAGTCCTCATCATGTCTGGGGTCTTCGGAAAACCCATTTCAACACACAGACGGACATCGTTAAAGCAACTCCGCTCTTCATAAGGACCCAGAATTTTTATACTTTATAGGGTCTAAGATCAATATTGTAGAAATTACAAACGGAATGACAAACTTATATATACCCTTCCACCTGTGGTGAAGGGTATAAACATGAATTTGTTTGAAATAAACTGCAAGTGTGACTATGAACTAACAAAATAAAGGCATAGGACAATTATTTATTAATTGACAAATATTTACAATATGCAAAATTATTTGTTTTTTTTTTTTTATTTATAAAAATAGACTACAAAATTATTATAAATTTGTAGTTTAATTTTTTTTTGTATTAATCTCCTTCTTATGAATTAATTTTCTTGTAATTCTTATTGAAAGAAATTAAGGGCAAAGAAATGCATTCCAATAAATGATATTTATATTATTGCAATAAAATTAGAAATCAAAAGTCCTTGATACAAATTAAACTTTCACTTGAATGACTCTAAATTTAGTTTACTTTAGATTCTATTTACATTAATTATTTCATTTTAGTTTTAATTTACTGCACATTTTACAGCAACTTTGTGTTAATATTGCAATACCAAGTTACCCAGCAAAACTTTGGTAATGAATGCTATGTATTCATGTAATGATAGCTCGTTTACTTTTGCATTATTTACAAGCATAAAGTAATGAGTTGCCGATCATTGATAAAGTATTGCATGAGATATAAACGTAAATTAATAATTACAATATATTTGGATGTCTATTTTTAGACTCATTACTTTGTGATTTCTTTTAAGCAAAAGGTTAATGTATGTATCGAAAACACAAAGAGCAACAATTCATTTATTTTTAAAGCTATCAAATATTATGTGCCTCTTTGGCCTAGTGGGTAAAGTTCTCGACTGGCAACCAGAGTTCTCAGGTTCAATGCCCATCATGGCCACCTTATATTTAATAACGTATGAAATATTTCTATTGATTTTTTTTTTAATTTTTTTTTTTATGAAAATCTATTTCTACACTCATTACTTTTTCCCATTCTCGTAACTAATTACTATATCACCTCTAAAGTAATTGGTCCAAAATTTACTTTGGGGCTCATCTCCTGTAAAATTCATCAATAAAGTAAAGTGTAAAGTAATGTATGGTCCTCTATGGCTATACATTACTTTACACATTATTTGGTAATGTGTAGTTTTGCTGGGTAATTAATTAGTTTAGCTAAGTTTCGTAAGATATGATTTAGCATATAACTGTTCGTTGCTAAAACCTTTTTTTAAATTTCAGTATGGTTTTTACCTTCAAGAAATTTGTTTTAACTTTCTATAAATATTAAGACAAAGTAAAGAAATGATTTCTGAATTTTTTGAAAATTGTGATATTTTTGTTACTGGAGGATCAGGTATGTAAAAAAATTTAAAATATCTAACGTCCTTAAAATTTTTCGGTTGCAATACAATTTTTTCCATTTGATGTGCTGAATTCAAAACTGGCAAATAATTTCTTTTGCAAAGCAACATTTTCGAGAAAGCTCGAGTTTCAAGGACATTTTACTTGATATGCTGAATGTTTGATATTACCGTTTTTTAGTTTAATCCTCATTAATTTTATATTTTTTTATAAAATTTTTGCAAAATAAACAAAAATTTCCTTTAAAAAGGAAACAGGATCACGAAATGAAAAACTGAAAATATAGTTTTACTAAATTTAGCCTCTAGTTTAAGACGTATATAGTCCGGTTGGTGTCTATTGATCTCTTTCGGACGGTGTTATCAGTGTAGATTTTATAAAAATACTTCATTAAAACAATAAAAATTTTATATTAAATAAAGAAAAATTTATACAAAAAATCAAAAAAAAAAAAACTAAATTATTCTTCCTGTTATCAAATATATTTTTTAATTATCTTTCTAATAGTGTTCCCATCCGATCATAAATGACTCATATATAGTCAAATTTATTTGAATACTTTTCATCTAAATAACTTCCAACATGGACCTTTTCGCGAAAAATATTATTTTCCAAATCACCAAAACTCTTTTGGGGAAAAAACATAAAATTGGTGAAATTCTCATAAACTAAACTTGTTATCGGAAAAATATTGTTTCTAATTGTTAAGCCCAAAAAATACCATGATATAAAAATACCAAATACCATGATATGAAAAAAGCTTAAAATTGCCTCAAAACTCAATTTTATCAGTTAAAATCTGTATTTAAAAAAATTTTGAATATTTTCATTAATATAAAAATTTTTTTATGAAAAAATATTAAAAAATCTAATTAAGTTTTTCACAACAACAGACTTTTTATACAGTTAATCAAAATTTTTCATTAAATCAATGAATCCATTATAATGAAATCGGTTCATTAATACTATGATCGAAAATTCTAAAAGTGTAGCGCCGAAAACAAATACAGCTCGTCGGAATAAACTTTAACTGAAAAATAATGCCACCAAAAATATTTTTTCTTTATTTGTTACTCGTATTTGGAATTTTGCAGAAAAATATTGCAATAAAAATACTCAGTCGAATCGTTTTTGCAAAAATTGTTTTGAAATTTGCAAAAATTAAAAGTTTTCGAACAGGCGATGGCAGCTACATAGTTGGAACAATTACTTGAATTCCAAAAGTCATCCGGAATACTTGATTTTCAATAGTAATCGATTTCAAATAATATTTTTTAATTTTTTTTCGTAACATATTTACACTCAAAACATTATGTAGTTTACTGTTTGTAGTTTAATAAGTTTTTAGTTAAGTTAACAACAAAGTAACATTCATGTGTTCTTCAAAGAAATGTTTATATCAACTTTCTTATTTAAAATTATTTACTGTCATTTACTGTTTTCTTCAGTTTCATTTGTTTTTTTTTATTTGTATACAATTTAATAGAAATATATTCACTAAAAGGAATTTATTGTTTTTTTTGCGTTACAGTTATTCCTTATTAAAATTTTAATATGTTTCTGCTTGGAACAAAAATATTCAAAAAATTCCAATGTTTGTTTTTATTTAAATTGTTTGAAATTATTTTAATTCGAATTACAAGAACTTCATAAACACACACACATAAGCCCATTAATACAACATGTGTTTATAGACTGTGTGGGTAAAAATTGTGCATATTGGAGACAAGCATACATATAAAACTAGCTGAGCTGGCAAACGTTGTTTTATTTTTTGATGTCAAATAAAAAAAAAAAATTTTTTGTCAAAAAAAAAAACAATAGATAAATGATATTCTGGACACCCTAATCACCTAGAAAAAGTGTCGGCCAATAATAAGAACGCGATATGCACAAACTGTCATATTTTTTTTAGTGTAAAGAGTACCGTAGAGATTCTTTACTCCACACTGTCTCCCTTACTACATACCCATTTTTTTTTTTTGGTTTTTACATTTTAATTTTATAAAAACATTAAAAAGAAATAATTACTTTAATAAAAAATTTAAAAACGAACATACTAAGAGGGTTATTATACATTGTTCATTCGCTAATATACAAAGAGAACATAAGAGCTATATAATATCGTATGTTAATTTTAATATTGAGATAAATAATTGAGATAAAAACTACCCTATCTCTTAAGTTGGACCAAATTACAGATGGTTATGAAATTTGATATCGGTGCAGTAGTTTCGGAGTTAATTGCGAATATACATCGTGACACGAAATTTTTATATATAAAGATATGAAACAATTTCAAATAAATAACAAATTAACATATATTTTTACCAAATTAGTAGGTAAAATTCTAACATTTATTTTTAACTGAATAATCATTTGGTTTAACTGATTTGTCATTTGTTTAAAAACATTTAAAAATATATAACAAAAACCATTTGATTTAAATGCAAAATAAGTAGACCGGTTTTAAATGAAATTGCATTTCTTTTAAAAGGTATATGGGTATTTCCACAGAAAGGTCAACCGCTACCAAAATATTAAAGTTGAAGAAAAAAGACTTTTCTGAGAAAATTTAGTTGGTTAATGCATTGGATTTTAAGAATATACCTAATTAAATACATATTACCATTTGTAATTTAAGAAAAGTGGTCTGCAAAGAGCAGCTTTGCTTTTTTTGGTTTTAGCGTTTTTAATTGACATTTTTCCTTGAGTTATTTCTAAGTGTTACATATCATGTCGATTGCACTCTTCTTATAGACTAAATATACCAACAATAAATATTTAAAAACACCACAGTAGAGATCAAGCAAACTCCGAATAACGGTATAATTCAAAGATTCTTTGTACTACATTCTTCTATCCCGTTCGCGACCGAAAATAAGCATTTGTGTTTAGTTCTCCGTGAACATTGATCGGAATAGTTTGATATTTACAATTCAAAACAAAATAACCGAGATCATTTAAAAAAACCAAACCTAAAACATTTTGATCCATAAATAAACTTAAAAAATGCCTTTGGAATCATTGTCCCGTTCGCGATATCCCGTTCGCGATTCTAAAAAAAATATTTAAAAAAAATAATAATAAGGATAATAAAAAAAAAAAAACAAAATGCTAAATAAAATCTTTATATCTCTGCTTTAGTTAAAAAATAATCTCCATTTAATAAACTGACGAAATTCGCAGAGTTTTAAACAAAACCACACACCGAAAAAAATGACTTCATATTTTATAATTTTCTTTTTGTTCTCAAAAATTGTTCTACTAAAATGCTATTAAATATTTATAAAAAGTTAAAAAAAAATTTGAGTTTTCATATTTTTTTTTCAAGTTGAGTGCGTACGAATGTCCCGTTCGCGATCCTGGAAATGCCCATATTCTGTTATTTTATCTTACAAACAATTTTTTGATAGTTTCGATATGACAATGCAAATTTTATATATTTGTAGTTTTCCAAGAAATAATTTTGGTCTTAAGTGTGCTTTCTAAAACGGACCAATCGAAGATTTTTATTTTTATCGCAATATTGATGTGACACATACCAAATAGATAATAAAGAAAACAAATTCTACTGATCGCACATTTCGGTTAAATTTGAATCTGATAAGGAATATAAAATGTTTTAAAATAATTTAATATTATCTTTAATTATCCTACAGGAGTGGTTGGCAAAGCATTAATAGAAAAATTATTACGGTCCTGCAATGTACGAAAAATATATTGTTTATTGCGATCAAAAAAGAATTTCTCCACCGAACAACGTTTGGAAAAAGTTAAACAGGCAATGGTAAGTAAAAGAGAAATTTGTAAAAGAGAAGCTGGTAAAAGCAACCATTTTAACTCATTGCAAAAAGAGATATTTTTTAAATTTAAATAAAACTCATCTTAACTATTCTACACAAAAGGACATTATACAAAATTCATTTGAGTCTTAAAATTTTCTTTTTAAATTCTTCAAGAATCCACAGTTACATTTAATTATGATCTCGAAACTGATAAATTCTAAAATTATATAAATTTTCAAAAAATATGTACTTATTACTGGGAATGGGAAATTTCTTTTGAAATTAGGGAAATTTGTTTTGAAATCAGTGAAATTTGTTCTAATTTGATTAGAGAGGAGGAAAGTTTTATTTAAAATCAGTAAAATTTGCTTATTTTGTCGTGTCTTCTATTATTGCGGAGCCCGCAACTGAGTCTTTGTAATATGCACAGATTTTTGATCACTATGCGCTATAAGTTTAAATTTGTTTACAATTCCTTTTTATTTTACAACATTGTTATACTTTGTTATGTACGTAGTCTACTTACACTTGCAATTAAAATATTTAAATAATAAATACTCGTATAATAACACTTTGCAGATCTTTCGTCAATTAAAAATTCAAAAACCCAATGAATTAGACAATAAACTTGTAGCCATACCCGGTGATGCTGAATTGCCATTCTTAGGCATAACACCAGAATATGCCAAAATGTTGGAAAATGTTTCAATAATATTTCACTGTGCCGCTACTGTACGATTTGATGAATCACTAAAAGATGCTATAACACTTAATATAGGTGGTACATTAGAGACTTTGCAATTTGCTGAAACTCTTAAGAAACTTAAGGTATTTATGCATGTATCAACATTCTTTAGTAATCCGTATTTAAAACGTGTGGAACCGAAAATTTATCAATCACCAATGGATTGGAAATTTTGTTTGAATTTAGTAAGAAGAAAGGACATAGGCGAAAATGAATTGGATATAATAACAAAAAAGTAAGTTATTAAGAAAAAACTTTATTTAAAATGATTTTAATATTTAGGGCAAATACAAATACACAATTTTTCAGGAACACTAAAAGCCGTTTAATTTACGCTCGTATTATGCATATTTTAATTCATTAATCTTCTAAAATATTTAAAAAAAAATGTTTTGTAATTAATACACATAAATTTTTTAGACTTAAGGTAGAACAATATTCTAACTAAATACACAAATATATATTTTTTTGTTAAAGATTTATATTTTTTGTATTATTATACAGGTTGGTTGAAAAGTTCCTGCGCTCGAAATGAAAGAGTACTGTTTTTGTTACGAAATATATTTTTTTATTCGATATAATCTACTAGAAGCTCAATACACTTGTTCCAATGATCTTCCAATAATTTTATCCCATCCTTATAATGGTTTTCTGGAAGTTCTGCAACATAACCGTCTACGGCTGCTATGGCCTCTTCATTCGACGAAAAATGCTTTCCAGGAAGGAATTGTTTGAGATTTTTGAAGAGATAGTAGTCACTGGGAGCCAAATCTGGTGAATACGGTGGATGTTCAAGCAATTCGTACTTTTATTCTTTGAATTTAGCCATCGTCAAAACACTTTTGTGAGCAGGTGCATTGTCTTGATGAAAAATGATTTTTTTTCTTCTTGAAACCAGGTATTTTCTCACGAATTTTTTCATCCAGCTGATCCAAAAGGCTGCAATAATATTCAGAGTTGATTGTTTTACCTTTCTGAAGATAATCAATCAACAAAATTCCTTTTGCATCACAAAAAACTGATGCCATAAGCTTCTTTGCAGATCGTTGTGACTTCACCTGCTTTGGAGCTGAACAACCAGCTTCAGTCCACTGTAAACGTTCTTGTTTCAATTTAGGATCATGGTGGTAGATCCAAGTCTCATCCATAGTTATAAAACGACGCAAGAAGTCGGTTTTATTCGGCTTAAAACGCTCCAAACTACCCTGAGAAATTTATTTTCGATCCAGTTTTTGTTGAATTGTTAATGTGTGCGGCACTAACTTTCCAAACAGTTTTTTCATACGTAATTCTTCATGTAAAATA
The DNA here is from genome assembly GCA_949748255.1 of Eustalomyia histrio. NCBI lineage: Eukaryota > Metazoa > Arthropoda > Insecta > Diptera > Anthomyiidae > Eustalomyia > Eustalomyia histrio. The sequence goes on along the minus strand of OX456525.1, from coordinate 13,900,703 downwards.
TGGAGTACCCGTTCGTCTGAGATACCTATGGCATTAGCAATTTCACGCTTAGTCAAACTTGGATCTTCACTAACCATATTATGTACCTGCTCAATGATTTCTGCTGTGGTTGCAGATTTTGGTCGTCCTTCGCGTGGATCGCCTTTAAGGCTGGTAAGACCACGTTTAAATTCACCAGCCCAAAATTTAACGGTGCGTTTTGAAGGTGAGGACTCCTATACACTTCTAACAATTGTTCATAAATTTCCTTTGCTTTACAACCCTTCAAAACAAAGAATCTAATTTTTTCCATATTAAAAAAAAAAACAATGACACGTCAACTTCAAATGGCTTGTAAACAAAGAAAGAATTGACAGAATGACTTGCAACTTTGCATGTGTTCTCAAGACAGAAAAAAAGTTTGGAGCTAGCAGTGCCATCTCTTGGTGAGCGCAGGAACTTTTCAACCAACCTGTAGTATATAGCTCTTATTGCCATCGAATATTTTATATTTTTATATACAATACAAATTTGTAGATAGGCTTATTATTGGAAACTTTTCTATTATTTTTTTTTATTAAAATAAGAAGTTAAATAAAAATTTAAATATAAATGCATGTACATGCTCATACGTAGACAAATATGATCATATAGGCCCATGTATAGTTTTATATATTCTCATACATGATCTCATATATTGAGGGTATATGATCGTATATGGACATAAATGTATGATCAAATATGCTTATATATATGGTTATGGTAATTATATATAAACATATAGGGTCATATTTCTGGGATTCATATATATACATTCCTTTGAGATGAAAATGGGATCATATATGTCTATATATGTTTTCATTATATGTCGTATATATCCATATATGTGACCTTCTCCGAGAAAAGGGATTTAGTGTGTCAAAAAACGGGTTTGGACTTAAGAGTGGATTCTGGTACCTAAAATGGTGTAGAATTAGATGAAATGAGCAAGTTTTTTGATAAAAATTTATTTACCCCATAAAAACGTACAAAACTGTCAGAAATATCAATTTTTTATAAAAATTACTTCAAATTAACATCAGCATAGTAACAAAATTACAAAAGAACCAAAATTGCGAAACAACTTTTGAGATATTGATAACACTAGTTATGCAGTTGGCACAAGACTGAAGCGTCACTTTATTATTTTCCTTTCTTATAGTTATTTTTACAATGTTCTTCCTATTAGTATACGTACATCAACCCTTTGCTGAGAGCTAACAGATAGCTGAGAACGAACAGAGCAGCAACAATAGCAAAGGTATTGTCACACTAAAAGCGAAAAAAAATACGTCACCACATAGGCATGACGTCACCAAAGCCGGCACCCAGTCATAACTAACCATACCAAATCGCATCGCTGAAGTTGTGTTCACAGTGATTTTACGTTATGAAACTTTAAATGCGTTTTTCTCAAAACTTTATTTTCACACACTAGGTCCCTTTTCTCGGAGAACGTCACATATAGTAAAATATATGCCCATATATAAAATATATGCCCATATATAAAATATATGCCCATATATAAAATATATGCCCGTATATAAAATATATGCCCATATACATAATATACGACCATATATGATCGTATATGTTCATATATGCTCGGATGTGTTTATATATGCTAATACAAATGGTCATATAATATACCAAATATGGGCATGTATTTAACTGTATATACCCATATATGATAAGCTATATATGAGCATATACGAGTATTTTCAGCTGGGTCGGTATTTTTTTTTGCAATTTTTTCCAAAGTAATTTAGCATATTTTGATATATAAATAAAGACGGCCATGCACTTCGTTCTTTTTTTGCGGTTTAACCGCACGGGTAAAACTGTACGGTTAAGCACGAACAACGACCATATACATACACTAGACTTTGTTAACTTCAGTTCTAGTCAAAAAAACAAAACAAAATATTGGAGCAAAAAATAATCAGCTGACGTTCCACCCTGACAAAAACCGTCCTATTTAACAGCATAATCATACATACGAGCAGTTTTGAACGAACACGTTTGAAAACAGGCGGTTAAAATCAAGTTGCGACAGATATTTTTGAACACGTTCGAAAAGGATGCTACACACGAGTTTTTGTTTGACTTCCGCCTTTATTTTGCAGTTTTTTTTTAACTATGCCTTTAAGTACGAGTAATTATAATCTAAGTATTGTAACCTTAACTTTTTCGACACTACTTAAAAAAAAAAAATATTTAAAATTAGTGTTTTTCATATAAAATTTGTTATTATGCTTCTTTCATAAAAACAAGCACATAATTTGTATTTTTAAAGACTTATTACAGGTTTTCCAAATACATATTGTTTTACCAAAAATCTCACCGAATCTTTGGTTAATGATTATAAAGATAAATTACCTGTGGCTATATATAGACCTTCCGTGGGTGAGTTAATATTTTTTTAATTTTTCTCAATTTTTTTCTGCTATCAGTTTATTATTCTTTTTACAACTTATCGAAGTATTTGGATGCGCATATTAATGATGTAGCGATATTCATTAGTTCGCCTGTTAAAGCTGGAATCACTGCTCTAAAAAAGGGTGGGAATATGAAATTCTTTAACACTAAATTGTTTCAGGTGATTTTTTTTCACAAATTTTTTTTCTGCGAGTTGTTTTTTTTTTGAAGTGGGTTATATTTAATGCGATTTTTTAGGACTCAGACCCATAAAAATAAAAAAGAATAGTAAACAGGTTTTAAATGAGAAAGTTAAGAGAGATCTTGACTATATCTTTCATGTAATCCTTTTTTTTTATTTATTTTTTTAATTTTCATGCAAAAAGAAGAATAAAAACTATTAGTTTGAATAAAAATATTTGTTCAATATTAACAGGGCACTTAGTAATCGGCCTAAGTTGTTTCTTTTCAGTTCTATTTGCCCTTGAAGAACCTGAAGCCGGATTTACGCCATCCTTAATGGGTACAATGGGTTTGTTCGTCGTTACTGGAGCTGGTATTCTAAAAACTATATATATTGACAAAAATACTAGACTTGATATAACACCCCTGGATGCAGGCATTAAAGTTTTAATATATAATACCGTGAGAACTGCCAAATTATATGAAAATGTTAATAGACCTGTTGATATACCAGTTTATCTGGCGTCATCTTGTACACATTGCGACTTAACTTTTACACAACAAATTGATATTGTGCAAGATTTTGGTATTTGGAATGAAGCTGCATTTATGAAGAATTTCCTGATACCTGGTATTCAATGTACGGATAATCGTATGCTGTATATATTGTTGGTGAGTTGAATTGTATGAAATTTAATATTCCCAAGGAAAACCGATTATATGTAATTTTTTTCTGATTTATATACAATTGCATCTGAAAAATGGGTCTTTATGAAAAAAAGTTTAAATATGACCATATATAATTATATCCCAAAATTGAATCTATCCAATTATATCAAAGTCCATATATATTTATATATAACATTGTATATAATTTTATATAAACATTATTGCAATAATATTGTATATAACTATAACTGGTATAACTGAATCTGATATAAATAGATAAACTCAAATTTTTTAATATTTTAACATATAGTCATATATGAACTTATCTATATCTCATATATCTTCTGATCCGAAATTTGAGGATATATGGCCGTATATGGTCATATATGTTAATATATGTTTGATGCATGGGCATACATGATTATATATGACCATATACGTAAATATACCCTCAAATTTAGGATAGGAAGATATATGGTAATATACGAGATCGTGTATGGTCATATATTGAACTATATATTGACGTATATGCTCATGCATGTCCATGTATCCTCATATACAATCACATGTCTGATTGAATGGGTTTTAAAAGTTACAAAGCAAAAATAATGTTGTAATTTTTAAAGTCCTGTTTAAAGCGATATTAAAAAAATTTAATTTTAATTTACTTTTTTGTCATTTGTAAAGTATTTTTATCGTAAGTGTCGATTTTTTTAGGTGATTTTTAATATCTGTTGCAGGATATTCAAGCAATATTGAAAATTATTTTTCAACAATAAAAAATACGTAAACAATTGTTTATTAATAAATATCGGAATATTTGAGCAACCAAATTTACCAGGTACAACAAATAAACTATAATTTTATTTGTATAATTAAAGGTAAATAATAATAAGTAATTAAACATAAGGAATGTTAATATCAAAACCCAAAAAATCTTGATCGGTCCCGTGATCTTAATTTTTTTTCAAATTCCAAATACCGGGGTTTTAGAAAACACAAGAGAATTGTTAGTACAAGCTAGTGTATACCCCTTTCCGTTCTTCCTACCTCACACACTGAACTCATAATTGCTGTATTTAAAACTGTATATGTTTTAGGAAATATCGCTTTGGATCTTTGGATATTTATTTCCAAAAGGGAGGGAAGCCAAAAACTGTTATAAAATCCATAATTAAAAAAATTACAAATAATTGTTTGCCCATAACCGGACTCAAACTCGAAAACTCTCGAATACAAATCCTTTTTAATAAAGCATCATAATTCTTATAAGTGTATTGATTCTTGTACCTCTGGAAATTGCTGGATTGGATAAAAACTTTTTGCAAACGCTTTGTATAAACCCACAATTTTTTGGTTGTGGAAGCAAACAAATGTATTCCTGATTAGATTCAACTGAAATTCTGTTGCATTAAACGAATTTGCCACAAACAAATTTAGCGGTTGCTCCAACCAAACCATAGGGTTGGCAAGAAATTCGGTTGCCACAATGAATCTTTTCTCTATGTGGCAATTCTCGTTGGGTATTTATGTATAATTAAGATATAATTGTATTCAATTTTCGACCTGATACAATTTTTCAAAGCTACACAGAGAAAACAGATTCATTCCGACAACCGAATGGATTGGTTGGAACAACCGATATATTTGTTTTATATAATTTTTCCACATAAAATCCAAACTAATAAAATTGATTTGAAATTGTAGGAATTATGTAGGACTGTATTAAATTATGCATTACTATATAAGGCTCCACATCAATATATTTAACCGGTTTTATATTAAAACTTCTATTTAGGTTTTTGTTAAACAATTGTTTCCCGCCTTATTGGTTGATTTCTTGTTGATATTGTTTGGACGTAAACCCGTCTTAATGACGGCACAACGTAAGATATTTCATACTTTGGAAGTCATGAAACCATTTATGTTTAATATTTATGATAGTCCTGGCACAACGCATATAAAAGAGATGCGTGAAGATTGCAAGGGGTAAATATATAAAAGTATTCCATAATTATGTTGAACCTCATTACAATCATAAATAAATATCATTTTGTAATATTTCAGAACTGATTTTAATGTAGATATTTTGGATTTAACTAATAATTTTTATAGTAATATTGGATTTTGCCGCAGTATGGCATATAGTGTTAGAGAACATTTACTTAAAGAGGATCCGAAAACGTTGCCTAAAGCACGGAAAATATTGAAAATGTAAGTTTAATTGTGTTTGAAAATTTAAAATTAGTTGAACTGATTTAAAATAAATTCCTATTTTTTTGTTTCTTCCACAGCAAAATCTGGCTGTATAAAATTCTACAAATATTTATATGTTTTAAATTATATAATAAATGTATAGAATATGTTGGAGATATTTATCGTCAAATCCGGTCAGATAATTTTAATATTACAGCCGATTTAAATAATTATTGAGATATTTTTATACTTAGGGGGATTGAAGTCAAAATCAAAATAAAACAAATAAAATTAAAAATCTATGTTACATCAAAAACAATTTAACACAATTTTTAAATTGAAATTACAAAAACATTAACGTTCATTGATTCAAAATAATCCATATATAAAACTACGGAATTTGTGTTAAAACAACAAAAACTTTTGTAAATTAAACCAGCCTTTGTTAATTTTAGGAAAGTTTTAGTCAGTCCTCCAAAGAATTTTGATGCATTTGTATATAATAGGTATTTTCGTTTACTTTCGTTACTGCTTTTACTACAGCTATAAAATTTTAGCAACAAAAGTAAACTAATTATTTCAATTTTAGTTAAAATATTAAGCATTTTCTGTAAACGATCACACTGAATATATTGTTTATTTTCTATAATTATGTAAAATATTAAAAAACAATAGCTTAACAAATTGTACAATAATCTTATTTTTAAATATACACATAATATAATAAAGGTATTTACGAGGTGTACTGGTATGTATTGTATTGTCTTAATTACAGATAAACAGAGTTGTTAAAATTTTATTTTCACTTTAGGAATTTCTTTAGGATTTCTCTTGGGATTATTATGACTTAAACATTGATTAACCCTTACGCAAACACCCACGAAATAAATATCACCATCAAGTAAAGCATTGCCTACACACATAAAATAATTTAGTTGGTATTCTATTGCAATTAACAAAAATGTATCGTTATTTAAAAATTTAAATTGTATGTACTTAAAGTTCTTCATCAGAATAGTTAAATTTATTGGGTATACAAGTTAATTATGTCGATTTGGACAACAGATGGCATAACTATCACATATGGTTTGTGTCAATAATAACAACTATGGTATTTTGGAGGGTAAACATCTGTCATTGTAATTCAGTATTCTATAGACGCCAAAGTGTAAACACACATTTTTTTCAATCGCTATAATAATTTTGAATTTTGTGCCTAAAAAAATGTTTTGCGGGGAAGTCTGATAATCTTCTTTCATTTGAAGAAAACGGCTGCTGAAGTTTATTGATTGTTGTTGTTAGAAGCTTATGGTCAACAAGTACCAACTCAAAAAACTTGTGAATGATGGTTTGCGCGATTCAAAAGTGGTGATTTCGACACAGAAGACAAGGAGAGACCTGGTTAGGCAAAAAAGTTTGAAGATGAGAAATTGAAAGCATTACACGATGAAGATTGTTGTCAAACGCAAAAAGAACTTGCATTATCATTGGGAGTCACACAACAAGCCCTTTCCCTACATTTAAAAAGCATTGGGATTCATTCAAAATTAGGGAAACTGGGTCACATATGAATTGAAACCGAGAAACGTTGAAAGGCGATTTTGCATGTCGGAAATGCTGATTGAACGCTACAAAAAAAATAAATTTTTACATCGTATTGTTACTGGTGATGAAAAATGAATATATTACGATAACCCTAAGTGCAAAAAGTCAATCAACACCGAAGCCGAATATCCATGGCGCCAAGGTAATGCTCTTTATTTGGTGGGATTAGAAGGGTGTTTTGTATTATGAGGTGTTAAAATAGGATCAGACGATCACTGTACCGAACACAATTGATTCGTTTGAATAGAGCAATCAACGAAAAACTACCAGACACGAGGCCACAATCTTTCATCATGACAACGCTTGGTCACTTGTTGCAAGACCGATCAAAAACTATTTGGAAAACAGTGGATGGGAAGCATTTTTTAAGCAAAAAAAAAATCGACATTATTAACTTGTATACCCAGTAATTATAAACAGAAAATAAATCAAATTATACGAAACAATGTCACATCATCCAAAATATTGGTTTTTATAATCAATGTTGAAAAATGTTATCTTCTATATTAATTTTAATACTCACAACCATCAATTTATCAAAAACTTTCTCATTTCAACAGAATATTTGCAGCAAAAATCTAACATTAATTCTGTTTCAATAAAAACAATTGCTCTATCTAAAATATTAGTTTATAATAACTAATTATATTTTTGAGCTTAAGGTTCGTTTTTTTATAAAAAATATTATTTATTTTTCAATATTTCACTACTCCATAATAAATATGACAAATTGTTTTTTCATTTTGTTTATAATTTGTCATATTTGTTATTTCCTGAAGATGCTACACAATGGAGTAGCGAAATATTGAAAAATAAATAATATTTTTTTTATAAAAAAACGAACCTTAAGCTCAAAAAATAAATAAGTTATTAAAAAGAAATAGGTTAAACTAAAGATACACTCACGAAAAAAAGTCTGTAATGGCAACTGAAAATGTTGCGGTATTTTTTGTGAATCTTAGCAACACATGTCTGCTGACGTGTAGTACAATGAAATTAGTAGAAAAATTAGTAGCCGCTACTAAATTTTAGTAGACTTTTTGTAAAGTGGAATTTAAAATCTGTTTGCTAAAATCAGCAAAAAAAATTACTAAATTTTATTAATATTAGTAACAAGCTTTGAATTTATTTTTCTTATCGAGTATCAAAAATTTTGAATATATTTTTTAAAAAACGAATTAATCATTTTGTTTTAATTTGGTAATTTCTGTTTTGAAAAATATTTTGGTCAATTTTTTTTTACTTTTAAGATCAAATTCTAATTGTTTTTAGAGCTGATTTTTAGAACTAAAAAAACTTTTTAGTGCTATTTTAAGTGGATTCCTATTTTCAGACATGAGTCCGATCCCTTTTTTAATCTATGTAGCATATTAAGGCAATTTAAGTTTGTAGGTGTAAGTTTAAATTAGAAATAACATTTCCTTCAATATCCACATTTTTAAAATAAGTTATTTTTTTTTTTGCTAATTTTAGCAAATCGGTTTTCAAAAATTTGTAAAATGATTTCTGAAATTAGCAACGAAAATTTGTAAATATTCTGTGAAAATTCTGTAATTTGTGAAATGTAATTAGCAAAAAGATTTGCTAAATAATAATTTTTTACTAAAAATCAGTACAGTACAAGTAGAGTGGGATTAAAAACCGTTTACAAATTTTTCTACTAACTATTTTTTCTGAGTGTAACAATATCAATTATTCTAATCAATTTTAATAAAATATCATACTGTTTACCAACATTATTGAAATCAACCATTAATTTCCACAATTTTGGAAATTATAATAAAATATTAATATTAGCAACCGAATTTGTTATTTTTATTACAAAATTTTGAAATGTATTATATTTTTGCATATATATATATATTCAAAATTAGACAACTTAATGTAAGTGTTTGTGGTTCAGTGGGTAGAAGCACAATCCTGCAAGTCTAAGGGTTCTGAGTTCAAACTCTTTTATTGAATACAATTAAAAGACACCATTCATTGTCAGTTGTAGCTTCTATGTTATTTTTAAACAAAAATATTAAAATTTAAAACATGAAAAACAACTAGTTTCTGCCTCTTTTATTGGACAGGCGTCACCAGTATTAATTACACTGCACAACAATTTCAAACTTTTTCCAAAATTACGGGGTTCCGACGATTGATTCTTGTTAAAGAGACCAAAAAAATATACGTGTGTCGGGGTTTTGATAGTTTACATCGGAATTTCATTTTAGAGGCGGTTTAAGCTTCTCAGCCTGTTTTTGCAGCATATCGATTTATAATACTATGTTTTATTTACATCTGAGGTGCAGGGTATGTTCAGCAACTTTGTAGATAATGGTATGACAAATATTTTTGTGAAACATATTAACCCTCTAACTCCCCCACATAACGGCATTTTTGGCAAAATTCTAACAAATTGTAAAAACTACCCCGAAAAAGGGGAAGGGCGGGGATAAAATGTTCTACAAAAATGTTGGCCATAAGATTATACTATATATGTCAGAGCACACTAAGTCCCAAAACTTAACACAAATACCAAAAACCAGACAAATTCAAGATAGCTCATCAAATTTCTAGTCAGATTTTGGGATGACCTAAATATTTTATAGGTAATCCCAAAATCTGACTTATAATATATTGGTCATCCCGAAATTTGACTAGAAATCTGATAAGCAATCTTTATTGAAAAGTGTTTGTGTTAAGTTTTCGGTTTTGGTGTGTTCTAACATATATAGTAGAATTTTATGGCCAACATTTTTGTAGAGCATTTCATCCCCGCCCTTCCTCTTTTTCGGAATGTTTTTTACAATTTGTTAGAATAAAGCCAAAAATGCCGTTATAAGGGGGAGTTAGAGGGTTAGTATGTTCTATGCCATAATATTATCAACAAAGTTGCTGAACATACCCTATATCAGATGAACATATCCTACATCAGATATAAAGAAAACATAGTTTTATATAGCGATATGCTGCAAGAACAGGCCAGAGCTGGGAAACTTAAACCGCATCTAAAATGAAACTCTAATGTAAACTATCAAAACGCCGAGACACGTATATTGTTTTTGGTCTCCTTGACAAGAGTCAATCGTCAGAACCCTGTATTTTTTTGTTGTGTTGAACTGTGTTATTTGGTATTGTAATTGTCAGATTATCTCTAAATGATAATTTTTTCAACAACCAGTCGGCTGCAGGAAACGAACGCGTTGTCCTTCATTACAAACGTAACTATGGTGCGGCAAGACGACTGCTTAATGGCATGTTTCTAGATAACAAGTTTCTTAAAAATGTTGCCCAATTGAGTATTAACAATTAGTTTGCGGTTCTATAATACAAATGTCAAGTTTTGTTGGGTAAAAACGTAAGTGTAACTCTTTTTGCGGTTTCTACATAACAATTTCAATTGTCAATACTGTCAAAAACATACAAGTAAAAAAAAAGTAATTATGTGTATCAAAAAAGAGTATTTTATTAGTTTTTTTTTGTTGTTTTCTTTTGTTTTGTTTTCTTCATCTAATCTTGGCTGTATTTCATTAAGAATCATTGAAAAAACTTACTTGTTGATGCGAAATGAAGCAATGAAACTGAAAAATTACATAAATGAAAAGAACTTAAATTTTGTTTTTACTCACCGTTTTACTTCGTCTACACCATTACCGTCACTTGAATCACTATCAAAATTCAATTCAATAGATGGAAACATTTTTTTCCTTTATTTTTTTTTTAATAAAAAAATTTTATTCACAAATAATTATTCATATAAATTAACTTTGTTTTGTAAATAAAAAACAGCTGTTCGCTTATATTTGTACTAGAGTTGCCATTTAGTAATGAAAGAGTTGTATTTTAGCATAAAAAAGTAAACAAAATACAAAACTATATACTATGGCAATAATGTAATATGACAATATAAAAAAAAAAACAACATAACAAAACGTAAGTAAGACAAGTGTACTATAAAAACTCATTCGCTTACGTACTTGTTTGTGTACAGCTTGTATGTTTGAGAAATTACTTGTTATGTAGAAACATGGTATAACCATCTCCCCTTAGGAAGGCCAAGATTTCAATGCAACTAATTTTTTTTATTTAGGAGTGACCAACACTTCCACACAAACATTTTGTTCCTATATTTTTCGTTTATCTCCTAATCTCCTCTTTTTTTGCACATGTTGCCAGACTGGTGTTGTTTATTAGAACTAAAATCTGTTATTGTTGAAAAACTATCGCTAAATTATAGAAAGTTTCCAAAAATAAAAAATAAAACGGTTTGTAATACTTTTATGGAAAAAAATTAGATTGTTCTGGTTCAAATTTGTAAGAAAAACAAAAAATTGCAAATTTTTCGAAAGTTTGTATTAAAAATGGAAAATTATATGAACTTATGGTACTACTGACTGTCATCAATAGTTAGTTAGTAAGAACCAATTTTCTCAGGGATAAAGCAAGATCAGCAGCATTTTTGCCGCCAAAATGGCTGCTGATCTTGCTTTATCCCTGAGAAAATTGGTTCTTACATTAATTTCTATATTGATAGTCAAGCCACTATCAAAGACTATCACTGCCGATTTGATTGTCCAAGGGTGCAAGAACTTTTTAGGTAGAGTTTGTGCCGACAGGAGACTGCACATCTATTGGATTCGTAGGCATTAGGACATTGAGAGTAACTGGATTTTGGACGAGCTGGTGAAGCTCGGGGTCCAGTTGCCTGGCAAAAGGGCAATGGACATTAGTGTGTCACTCCATTTCTTGAAACAGGACATAGACTCCACTGCAACGGACAGATTTGAGGCGGCTTGGTGGAATAGGGAAACGTGCAGGGTGTCGAAGATTATTTGGAATTCTGTTAGGGGTACACAAAAAATATAAATTCATCATAACAACCGAATTTTTTGTCAACCGAATGTTTTGGTAGAAGCCACCGATATATTTGTTTGTCGCAACCGAAATTCGGTTAATGCAACAGAATTTTGGTTGAAACCATATGTTTAAATTTTATCAGAAAAACATTTGTTTGGGACAACTAAATAATTCGGTTGATGCAACCAAAACATTCAGTTGGCAAGAAATTCGGTTGTCACGATGAATCTGTTTTCTCTGTGTACTAACGGGTCACTGCTGGACTGGGGTTCTTACCAAGAGAGCGAAAAAGCTGGCGAGTGATAATTATAGGTTGTGTGGGGTACCGGTCGAGAGAGATGGTGGATCATATTACGTGCCACTGTCCGAATTCTAAGACTCCTGGTATTTGTTGGGAGAGTGTGGGCCACCCTGTGTGCCATCACATCTGATTGATGTTTTATATGGGTTATCGTTTCTTATTTGGTATCTCTAAAGACCAAATTGGTCTGTTCGAGGTTTTTAATAAGTCAGCTAAACCTAGTGGTCTGGGAAATATTTTGTGCGGTGTGGCTGAATCGATGCTACCTGGTACTCAAGTGAGCTCGATGTAGTCTGCTTAATTCCTGGGCGATAAACAGATGCATTTTCTATTTTGTTGTTTATGTAAGCAATTACCACCCATTACCAGTAAGTTTTGTTTTTTAAATTAATGGAAAAAGTAATCACCTTTGATTTTTGCTGGGTAGTTATAAAAACTTGTATGTTTAAAAATGGCGATTAAAATTTGACATAGGTCTGGTTTTTTTTTATACATTTAAATTATTTAAAATCTCACGTATCAGATGTTTTATGGGTGTAGCAATAATTATGATACGTAGTGTTTAGTTGGTACTCTTAATATTTTCGCGTCACACAGTGTTATAATAGGTGATTTTTTAGAGCTTTTGGATTTGTTTTAAAAAACACACACACGATTTAGAGAAATGTTTGAAATCTTTATTTGAGTAGATTTTGGGCAAAAAAAGTTTCTAATCATCGCACAGTAGCACTCGCCATTCATGTTGGAGAGAATATGCCAAAATTGGACCCAGCGTATGAACCATTTTAGGCGCAGCGCGGTTCACATTAAATCATCTTTAAACATTGAATTATATAGACCGTTCTATCGACTCAAATAAAGATTGCAAACATTTCTCCAACTTTTATGTGTTTTTTTTAAATCAAATCCAAAAGCTCTTAAAAAAATCACCCGGTAGATTAGGTACTACAATGGCATAATATATAAATGAATATGTTTAAAATAAAATGCGACTGTTCAAATAAATAACGGACTATGAACAATCAAAATAAAGGCACAAGACAATTATTTATTAATTGACAAATATTTATAATATTCAAGATTATTTGGTTTCATTTATAAAAATAGAATAAAGAATTATAATGTTTTTTATATAAAACCTTTTTGTAATGACAAAAATAGCAGAAACATCAAAAAAACAATGTTCAAAAAAGGCTGATAACGCCAAAATGTTTTAATTTTTATTGAACTCAGTGACCAAAGCGCAAAATACAAAAAGTCAAAATGCTTTTAAGAAAGCTTCAACACCGTTAAGTTGTTTAAAATTAAATTTTTAATACAGCTAACATTTTTTTGTTTGCAAAAATAGTGTTTACATGTTGCAGTTCTTTTTTTTTGGCAATAAAATTTAATTAAAATAACAAATATCTAGGAGAGCTAGAAGAGCTTTTGAACTAGAAGAGCTATTGAACAGGAAGATCAATTAAACAGTGTAATATGACGTTACAAATAACCTACTTATTTATATACCTAATACAGTTACTGATACCCATAACCAACATTCTATTCTAGTAATTCTCATTCAGTTGGCAAAATTTATTACATATAGTGGCAAAGTTTAGAGGCCAAAAGGGCGAAGTAGGATCCAGCTGGAGTTCGAGTATACTTCGTCTAGCAGATGAAGTATAACTTGTAAGCCAACCAGATACTCGTTTCCCGACCTTACCCGACTCACCTGCCGTTTATTCTCGTAACATAGTAAACGTAGTTAGAACCGATTTAACCCGACTCAGCTGCCGATTATTCTCGTGAGTTTCTAAGAGTTATTTACTAACCATAGAACCCTTGCCTGATCTAACCCGACTCACCTGCCGATTATTCTCGTGAAACACGTAGACATAGTAACCGTAGTTAGAACCGATTTAACCCAACTCTCCTGCCGATTATTCTTGTGAGTTACTTAGAGTTATTCAATAATCATCGTTAGAACCTTTCCCGATCTCACCCGACTCACCTACCGATTATTCTCGTGAGTCACGTGAACATAGCAAAACGTAGTTAGAACCGATTTAATCTGACTCACCTGCCGATTATTCTCGTGAGTTACTTAGAGTTATCTACTAACCATAGAACCTTTTCCCGATCCAACCCGACTCACCTGCCGATTATTCTCGTGAGTCACGTAAACATAGTAACCGTAGTTAGAACCGATTTAACCCGACTCACCTGACGATTATTCTCGTGAGTTATTTAGAAATATTTCCTAACCGTATTTAAAACCCGATACTACGACTCATCTGCCCATTATTCTCGTGAGTTAGTTAGGACCATTTACCAAATCTTTTCGTTCGCATTTCACGAATTAGCCCCACTCACCTTCGGGTTACTTCGGACCCTTGTCGCACTCCGACTTTGGGAATAGTTTCGCTATAACCCTAAGAGCGACTTGTCTATGCCATAAACCATTTTCCGTTCTCGTCAATTACGGAAGCGATTATACACACTAATCATTAAAGAAAGCATACCTTTAATAGACCCAACCACCCCTGAGTTTTCCCTGGCTGGAAAACAAATTGCATTACAACAGGAAGAAAGACCGATTGAACAAGAAGAGCTTTTGAACAGGAAGAGCCATTGAACTATAAGATCTATTGAAATGGAAGATCTATTGAACTACAAGAGCGTTTGAGCTGAAAGAATTATTGAACTAGAAGAGCGAACTAGATTACAGATAGGAGCAGAGCTATAAAGAGCGCTCTTTAAAAATAACTAAAATGCCCAAGCCTAATGTTTTTGTATTAAAGTAACAATATTTTTTTCTAATTTTTGTTGCCCAACTTTGCGTTTAACAGCTATTCAAAACATACAACCTCGTGGATTTTTTTAAAAATGGAAAAAAGTGAATTTCGTGTGCTCATCAAACATTATTTTTTGCGAAAAAAACCATCAATCAAACCAAGGAAAAGCTTGATAAATATTATAGTGATTCTTCACCATCGATTTCAATGGTAAAAAAGTGGTTTACTGACTTTCGTTGTGATCGCACAAGTACAAATAATGCTGAGCGTTCTGGACGGCCAACTGAGGTCAATAACCCAAAAATGTCGAAAAAATCCACGATATGGTATTGGCCGATCGAAGAGTAAAAGTGCGTGCGATTGTTGATGCCATAGGCATTTCATATGGAAGTGTGGTTTTAAATAATTATTTGGATTAAAGAAAGCTGTCTGCAAAATGGGTGCCGCGTTTGCTCTCAATTGACCATAAACGTAATCGTGTGACAACTTCAAAGGATTGTTTGGTGTTGTTTAACGGCAATTCGAATTAGTTTTTGCGGCGTTTTGAAACTGTATATGAAACATGGATCCATTACAACACTCCGGAAACCAACCAGCAGTCTAAACAATTGGGTTTTCCGGGTGAACCGGCTGCAAAGAAGGCCAAGGTAGGTTTGTCGGCCAATAAGGTGATGGCAACAGTTTTTTGGGATGCACGCTGTATAATCCACATCGATTACCTTCAAAAGGGAAAAACAATAAACGGCGAATATTATGGTAACTTATTGGACCGATTTAACGAGGATTTAAAAAAAGTTACCTCATATGGCCAAGATAACAGTTCTTTTTCTTCAATATAATGCACGGGTGAACACGTTTGTAGTCTAAATGGCAAGATTTCATGAATTGGGCTACGAATTGGTACCTCATCCGCAATATGCTCCGGATTTAGCCCCTAGTGACTTTTTTTCTAATTTCAAAACCTAAAGAAATGGCTCGGTGAAAAGAGATTTAGCTCCAACAATGAAATTACTGATCAATCAAATGCCTATTTTATGGATCTCGAAAAATCCTATTTTTTGGAAGGGATACAAAAATTCGAGAAACGTTGGACTAAGTGTATTGAGCTAAAAGGAGATTATGTTGAAAAATATTTTTTTCTTTTGCAAAAAAAACTGTGTTTCATTCAAAAAGTCACGGACTTAATGATCCGCCCTCGTACTATTTTTTTTAATAGATGTTGCCGTCGTTGTGGATCTAATCCGAAACGTTATGTGTTGTTAGTAAGAAATTCTGGAGAGAAAAGAATCCCTCCTGTATTCTTTACACTTAAATAAATAAATAAATAAATAAATAAATGAACATTAAAGTCTTTGCAGTTACTGTCGTGCGATGTAATTATGGGCGTATTTTCTCTCACAGTGATAATCGTTGTTTGTTACATTGTTATTCTGGGCTGACACTTACACACAAGGGAATTTCCCCTTTAATGCTTCCACGTCGATTTTAATAAAACTCGAACATGTGATAGAAAATAAAAAATTCAAAGTTTAACGGTTTTTTTTAAATGCTGTCGCCGATGTTTAGGGATGGTGCTTAAATTGGACATTTCAAAGGACCATACACTGAAAAAATTTACCAAAATTATGTTCGTATTATAAAACATCTTCCATACACCATTTTTCTAAATACAAATAAGAAACTTGTTAAATAGCCACCAACAATGCACGTAATTTGTAAATACAAACGCCGTTTTCTTGTTTTTTCTAACTTCTCTTTTTTATTTTTAAAGAATTTTTATCTGATTATGGAGTACTCCATTAGCATTAGCGAATTAAACTTTTTTCTTTCTCTCTAATACATTTTTGTATTTTGCTATACCCATCCAGACTCAAACTTGTGGGACTCAAGAGTACAGAATTGTTCCACTCAAGATTAAACATTGATTTGTTAACTATTTAACATGACATGAAATTTGTTTAAGGAAAAACATTTTACTGTGCTTTAGTCCCCTTGTACAAATTTTAACTCGAACGCAATTTAAGTTGTAAAAATTATTAAGTTTTTTATTTTTTATTAGTTCCCTTCTCATGAATTAATTGTTTTAAGGTAAATTTTATTGAAAGAAATTAACGACAAAGAAATGCATTCAAATAATTAATATTTATATTATTGCAATAAAATTAGCAATCAAAGGTCCTCAATGGAAATAAAACTCTCATTTGTTAGTACCAACTGACTCTTAAATTAGATTTCTTTAATTAATTAGATTCTATTTACATTAATTATTTTATTTTAGTTTTAATTTACTGTACATTTTACAGCAATTTTGTGATTTTATTACAATAATTCGTTACCCAGTAAAACTTTGGTAATAGATGATAACTCGTTACCTTTTGCATTATTTGCCAGCATAAAAAAATGAGTTACCGATCATTGAAAATGTATTGCTATATCATGCAATAAACGTAAAGTTATATCTAAAATATTTTTGGAAATCTATTTTTAGACTCATAACTTTGTAATTTTTTGTAAGAAAACGAAAACACAAAGCGCAACAATTCATTTCTTTTACAAGCAATCAAATATTATATGCGGCGATAGCTCAGTGGGGAGAGTTCTCAGCTGGCAAATAGAGTTCCCAGGTTCGATTCTCATCATGACCACGTATTATAATAACGTTTGAAATATTTATATTGTATTACTTTTCCCCTTCTCGTAGCCAAATAAGTAAGTAATTACTTTATCACCTAAAAAGTAATTAGTCCATACATGAAGTAAAGTGTAAAGTAATGCATGGATCTCTATGGCTATACTATATATATTATTTGGTAATGTGTAGTTTTGCTGGGTAATTATTAGTTTTAAAATATGATTTAGCATTTAACTGTTCGATATTGCTAAAACCTTTCTTTAAATTTCAGTACGGTTTCTACCTTCAACAAATTTGCTTTAACTTCTTATAAATATTACGACAAAGTAAAAAAATGATACCTGAATTTTTTGAAAATTGTGAAATTTTTGTTACTGGAGGATCAGGTGTTTAAAAAATAAAAATTTCAAATATCTAACGTCCTAAAAATTCTTCGGTTGCAATACAATTTTTTCCAATAAACTTTGATGTGCTGAATTCAACTCTGACAAATTATTTGTTTTGCAAAGCAACAAAAAGCTTGAATATCAAAGAGAATGCGCGGATTTCAAGGACATTTAAAATGAGGGTTTTTTTTAATCCTCACGAATTTTATAGTTTCTAATTGAATTCGTTATTATCTTTTCCTCGGCATAAACAAATAAACAAAAGTGCTAAAAATTTTAATGAACAAAAAAAAAAAATTAATGAAACGAAATAAAATTGATTAATAACAAAACGATACAAATTTTCGCAAAATAAACAAAAATTTTCTTTTAAAAGGAATCAGGATCATGAAATGAAAAACTGAAAGTGTAGTTTGATTGCATTTGGTCTTTAGTTTAAGACGTATATAGTCCGGTTCGTGTTTAACGATCTCTGTCGGACGGTGTTATACTTCATAGCTCAAAAACAGTAATTTAAAATATTTTTTGATTATCTTTCAAATAGTGTTCCCATTCGATCATATTTGATTGAAATATAGCTAAGTACATGTGAATACTTTACGTCTAAATAACTTTATAACATGGACCTTTCCGCGAAAAATATTGTTTTCCAAATCGCCAAAACTATTTGGGGAAAAATATATAAAATTGGTGAAATTCTCTTAAATTACACTTGTTATCGGAAAAATATTGTTTTTTATTGTTAAGCCCAAAAATACCATGATATGAAAAAAAGCTTAAAATTGCCTCAAAACTCAAATTTATAAGTTCAAATTTGAATTTAAAAAATATTCATTAATTTAAAAATTTTGTCTTATGAATTTATAGAAAAGTTATGAAAAAATCTAATAAAGTTTTTCACAACATCAAAGAATTTTCATACAGTTAATCAAAATGTTTCATTAAATCAATGAATCCATTATAATGAAATCTGTTCATTAATACTACGAACGAAAATTCTAAAAGTGTAGCGCCAAATACAAATACAGCTCGTCGGAATAAACTTTAACTGACAATTAAACCACCAGAAATATTTTTTCGTATTGCGATAAAAATCCTCAATGCGTTGTTTTTGCATGAATTAGTTTGCAATTTGCAAAAATTTAAACATACAAACTTTTTTTTTAAGAGTCGATATGACAATGAAAATTTTATCGTACGCCATATATTTATAGTTTTCCAAGAAATAATTTCGGTTTTAAGTGTTTTTTTTTGATAAATGTGATAGCTTTCGAAAACGGATCAATCGAAGATTTTAATTTTTATCGCAATATTGATGTAACACATCCCAAATACAATAGATAATAAAGAAAACAAATTCTTTTGGTCGCACCTTTCGGTTAAGGTTGAATCTGATAAAGAGTAAAAATTGTTTTGAAATAATTTAATATTATCTTTAATATTTCTACAGGAGTGGTTGGCAAAGCATTAATAGAAAAATTATTACGTTCCTGCAATGTACGAAAAATATATTGTTTATTGCGATCAAAAAAGAATTTCTCCACCGAACAACGTTTGGAAAAAGTTAAACAGGCAATGGTAAGTAAAAGAGAAATTTGTAAAACAGAAGCTGGTAAAAGCAACCATTTCAACTATTGCAAAAAGAGACATTTTTTTAAATTTAAATAAAACCCATTGAGCTCTTACAAAATTCATTTTTGGTTTCAATTTTTTGAGTTCTAGTGCGCATTATTTTAAAATTCTTCAAGAATCCACAGTAACATTTAATTATGATCTCGAACCTGATCAATTTTAAAATTATATAAATCTTCAAAAAATATATACTTATTACTGGGAATGGGAAATTTATTTTGAAATTGGGGAAATTTGTTTTGAAATCAGTGAAATTTGTTTTAATTTGATCAGGGAGGAGGCAAGTTTTGTTTGAAATCAGTGAAATTTGCTTATTTTGTCCTGTTTTCTATTATTATGGAGCCCACTATTGAGTCTTTGTAATCTGCACAGATTTTTGATCACAATTGTATCTCTTTAACTTAAACATTATGTTATTACGCTATAAATTGAAATTTGTTTACAATTCCTTTTTTATTTTACAACATTGTTATACTTTGTTATATACGTAGTGTACTTACAATTGCAATTAAAATATTTAAATAATAAATACTCGTATAAAAACACTTTGCAGATCTTTCGTCAATTAAAAATACAAAAACCCAATGAATTAGACAATAAACTTGTAGCCATACCCGGTGATGCTGAATTGCCATTCTTAGGCATAACACCGGAATATGCCAAAATGTTGGAAAATGTTTCAATAATATTTCACTGTGCCGCCACTGTACGATTTGATGAATCACTAAAAGATGCTATAACACTTAATATAGGTGGTACATTAGAGACTTTACAATTTGCTGAAACTCTTAAGAAACTTAAGGTATTTATGCATGTATCAACATTCTTTAGTAATCCGTATTTAAAACGTGTGGAACCGAAAATTTATCAATCACCAATGGATTGGAAATTTTGTTTGAATTTAGTAAGAAGAAAGGACATAGGCGAAAATGAATTGGATATACTAACAAAAAAGTAAGTTATTAAAGAAAAATTTTATTTAAAATCATTTTAATATTCAGGGCTTATGATTGGGAACTTTTCTAATTTTTTTTATTGAAATAAGAATTCAAGCAAACATGTATATTCACATACATACATGGTCATACACAGACATACATGGTCATATAGGTCCATGTATTGTATAATATATGACAATACTTGATTTCATATATGACTATATATGTGCGGATCCGAAATTTGAGGGTACATGTTCGTATATGGACATAAATATATGATATATGAAAATATGGTTATATATATGATAAATGTCATATTTCTGTTTCTCTGGGATTAATATATACAAATTCCTCCCAATATGAAAATGGGATCATAAATTTCCATACATAGTAAAATATATGCCCATATATGCTCTACTATATGACAATATATGATCGTATATGTTCATATATGCTAGGATGTGTTCATATATGCTCATATATGATTAAATAGAACCAAATACCCACAAATTCCGGATCAAAACATATATGGTCATATATTATACAATATATGGCCATGTATTTAACTGTATATACCCATATATGATCAGCTATACCCATAAATGAGCATATATTTTCAGTTGGGTTGGTAAGAAAATAGAAAAATTTTAAAGATTTGCAATTTTTTTCTAAAATAATTTAGCATATTTTGATATACATATAAATAAAAAGTGCTGTAAATTAGGGGAAAACAAATTGAATATAAATTCATTTTATGTCTATTTAATACAAAAAGCACCAATTTTAAAATATTTTCATATAAAGCCGTCCAAATCACTACGGCTGGACATCTCTATAGATTTAATACATTTCGAAATTTTGTATATATAGAAATTTATTTCAAAGTGATTATTTTTCACAAACATTTTTCGACGAATTTTTATATAAAAATAATCAACTTAAAAGATTTTGCTAAAGAAATTTCTAGACGCATAAGTTAGTTTTATAGAAATGTGCTACCACATTCTTTTGGAAACTTAAAAAAACTTGTGTTTTTTATATAAGATTTTGTATTAACATATGATTCTTTCACAAAAACAAGTACCTAATTTGTATTTTTAAAGGCTAATTACAGGTTTTCCAAATACCTATTGTTTTACCAAAAATCTCACCGAATCTTTGGTTAATGATTATAAAGAAAAATTACCTGTGGCTATATATAGACCTTCCGTCGGTGAGTAAATATTTTTTTATTTTTCTCAATTTTTTTCTTTTTATTCTTCTTTTTACAACTTATCGAAATATTTGGATGCGCATATTAATGATCTGGCGATATTCATTAGTTCACCTTTTAAAGCGGGAATCACTGCTCTTGTGATCGGCATTTTAATGATCTGGGGGTCAATTCTCGTTTTGTGAAACGGTGAAATTAAAAGTTTTTTCACGTTTTCATAGTACTTTTGATTCGCGTTCTGTGAAAAATGTAAAGAAATATCAAAACGTTTTCATATGAAAAAAAAAAACAAGTGGAGCGAAACAAGATTTTTTTCACGATTTCACAGCACTGGCGATTCTTGTTTTGTGTAACAGTGCAACCAACTGTCAAAATATTTTCATATGAAAAAATTGTTTACACAGACTATTTATAAGTGAAATAAACATGGAGAAGGTTGTGAGAGAAAAGCGTGTCAGCGAAAGCCGAAAGGAGTATTTAATAAATTATTAAGAAAAGCATGTGGACATTGCAAACGATAAGTAAGTAGTTTATTTACCATAAGGACAATTTTATTAACCCCATATTTGCCAAATTTAGAGACGAAAAGTGTAACGAATTAGCGGCGAGCCTTAACAGTCTTAGTGGGACCCAAAAGGACGGTGCAAAATGGAAAAAAGTATTGGAGCGACTTAAGGTTTATTTTTTTTTATAGTTTATTTATATTCTTTATGATATGTTTTTTTTTTTTTTCTTAAGTAATATTAGACTTTATACGCGCACCAAATATAGTTCACTTAAGCAAGCCGATATAAATCCATAAAGTGCTCGTCGGTTGTCCTCTCGAATGGATTTTGGCCATCACGAAGTATGCGTCTCAGCACTCTCAAATTATTCCTATAAATTATTAAATTATTTACTGCAATGAAATGCTTGTAACATCACTGTCTTACCTGTGTTCATCCCGAAATCTTTGAGTAATTTCCAATAATACAATTAATCCAGACATTTTTATATAATTATTTAAAATAAATTTTACGCACTTAGTTCACTTTTGTTTACGGTTTTCTCTGTTTTGACATTTGCTTTAAATTTTGGATAACACAGTTACAAAAGTTTCATGGGTACAGTGCGAATGAAACATTTTTTTCATAATACATACGAGAATCGCAAATTATGTATTTGTGAAAAGTTCGAGTGAAATGTGCTTATGAAAACGAAAATGAAAAGTTTTTTTTTCATTTCACATTATCACAAAACGAGAATTGACCCCCTGGCGATATTCATTAGTTCACTTATTAAAGCGGGAATCACTGCTCTAGAAAAGGGTGGGAATATAAAATTTGTTAACAATAAATTGTTTTAGGTGATTTTTTTTCACAAGTTTTTTTCTGCAAATTGCTTTTTTTAAAGCGTACCCCGCGTTATGCGATTTTTATAATCAGTTTATCGTTCCATTTTTTTTTAGATCTCGAACCTATAAATATAAAAATTAATGTTTAACGGGTTCACAGGTTATGAATGAGACATTTATAAGAGATCTTGTTATTCTTTTTATCGGAATCATAATTTGCGAGCAAAAAGAAAAACTTTTAATTTTAATTAAAATATCTGTGCAATTTTAGCAGGGTACTCAGTAATCGGGCCTAAGTTGTTTCTTTTCAGTTCTATTTGCCCTTGAAGAACCTGAAGCCGGATTTACGCCATCCTTAATGGGTACAATGGGTTTGTTCGCCGTTACTGGAGCTGGTATTCTAAAAACTTTATATATTGGCAAAGATACTAGAATTGATGTAACACCCCTGGATACAGGCATTAAAGCTTTAATATATTATACCGTGAGAACTGCCAAATTATTTGAAAGTGTTAAAAGACCTGTTGATATACCAGTTTATCTGGCGTCATCTTGTACACATTGTGACTTAACTTTTCTGCAATATGTTAATATTATGGAAGATTTTGGTATTTGGGATGAAGCTGCATTTATGAAGAATTTCCTGATACCTGGTCTTCAATGTACGGATAATCGTATGCTGTATATATTTTTGGTGAGTTGAATTGTAGTTAATTTTATATTCCCGAGTATAACCGATTATATACAATTTTATCTGATCCATATACAATCCGAGAAATGGGTCTTAATAAAAAAAGTTTAAATATGATCATATTCGACCATATATAATTATATCCCTAAATTGAATATATCCAATTATATCTAGGTCCATATATGTTTATGTATATTCTCATGTATAATTTTATATAAACATTATTAAAATAAAATTGTATACAACTAGATATGAGATTATATATGAATATATCTAAATATGATATAATTGGATAATCTGAAATTTTGAATATTATAACACATAGTCATACGCTCACAATATATTTTCCGTTACCGACTGTAGTTTATTTAAAAAGTTATACGTAAAGTTTGTTTTTAAATGAAGAATCAATTGAAATTCATTGAAATATATTTTTTAACTATTTGAATCAATCGTTCAAAAAACAAACTATAAAAATTTACAGACATTCAGTAGGAGTTGATTCTTTCAGTTAAATGTAAAATTGAATGTTTTCTGCTTCAAAAAATAGAAATTTATATAATTCCTTTTTGTTTTTTTACCAAAATAGTTTGTATATATACAAAATTATTTCAATAAAAATAACAAGAAATTATTCAAATATACATACAAATAAATAAAACTTTCAATTTGAAAAACGAACTACAAAGTAGTTTTTTCTAACTTTTTGTTAGTAAAAATTTGATGGTTATTTTGTTGTTTATTAAAAAATGATTGAAAATAAACAACAAAATAGGTAGAATACAATGAAAAATCAGTAGTCCTCTTTTTGACTGTATTTTTGATTAATTTAATATGTATTTTAAGTTGTTTTTAAGGAAATAATATTGTGAGTGTATGTGATCTTATATATACACTCACAATATTATTTCGTTAAAAATAATCTTAAATACATATTAAATTAATCGAAAATACAATCAAAAAGAGGACTACTAAGTAGAAAAAAAACGCTTTTTGTGGTTTGTTTTTCAAATGAAAATTTTTTTTATTTGTATGTAATTTTTCAAAACACAACACACACAGGCGTATATATTTTTTATTTTCTTGTGTGTATCTATATTTGAATAATTTTTTGTAATTTTTATTGAAATAATTTCGTATATAAATAAACTATTATGGTAAAAAAACAATAAGGAATTATATGAATTTCAATTTTTAAAAACAGAAAACATAAAATTTTACTTTTAACAGAAAATATCAACTCCCACTGAATGTCTGTAAATTTTTATAGTTTGTTTTTTGAATGACTGATTCAAATAATTAAAAAATAAATTTCTATGAATTTCAATTGATTCTTCGTTTAAAAACAAACTTTACGTATTACTTTTTAAATAAACGATATTCGGTTACGGAAAATATATTGTGAGTGTATATATCATTAATCTTCGGATTCGAAATTTGAGTATATATGGCCGTATATGGTTACATATGTTAATTTATGTTTGGTACATGGTCATATATGATTATATATTACCATATAAAGCCGTATATCCTCAAATTTCGGATCCGAAAATATTGGGAAATATATATGGTGATGTTCATTGAGGTAATTTTGGGTGTACATTACAAATACAAATTCAAAATAAAATCAAAAGTCGCGTATATCGCGAAAATTTCATACACAAAAAAATTTTCCACTTTGATCAAGAAATTTGCTTATATGTCCACGAAATGCTTTCTTGTTAGCAATTTCATTTCAATACGGATAATTTAAAAACCACAAATTTGTTTTTAGTTTTGATTGCAGATTCGTAATCTTCATAAAAATTAAGATCAGAGTTGAGAAATTTGTTCATTATCAAGTTGAATTTTTACTTACATTTTTTTTATAGAAAATTTTGATATTTTGACTAAAATATCTATTTTTATGTATAAATTTTAAAAAATTGCGAATTTTTTAAAAGTTATTGATTTTTTTTTAAATTTTTATCTCTATTCCTTTTATGCACATTAATTACGACTATTTTGGAAAATTTCGTAAATTCAATGTAAAGTCAACCCTGCAATTTGTATAAATTACTCTGACGACAAACTACTAATTTTTAATAGTTAACTTTTTATGCTACTCTAAATAAAAACGAATTTTCTGAAACTTGTCGAAGAAAGTTTTTGGACATTAAGGAATAGGGGCAGCATTGTGGATATTGCGAATTCAAACTTTAATGTCTTTTGGACCACTCTAATGTCCATGTATTATCCCAGGTATGATCATGTATGTTAAGAAAGCAAAAAAATATATTTTTTGTTGCTCCAGCACCCATTTTTTTAAAAAGCTGGTAATTTCAAAACCTGAATTTTCGGATCTAGTTAAAGCAAATTAAACAAAATTTGCAGCTTTTATAAAAATTTTATTTTAAACTTATTTATCAAATTGACTGCTTTATAGCAAAATATCGCCATAAAATAGAAAATACGATTTCAACCATTAATGGTTGAATTTAAGAATTCAAGTCACTTTTTGTAAGACAATGATGGACAAGCGAGTATTCCGGACAAAATCCCGGGCCCGATATTCCGTCAATGCTTTAATGAATCAATAAAACTGGATATTCTACTGTCATTGATAAGCGTCAAGCCCTCCATTGTACACGATCCAAAAGTTCCAAAATATACCCTGAAGTACCTGCCCATTTATGGGAGTTATAGTCCATTTTCAACCGGATAAATGTAGGTGGTGTATGTAGTTAGAAGATCGGATGTGGTGAATTACTTCTTGCACTGCTTTTAAAAACTTAAACACTTGAACGCTTCTTTCCACACTTCAAAAACATGTTTATTCCAACGGATATTACACTGGATTCTCATGCCCTGTACATAAAGAGTTTCCGATTCTAAAATATAAATACCCTCCAATTGAACAGATGACGCTGGCGACTCCACAGCCTTATGTGTCATCATACAATTATGTGCATTAAAATCAACAGTATGTGTACTACCCCACTCTGAAACCAACAATAGGCATCGATAAAGTGTATCATTCATAATATGCTTCCTGACCTCGACTTCAAGGTCGGGTCATTAAAAAAGACAAACGAGACAGGGAAGGAGAAAGAACGAAACCTGCAGTACCTCTGAATTTAGCTAAAACTCGTCGGATGAGATCCCATCTATTACAACAACTATAGCGCGATCTGAAATAAAAATGTTTTGGTTGCAGAAACCGAATTATTTAGTTGTCGCAACCAAATGTATTCCTGATAAAATTGAAATATTTGGTTTCAACCAAAATTCAGTTACATTAAACGAATTTCATGCGCGACAAACATATATAGGGGTTGGTCCAACCAAACTATTCGGTTGGAAAGAAATTCGGTTGTCACAATGAATCTCTATGTGGCAATTCTCGTTGAGTAGTTATATACAGGTTGGTTGAAAAGTTCCTGCGCTCACCAAGAGATGGCACTGCTAGCTCCAAACTTTTTTTTCTCAAGTTGGTATAACTGTCCTGGGAACACATGCAAAGTTGCAAGTCATTCTGTCAATTCTTTCTTTGTTACAAGCCATTTGAAGTTGACGTGTCATTGATTTTTTTTAATATCGAAAAAATTGAATATCGTGCAGTCATTAGATTCTTTGTTTTGAAGGGTTTAAAAGCAAAGGAAATTTATGAACAATTGTTAGAAGTGTATAAGGAGTCCTCACCTTCAAAACGCACCGTTGAATTTTGGGCTGGTGAATTTAAACGTGGTCGTACCAGCCTTAAAGACGATCCACGCGAAGGACGACCAAAAACTGCAACCACAGCAGAAATCATTGAGCAGGTACATAATATGGTTAGTGAAGATCCAAGTTTGACTAAGCGTGAAATTGCGAATGCCATAGGCATCTCAGACGAACGAGTACTCCATATTTTACATGAAGAATAACGTATGAAAAAACTGTTGGGAAAGTTAGTGCCGCACACATTAACAATTCAACAAAAACTGGATCGAAAACAAATTTCTCAGCGTAATTTGGAGCGTTTTAAGCCGAATAAAACCGACTTCTTGCGTCGTTTTATAACTATGGATGAGACTTGGATCTACCACCATGATCCTAAATTGAAACAAGAACGTTTAGAGTGGACTGAAGCTGGTTGTTCAGCTCCAAAGCAGGTGAAGTGACAACGATCAGCAAAGAAGGTTATGGCATCAGTTTTTTGGGATGTAAAAGGAATTTTGTTGATTGATTATCTTCAGAAAGGTAAAACAATCAACTCTGAATATTATTGCAGCCTTTTGGATCAGCTGGATGAAAAAATTCGTGAGAAAAGACCTAGTTCAAAGAAGAAAAAAAAATAATTTTTCATCAAGACAATGCACCTGCTCACAAAAGTGTTTTGACGATGGCTAAATTTAAAGAATTAAAGTACGAATTGCTAGAACATCCACCGTATTCACCAGATTTGGCTCCCAGTGACTACTATCTCTTCAGAAATCTCAAACAATTCCTTCGTGGAAAGCATTTTTCGTCGAATGAAGAGGCCATAGCAGCTGTTTACGAAATTAAAATTTGAACTTAAGATTATTTCAGATTTTTTTTTGAAATCTAATATATTGAAATTACAAACTCTACTTTTAAAAGTCAAACCAAAAAAAAGGCACACTATTTTTCAAATATTGTACAGTTCAGAATTATTTATTAATTTTCCAACGTGTCTGCTTTGTTCAAATGTTCAAAACCAATTGCCTTGACTAAAAGAGCATAACAATTCACAAAGCAGAAACATTTTAAGATTATCGTGTTTAAATTCAATACCTTTTTTTCTTATTATATTTACAGTTATTCTCTTTTTTTATAACTAGAGCTACATTAGCTTGCTATTAGCATCAAACTTAATCCATATAGTGAGATAATAGAACAAAATTCGTATAAGAGAAATAGGAATAAAGTGGTGCAATACAGCGGCACCTGTATTAATGGACAACTTTAAAAAAAGTTAATGATCATAATAAATGTGATATAAGTATTATCGAACGTTAATGATAAATAACAATAATTTTGATAATACATACATATATGTGCAGTAACATTGTTCATTGTAAGGATAAAGCAAGAATTATAATAAAAACATTACTATGTTGTTGAATTCATATTAAGATTCTTTATAACTATTACGATTTAAAATTCAAGAGTTTTGCAGAATTGAAAAATATTTAAGGTTGGGGGTAAAATACAGTTTTTCTCCAACAGCAGCCGTAGACGGTTATTTTGCAGAGCTTCCGGATGGGATAAAATTATTGGAAGATCATTGGAACAAGTGTATTGAGCTTCTAGGAGATTATATTGAATAAAAAAATATATTTCGTAACAAAAACAGTATTCTTTCATTTCGAGCGCAGGAACTTTTCAACCAACCTGTATGTATAATTAAGATATAATTGTATTAAATTTTTGACCTGATACAATATTTTGAAGCTACACAGAGAAAACAGATTCATTGCGACAACCGAATGGATTGGGTCTAACTACAGATATATTTGTTTGTGGGTCAGGAATATATTTGGTTGTTACAACCAAATAATTCGGTTCAGTTGTTGGCAAAATATCCGACTGACACGATGAATCTGTTTTCTCCGTGTAGAAATTTCTATTTGATACATTTGCATCTGATCAAAATTAGTATACTATATACAATTTTATTAGTTTAAATTCAAACTGATAAAATATAATTCTGGAATACAATTATGTTATTTCTTATATTTATACCATTTTTCCAGATAAAGTCAAAACTAATAAAATTGATCTGAAATCGAAGGAATTATATAGGACCATATTAAATTTGCATGACTATATCAAGCTCCACATCAATATATTTAACCGGTTTTATATTAAAACTTCTATTTAGGTTTTTGTTAAACAATTGTTTCCCTCATTATTGGCTGATTTTTTGTTAATATTGTTTGGACGTAAACCCGTCTTAATGACAGCACAACGTAAGATATTTCATACTTTGGAAGTCATGAAACCATTTATGTTTAATATGTATGATAGTCCTGGAATAACTTATATAAAAGAGATGCGTGAATATTGCAAGGGGTAAATATAAAAAAATATTCAATAATTATATCAAATTTCATTATACTCATAAATAAATATCATTTTGTAATATTTCAGAACTGATTTTAATGTAGATATTTTGGATTTAAGTAATAATTTTTATAGTAATATTGGATTTTGCCGCAGTATGGCATATAGTGTTAGAGAACATTTACTTAAAGAGGATCCGAAAACGTTGCCTAAAGCACGGAAAATATTGAAAATGTAAGTTTAATTGTGTTTGAAAATTTAAAATTAGTTGAACTGATTTAAAATAAATTCCTATTTTTTTGTTTCTTCCACAGCAAAATCTGGCTGTATAAAATTCTACAAATATTTATATGTTTTAAATTATATAATAAATGTATAGAATATGCTGGAGATATTTATCGTCAAATACGGTCAAATAATTTTAATATTACAGCCGATTTAAATAATTATTGAGATATTTTTATACTTAGGGGGATTGAAGTCAAAATTAAAATAAAACAAATAAAATTAAAATCTACATCAAAAACAATTTACCACAATTTTCAAAATTAAACTACAAAAACATTAACGTTCATTCACTCAAAATAATTCATGTTTAAAAATACGGAATTAGTATCAAAACAACAAAAACTTTCGTAAATTAAACTAACTTTCGTTAATTTTAAGAAAGTTTTAGTCAGGCCTCCAAAGAATTTTGATGTATTTGTATACAATATGTTTACATACTACAATAGAAGTGACTGCTTTAACTACAGCTATAAAATTTTAACAGCAACAGTAAACTAATCTTTCCAATTGTAGTAAAAGTAGTAAACTTTCTTTCCAATTGTAGTAAAAGTCAGTAAACGAACAGACTAAATATATTGTTTTTTTTTATAATTATGTAAAATATTAAAAAAAATAGCTTAACAAATTGTATAATTCCCTTTTTTTGAAACATATCGTAAGTATAATATATGTTAATAAAGGTATTTACAAGGTGTACTGGTATATCTTAATTATAAACTAAGTTGTTAAAAGTTTATTTTCACTTTAGGGATGATTTACTCTTTTGTTAGCACACTTAGGACATGATTGTTATGGCTTAAACATTGATTAACCATTAGGCAAACACCCACAAAATAAGTACAGTCGAAATCCATTTGTTTTACCGAAATATTCGTTATATCACAACACATCTTTATTTATTTATTTAATTAAGTCATATCCTGCACAAGAAGATTTAATCTTATAATTATAGTACAGGAATTACCAAGCAAAAAAAAAAAAAAAAAAAATACAATTGTTGAAACATATTTAGAAATAAGTTACAATTCGGTACAATATTTTAAAAGCTACACACAGAGAAAATATGAGATGGGAAATCGTTACATTTACCATTCGTGGTACTAGGACTGTCAGTTTTAACCGAGTGTATTTGCAAATGGTTTTTGTTATTCAAAATTGTTGCCAAAAAGTCGGAACTTTCAAATTAGTTAGTATTAGCCGAGAATTCATCTTATCTCAGTTCCTCTAAAACAAGTTTTACGTATATGATTCCATAAGATGAAGAATAAGGCATCACCTTAATTTCTTATTACAAGTCTCATTACCGGGCAATTGAAAGATTTGCTGGGTATTACAGTAAATTTTTACAGTTTTAAAGTTTATTACTTTAACCATTTTAATCAGACTTTAATGTTTAAAAGTTAATTTTGGGTTCCTTGGGTCCGGAAATTAGCGAGGGAGTTGGTGTTATGTCGAGAGCTGGGTGTGGTGGAATCGTATAAACGTCAGCATTTTTCAGGCGGAAGTTCTGGCGGCCATAATGGCTGCTGATCTTGCTTTTATCCCTGAGACAATTGGTTCTTACATTAATTTCTATATTGATAGTCAAGCCACTATCAAAGACTATCACTGCCGATTCGACATATTCATCGTCTGTCCAAGGGTGCAAGAACTCTTTAGCTAGAGTTTGTGCCGATAGGAGACTGCACACCTATTGGGTTCGTGGAGCATTGAGAGTATCTAGTCTGCAACTGAGCTGGTGAAGCGCGGAGTACAGTTGCCTGGCAAAAGGGCAATGAACCTTCGCGTGCACTCCAGTTCTTGAAACTGCCATGGGCAGATCTGAGGCAGATTAGTGGAATACTGGAACGTGCAGAGTGTAGAAGATTATGTAGAATTTTGGTAGGGGTACAGGCGGGTCACTGCTGGACTTAGGTTTTTGCCAAAAGAACGGATAAGCTGGGGAGTGATAATTGTAGGCTTTGTGGGGTACCGGGCGCTTTAGGGCAATCTGCTTGGAAGATTATCTATTCCAAAATCTGGAGGAAATCTCCAGATTCGAATTCTAAGACTCCTGGTATTTGTTAGGATAGTGTTGGCCACCCTGTGTGCCATCACATCTGACTGATCTTTTATGCGGAATATCGTTTCTTATCTGGTACCACTAGGGACTAAATTACACTCAGAAAAAAAAATTTGTAGAAAAATTTCGATTCCACTTTACTATTTTTGTACTGATTTTAAGTAAAAAAATTATTATTTAGGAAATGTTTTTGCTATTTATATTTTACAAATTACAGAATTTTTACAGAATATTTACAAATTTTTGTTGCCAATTTTAGAAATTATTTTACAAACTTTTAGAAAATTTGCAAAAAAAATTTACTAATTTTAAAAAAGTGGATATTGAAGGAAATGTTATTTCTAATTAATACTTACACCTACAAACTTAAATTGCCTTAAAATGTTACATAGATTAAAACAGGGATTGGTAGCGTGCTAGCTTATCAGTGCGGGGGTCGTGGGTTCGATTCCCACCAGAATCTCTGTTTTGTTTTCGCTACAACGAGCTGATAGCCATCGTTAGGGTATTAAGATATAATTTGTAATTTTATGTTTAATAAAATAAATAATAATAATAATAATAATGAAAAAATTTTGATGCTCGATAAAAAACCGAATTTTAAATTTTGTACTAATATTAATAATATTCTGTAATTTTTTTGTGCTGATTTTAGCAAACAGATTTCAAATTCCACTTTACTAAAAGTTTACTAAAATTTAGTAGCGGCAGCAATTTTTCCTACAAATTTCATTGAACTACACGTCAGCAGACATGTGTTGCTAAGTTAAAAAAAAAAAACGCTGGGCTCAAATTAGCAAAATTGCCCGTAATAACAGCAAAATTTTCAGTTTCCATTACAGACTGTTTTTTGGTGAGTGTAGTCTATGCAAGGCCTTTGATAAGCCAGCACAACCTAGTGGTCCGGGATATACAGATTTGATTGTCAACTGAGCTCGATAAAGTCCGCTTAATTTCTGGAACAGAAATTTATGCATTTTTCTATTTTGTAGTAAAGTTGTTTATGTAAGCAATTATCAGTAAGTCAACACTTTGCAACACTATTTTGTTTTTTAAATTAATGTGAAAAGTTTTGACATTTCATAACATGGTAATATGGGTAGTTAGGAAAACTACTTAGTTTAAAATTTGACCAAGGTTGGGATTACGGGTGTTTCGCTTTAGGCTATCGATTTATGTTTTCGATTTTCCCTCTAGTATGGGTTTTTTTTTCTACATCTAAATCAGTGATCGGCACTCATAGCACTATCGTTCAGTAGTACGGTAACTTTCAACAGAGCAAGTATATGCCACTTTGTTGAAAAAATAAAGTACACTCTAAAAATAAGTTTTTTTTATTATAGGCTTTTTTTTATTGAAGGTATTTATTTTGTTTTTCGTTTTCATTTTAAATTAAAAATGTGAAACGTTGAGTAGGAAGAATTTTTTATTTTCTTAAAATATATTAAATGAGGCAAAGTGTATGCAATCAAAAAAATTATTATTATCATTATTATAAATTATTTTTATTTTTTATAATAAAGAAAACAAAAACATGAACTATTTTAATTTAATGAATACGGATATTATTAAATTATTTAGAATCTCACATGAAGCAATAATTATAATACGAAGTGTTTAGTACTCTTAATTTTTTAGCGTCATGTAGTGTAATAGTTTGGCATAATATAAAAATTAATACGTTTAATATAAAATTAAAATGTTCAGATAAATAACAGACTATGAACAATTCAAACAAAGGCGTACGACAATTATTTATTAATTGACATACATTTATAATATACAAGATAATTTGATTTTATTAATAAAAATAGAATAAAGAATAATTAATATTTTTACAAATAATCCTTTTTATAATGGCGTAAATAGCAAAATGAACAAAAAACACATTATATTAAAATTGTCCATTAAATAAAAAGAAAATAATAGATATAAATATTAAAATTATTTTGTATTCTAAATAAATTTATTTTGAAATAAAAATTTTATTGTGGGGAAATAAAAATAAAGCAATACTGCATCAAGAACTACTTTGCGCATACAACCTCGTGGAATTTCCAGTGCTCATTAAACATTATTTTTTGCGAAAAAAACGGTCAATCAAACCAATGAAAAACTTGATAAATATTATGGGGATCCTTCACCATCGATTTCAATAGTAAAAAAGTGGTTTACTGACTTTTGTTATGGTCGCACAAATACAAATGACGCTGAACATTCTAGACGGCCAATTGAGGTCAATACACCCGAAAATGTTGAAAAAAATACACGATATACACGATATGGTGTTGGGCGATCGAGGAGTAAAAGTGCGTGAGATTGTTGATGCCAAAGGTATTTCATATGGCAGTGTACACTCACCAAAAAAGTGAAATTCTGCTAATTTGAGCCCAGCGGTATTTTTTTGCTAATCTTAGCGACACATGTCTGCTGACGTGTAGTACAATGAAATTAGTAGAAAAGTTGGTAGCCGCTACCAAATTTTAGTAGACTTTTTGTAAAGTGGAATTTAAAATCTGTTTGCTAAAATCAGCAAAAAAAATTACTAAATACTATTAATATTAGTATAAAGTTTTAGATTTATTTTTTTTATCGAGCATCAAAAATTTTGATTATATTTTTTAAAAGATGTTTTATACAAAATGAAAAAAAATCAAAGGCTTAAAAATCTTAAAGGTTAAATTTAATTGTTTTTAGGGCTGATTTTTAGAACTAAAAACCCCTTTTTAGTGCTATTTTAAGTGGATGTCCTCTTTTTAGACATGAGTCGGTATCTTCACTTTCGATCCCTTTTTTATTCCTATGTAACAATTTAGGGCAATTTAAGTTTGTATGTATAAGTTTAAATTATTAGAAATAACATTTCCTTCAATATCGTTTTTTTTAAAACTAGTAATTTTTTTTGCTAATTTTAGCAAATCGGTTTTCAAAAATTTGAAATTAGCAACGAAAATTTGTAGATATTCTGTAAAAATTCTGTAATTTGTAAAAAGCAAATAGCAAAAAGATTTGCTAAATAATAATTTTTTTTACTAAAAATCAGTATAAAAATAGTAAAGTGGGATTGAAAACCGTTTACAAATTTTTCTACTAACTTTTTTTTCTGAGTGTAAATGATCAGTTGGATTTAAGAAAGATGTCTGCAAGATGGATGCCGCGTTTGCTCACGAATTGCTCCCTTATTCGCCCTATTATCTGGATTTAGCCCCCAGTGAATTATTTACAAACCTAAAGAAATGGCTCAGTGGCAAGAGATTTAGTTCCAACGATGAAATTATTGATCAAATAAATGCCTATTTTATGGACCTCAAAAAATCCTTTTTTTAAAAAAAAAAAAAAAAATGTGTTTGATTCAAAAGTCAGCGATGCAGCTGTAATATAGAACCTATTTTATTTTCACGACGTTTTTCTCATTCTCTCTTTTTTTTGTTTTTTATTCTTTTAACAGAGTTGCCTCAATTTAACATTTTTGTAAACCAAAAACATATGACGAGTAAAGATAACATAGAAATTCCAGACTCTCATGGGCTCTTAGTGTACTAGTGAATGTATAACGGTATAAAGTAAATAACGATATATAGCAAAAACACAAAAAATGTGTTTTTTAAGAGAAGCAACACTCAGGAAATTATTCCTACTATTTAATATGTTGCTGTCTTTGGAAGAGATAAAGGAGAGGGAAAAGCTGGTGAAAGATAAAGGGCTTCAAATATAGCAACAGTTTAATTGCGCGAGATAATAAATCTTTGAGAAGAGTTGTGCAGAACGCTGTTGTTATTTTATTTCGGTGGGGTTAAGTACTTGCTATGGGAACGAAGGGGGACGTTGCGATACGTATGAGGTACAAAACACTCATACCGAATTTTTTGAATTGGTTAAAGCTACCGATATATTTGTTTTTCCCAAATGAAATTCGTTTAATGCAACAAAATTTCAGTTGAAACTAAATATTTCAATTGTATCAGGAATACATTTGGTTGAGACAACTAAATGATTCGGTGACTGCAACCCAAATATTCAGTTGGCAAGAAATTCGGTGGTTATGATGAATCTGTTTTCTCTGTGTACGTAATATTTTTTTTAATCTAATCTAACTCGGACATGTGATAAAGAATACAAATTTAAAAGTTTGTCTCCGATGTTTAGGGATGGTGCCAAAATTGATACATTTCTCTTTTTTAAAAAAAGAGATTAGAAAAATGACATTTCAAAGGACCATACACTGAAAATACAAACAAGAAACTTGTTAAATAGCCACCAACAATGCACGTAATATGTAAATACAAACACCGTTTTCTTGTTTTTTCTAACTTCTCTTTTTTATTTTTAAAGAATTTGTATCTGATTGTGGAGTACTCCATTAGCATTAGCGAATTAAACTTTTTTTCTTTCCCTCTAATACATTTTTGTATTTTGCTATACCCCTCCAGACTCAAACTTGTGTGACTCAAGAGTACAGATTTGTTCCACTCAAGATTAAACATTGATCTGTTACCTATTTAACATGAGATGAAATTTGTTTAAAGGAAAAACAATTTACTGTGCTTTAGGCATAGTAGATTGTTTTCCCCGTGTACAAATTTTAACTCGAACGCAATTTAAATTGTAAAAAATATTAAGTTTTTTATTTTTTCTCATGAATTAATTTTTTTAAGGTAAATTTTATTGAAAGAAATTAACGACAAAGAAATGCATTCAATTAATTAATATTTATATTATTGCAATAAAATTAGCAATCAAAGGTCCTCAATGGAAATATAATATCATTTGTTAGTACCAACTGACTCTTAAATTAGATTTCTTTAATAAATTAGATTCAATTTACATTAATGATTTTATTTTAGTTTTAATTTACTGCATATTTTGCAGCAATTTTGTGTTAATATTGCAATACCTCGTTACCCAGCAAAACTTCGGTAATATATGCGATATACACATGCATTACCTTGTAATCATAACCCGTTACCTTTTGCATTATTTGCTAGCATAAAACAATGAGTAGTAATATTTAAAATATTTTTGGAATTCTATTTTTAGACTCATAACTTTGTAATTTTTTGTAAGAAAAAGGGTAATATATGTATCGACATCACGAACTAAAACCCAGGGCGCAACAATTAATTTCATTTTAAAGCAATCAAATATTATATGGGTCGATAGCTCAGTGGGTAGGGTTCTCGGCTGCCAACTAAAGTTGCTAGGTTTGCAATAACGTTTAAAATATTTGCAATATTTCAAATTTTATTTTATGAAGATCTATTTTTATATACATTGCTTTTCCCATTATCGTAACCATATAAGTAACCACTTACTTTATCACCTCTAAAGTAATTAGTTCATACAATACATCGCCTGTGAAATTCATCAATGAAGTAAAGTGTAAAGTAATGCATGGACCTCAATGGCAATACATTACATTACACATTATTTGGTAATGTATAGTTTTGCTGGGTAATTATTAGTTTTAAAATATGATTTAACATTTAACTGTTCGATATTGTTAAAATGTTGTTTTAAATTTCAGTATGGTTTTTACCATCAACAAATTTGCTTTAACTTTTTATAAATATTACGACAAAGTAAAAAAATGATACCTGAATTTTTTGAAAATTGTGAAATTTTTGTTACTGGAGGATCAGGTTTGTAAAAAATTTCAAATATCTAACGGACTAAAAAGTCTTCAATTGCTATACAATTTTTAAAGCTGGCAAATAATTTGTTTTGCAAAGCAACAATTTCTAGAAAGCGCGCATTTTAAGGACAATTCACTTTAATAAACAAAAGTGCTTAAAATTTTAATGAACAAAAACAAAATATTAATGAAAATAATAAAAATTAATTAATGACAAAACTATAAAAATTAAAAAAAAAAAAAAACATTTAAAGAATTTTCATACACCTAATAAAAATTTTCATTAAATCAATGAATCCTAGTTAATAAAATCAGTTCATTAATACTATGAACGAAAATTCTAAAAGTGTAGCGCCGCAAACAAATACAGCTTGTCGGAATAAACTTTAACTGAAAAATGATGCCACCAGAAATATTTTTTCTTTATTAGGTAGTTGTATTTTGCATTTTCTTATGAAAAATGTTGCAATAAAAATGCTCAATCAAATGGTTTTTGCAATAACAGGCGATGACAGCTATTTGGGAAAAATACTCGAATTACAAAAGTCATCAGGAATACTTGATTTTCATTAATAATAACATAGATTTCAAATAGAAATATTTTTACAATATTCAAATTATCTTAATAATATTTTTTAATTTTTGTTGGTAACATAGAAAATATTATGTAGTTAACTGTTTGATATAAAAAAATATTTTTATCAACTTTCTTATACATTTGTTCATGTACTATTTTTTTCAGTTTTATTTATTTTTTTCATTTTTTTTTTAATGTAATACAAATTTATTATTTATTTATTATATTTATTATTTTATTTATTTTTTTTTATTAATTTTTTATATTTATTTATTTTTATTTATTTTATTTGAAAGTATTTCAATTCGAATTACATAAACTTCATAAATCCACACTTAGACGCACATTAAGCCATTCATACAAAATATATTTATAGACTGTGTGCAAAAATATAAAAAACTGAAACAGTTTCAAATAAATAATAATAAATTAACATTTATTTTTACCAAAATGGCAGTTAAAATTTTAACATTTATTTTTAACTTAATAATCATTTGGTTTTACTGATTTGTCTGTTGAAGTAGAGCCGCGAATAACGTTCTAAGCGACAAAATTGAAATTGTTGAGAAATCGAAAAAAAAGTTTTAGAACTTGTAGGTGTATCCCACTGTCTGATTTCTTTAGATTGAATTTTGATAACGAAATCCTGCATAATTTTGACTAATTTCATTTTGAAGTCATAAAAGAGAGTTATTCTAACGGTAATCTGGAAAAACAGGTTTTGTAAAAATTGTCGCTTAACACGTTATTCGCGGCTCCGCTTCAGTTGTTTAAACATTATTTAAAAATAAATAACAAAAGCCAATTGATTATAATGAAAAGTAAGAAGCCAGTTTTTAAAGGGTATTTTATGTTATTTTATTATACAAAAATTTGTTTGTAGTTTTCTAAGAAATAATTTTGATTTTAAGTGTTTTCTTTTTGATATTTATGCAAGCTTTCTAAAACGCCTCAATCGAAGATTTTAATTTTTATCGCAATATTGATGTGACACATCCCAAATACAATAGATAATAAAGAAAACAAATTTTATTGATTGCACCTTTCGGTTAAGGTTGAATCTGATAAGGAGTAAAAATTATTTTAAAATAATTTAATACTATGTTTAATATTCCTACAGGAGTGGTTGGCAAAGCATTAATAGAAAAATTATTACGGTCCTGCAATGTACGAATAATATATTGTTTATTGCGATCAAAAAAGAATTTCTCCATCGAACAACGCTTGGAAAAAGTTAAACAGGAAATGGTAAGTAAAAGAAAATTGTAAAAGAGAAGCTGGTAAAAGCAACCATTTCAACTCATTGCAAAAAGAGACATTTTTTAAATTTAAATAAAACTCATCTTAACAATTCTACACAAAAGGACATTATACAAATCATTTTAGTCTTAAAACTTTTTGTTTTGGGGTGGGGGGAGGGGGGGGGGGCTTGGGTTCAAGTGGGCATTATTTCTCGAACCTGATAAATTCTAAAATTATATAAATCTTCACAAAATATATACTTATTACTGGGAATGGGAAATTTCTTTTGAAATTGAGGATATTTCTTTTGAAATCAGTGAAATTTGTTCTAATTTGATTAGAGAGGAGGAAAGTTTTATTTAAAATCAGTGAAATTTTGCTTATTTTGTCCTGTCTTCTATTATTGCGGAGCCCGCAACTGAGTCTTTGTAATATGCACAGATTTTTGATCACTATGGCATCTCTTTTACTTATACTTTATACATTATGTTATTGCGTTCTAAATTGAAATTTGTTTACAATTCCGCATCCGCATTTTATGTACGTGGTGTGCTTACATTTGCAATTAAAATATTTAAATAATAAATACTCGTATAATAACACTTTGCAGATCTTTCGACAATTAAAAATACAAAAACCCAATGAATTAGACAATAAACTTGTAGCCGTACCCGGTGATGCTAAATTGCCATTCTTAGGCATAACACCGGAATATGCCAAAATGTTGGAAAATGTTTCAATAATATTTCACTGTGCCGCCACTGTACGATTTGATGAATCACTAAAAGATGCTATAACACTTAATATAGGTGGTACATTAGAGACTTTACAATTTGCTGAAACTCTTAAGAAACTTAAGGTATTTATGCATGTATCAACATTCTTTAGTAATCCGTATTTAAAACGCGTGGAACCGAAAATTTATCAATCACCAATGGATTGGAAATTTTGTTTGAATTTAGTAAGAAGAAAGGACATAGGCGAAAATGAATTGGATATACTAACAAAAAAGTAAGTTATTAAAGAAAAATTTTATATAAAATGATTTTTATATTGAGGGCTTATATTCAATAAGGGCTATCTGAAAATGTACAATTTTTCAGTAAAGCTAAAAATCATTTTAATTTACTTATTATGCATATTTGATTTCATTAATCTTCTAAAATATTAAAAAAAAAGTGTCATATAAATTTCTTGTTAAAGATTTATATTTTTCGTATTATTATAGTAGATAACTCTTATTGCCTTCGAATCTTTCCCATTTTTATATACAATACAAATTTGTAGATAACTTTATTATTGGGAAATTTTCAAAATTTTTCTTTTTTTTAAATAAGAGGCCAAGTCAAAATTGAAACATATATGAGCATACATGATCATACAAGTTAATGTGCACGATCATACATAGACATACATGATCATATAAGTCCATGCATAACTTTACAGACTATGAATAAAATATCTTATAATTGCTTTAACAGAACAATTATATATTAATCATTTGAAACTTACAAAATTAAATAACATTTTCTTTAAATCTGACTTAGATGAATTAAATTCACCATTTGCATCAGATTTAACAAATTATAATCTTTAAAAGTCCCAATCAAAGGACTATTAAAAATAAATTTGAATTGTGACGAATTGATCTGCAAGGTACATTGAAAGGAATCTTTTTCAAAAGAATGGAGAATTCAATATGACTAACAAATCAAATACAAATAACATTGACTGGGCATAACTATATTTAACTATACTCGTATATGGACATACATATCTAATTAGCCATGATCATATATGTTATACACGATCTCATTTTTTAGTTTTGCAATTTTTTTTTGCAAAATAATTTAGTATATTTTTGTATATACTATAAGATCCCTACGGGAAGAAAGGGGTCAGTTGATAATTGCGACCTGTCCCGGGATAGGTGAAAACTGAACCGGTTTCGAAAAACATATCACGAGATAGGTGAAAAGAGCACCGGTTCCTAAAGAACCTATCACGCGACCGGTTTAAAAGTCACGACATGTCCCTTAAGACCAGTCCTGTGACATGTCACAGAGGGAAATTGACCCCCTCCTAGGTCCCTATCACAATCAACCGGTCATGTGACATGTCCTGGGAAAGGTATTTTTCCCGCAAGGATGTTAAGCACTAATTAAGTTTTTTTGTTTTTAAATTTGTTACACCAAAAATATTTTTTTTTGCATTCTGCCATTATTTGGCAGTTTTTTAAACTTTGTTTTTAAATAAATAATATCTAGATCTAGTGTAGTGTTTCCAATTATTCGACATTGCCGGTTAATCGGTAATCATTATTCGAAAAATTAAGAAAATTGATTAATCGGTTATTCGGGTCGATAATCGTTCAATGCATTTTGTCGAGAAAGTTGGTTTTTATTTTCTTTATATGACTGTCCAGAATGAAAAAAATAAAAATGAATAAATAAAAAAGTGCTGCCTTCAAAAAAATTCGGTAACAAATTCTTAAAAATATGGTATGAATATTTTTTGCGAAATTCACAGTTTTATCAAACTGCCACTGTTCCCTAACTCTTTCAATACCTGGTTTAAGCTTTAGAGTTAAAGAGGTTATCTATTAGAAAAGATACAAAAATCACGCATATTCCTCACAAGTCCTCGCCGATAAGAATAAGTGAATTCTTAATCAGAATTTGTTGATAAATCAATTAAAAACAAAATGTTATTTTTTAGTTTTTATAAATTTCTTCATAGAATTTTAAATGACAGTTTATTTTAGAAAATACAGATTTCAAATTTAAAGCAATTTTATATTATTATTAAATAACATAAGTAACGTCATAGTGCTTGTTAGGAATAAACCTATTCACGTGTTTCATTGCTAAGGAGAAAAATATATACCTTAAGAGGTTTATCGTTAAAGCTCTGCTTAGAGACTGTAGCTTTTCTAAAACTTCGGGTCCTGATGATATCTTTTGTCAGCTCGAAATACATGTGTGCGTAGGTTGAAAGTTCTATTTCAATTTTTTGTACATGTAAATATAATTTAATATTATTTGAAATTTATTTTTTAAAGAAATTGAAACCAAAATAAAAACTGCCTATCATATTTCCTACAGCCTATATTCCATTTGCTTTGATTCAGTCGATTTGAAAAAATTTTTATTGTACTTTAGTTGATGTTTTTTCTACGATTTTCTTGCCAAAGTTCAGGAAAATTAGAAAGTTTTAAGAAAAATAACAGAAAAATTCATATTAAAAATTTAACCGGTTAATCGATCTATTTTAAGCCATTATTCAGGTCGAATAATTTTTTGAATTTAAATTATTTGTTTCGACATTAATCGAAACAGAGGCGATTAATCAAGGAATCGGTTATCGATTAACCAAATTGGAAACATTAGTCTTGTGTCAGCAATAATATGATTTTGTGTTAGTTAGATTTGGTCTTAACAGGCATTAATGAAGAAAAAAAAATGCTTCAAATTAAGAGCAAAGAAATTAAATAAAAGAATTCACTATGTTCATTTATGGGGTTATTTTTGTTAAAACGTGAAAATGTTTCACGTTGAAATATATAACTGTGATAAATATAACTTTAAGAAAATTTAAGATTATGTGACCAAGGACGGTATTAAACTCAGGATGTACAAAAAATAGGCATTTTGTACATACTGAGTTCAATACTCTGCCTATCCTAAATATGGTAGAGCTGCATATTTCGATGTGATAACTTTTTATGTAGTTACAGAATAACCACATTAATCTCTGTTTA
Organism: Eustalomyia histrio; assembly: GCA_949748255.1. Classification (NCBI taxonomy): domain Eukaryota; kingdom Metazoa; phylum Arthropoda; class Insecta; order Diptera; family Anthomyiidae; genus Eustalomyia; species Eustalomyia histrio. The sequence continues at coordinate 13,857,257 of OX456525.1, read as the reverse complement.
ATACAAAAACCACCAATTTTAAACTTAAAGGCTATTTAAATGACTACGGCTGGACATTTCTTAGATTTAATGCGTCAGAAAACTTTTGAAGTGGTTATTTTTCATAAACATTTTTCGACGAATCTTTATATGAAAAACAATCAGCTTTAAAGATTTTGCTATAGAAATTTCTAGACGCATAAGTTTTATAGCAACGTTGGGCAAATGCGGCCCTTAGGGCCAGATGCGTTGAAATTTTAAATTTATCTTTTCTTGAGATTTTTTTTGAAAATTGCCCTCTGTTACATGTCACAGGACTGGTCTAAAAGAACATGTCATGACTTTTATGCCGGTCACGTGGTAGGTACCATTGGTCCGATTTTTTTATTTTTGGGCTTGTTGGAAAGGTCTTTAGGAGACCTTTTAGAATCAATAAAGAAAAAAATATAAAGAGAATGTGAGCTTTCAAAAAAAAATTAGAAAATAAGACATAAGAACGTGCACAAAACCTCAATTTGCTCAGCCAGATGGCAGGTAACTTATATTTTTTCGTGACTGCATCACCCTGTATATTACACATTTTTTTATTTTGGTGCGACCCTATGTGATTTATAACAAACCACAATATGGCCCTCGGTGACAAATGCGTGCCCATCCCTGTTATAAAGAGATGGTCTGCCACATGCTTTTGAAAACTTTAAAAAAGGTTTAAAATTAGTGCTTTTCATATAAAATGTTTACAGAAACTAGCATATAATTTGTATTTTTAAAGACTTATTACAGGTTTTCCAAATACATATTGTTTTACCAAAAATCTCACTGAATCTTTGGTAAATGATTATAAAGATAAATTACCTGTTGCTATATATAGACCATCTGTAGGTGAGTAAAAATTTTTTTAATTTTTATTGGTTTTTTTCTGATGTCAATTTAACGGGTTCTAATGGAAACATAATTTTTGGGTAAAAATAGAAGAAAAAAATTTAATTTGATTTTAAATGTTTGTTAAATTTTAACAGGGCATTCATTAATCGGGCCAAAGATGTTTCTTTTCAGTTCTATTTGCTCTTGAAGAACCTGAACCCGGATTTTCGCCTTCTTTAGTAGGTGTCATGGGTGTGTTTGCCGTTACTGGAGCTGGTATACTGAAAACCATTTATATGGGCAAAGATACTAGAGTTGATATAACACCTCTGGATGTGGGCATTAAGACTTTAATATATTATACCGTAAGAACTGCCAAATTATATGAAAATTTCAATAGGCCTGTTGATATACCAGTTTATCTGATGTCATCTTGTACTCATTGTAACATAACTTTTAAACAATGCTTTGAAATTGCGCAAGATTTTGGCTTTTGGAATGAAGCTTCATTTATAAAAAATTTCCTAATACCGGGTGCTCAATGTACGGATAATCGTATGCTGTATATATTTTTGGTGAGTTTAAATGCAGCTAATGTAATATTCCCGATTAAAACTGATTATATGTGATTTTATCTGATTCATAAACAATGGCATTCGAGAAATGGGTCTTTATAAAAAAAAGTTTAAATATGATCATATACGACAAATTGGATATTTGTTTTAAATTTTCTTCATTGCTATGAAATATATGTGAACAAACATGATTATAAAGGGTGTCCCAAGAAGAACGCAATTTTAAAATTTTAAATAAAACACAGATATTTAAAAAAAAATCGTGAAACTTTATTATATCGTAAAGTAGACAGAATGAGGTTATGTATGGAACAATATATCGTGCAGATGGCCGCCGCGGCTTTGCTGGCATGCACGCGATCTTTTAATGAAATTTTCAATGACCGTTTTGCATGAATGCTGCGGTATTTCATTAATGCAGCGTCCAATTTCCTCTTTTAAGGCTTGAGTCGTCGTCGGCTTATTCGCGTAAACCATCGACTTCAAAAAACCCCAAAGAAAAAAATCTAATGGTGTTAAATCGCACGATCTAGGCGGCGAATTCTGATCTCTAAAACGCGAAATAACACGACCGGGAAATGACTGATGAAGCAAATGAATTGTTTCTCTGGCTGTATGACATGTGGCGCCATCTTGTTGGAACCACATGCCCTCCACAATCATTTCTTCAATTCTAGGCAAGAAAAAACTGGTTATCATTTCACGATACCGAACACCATTGACTGTTTGCGCTTGACCTGCCTCATTTTCATAAAAAAAGGTCCAATGATTCCTCCAGCCCAAAAACCACACCACACAGTGACACGTTGAGGAGGCATTTGCTTCTCGTGAATCACTCGAGGATTTTCCTCACCCCAAATGCGACAATTCTGCCTATTGACGAAGCCATCAAGATGAAAATGGGCCTCGTCACTGAAGATGATTTTATCGGCAAAATCAGCATTTTCATGTTGTCTCTCCAATACCCAATTAACGAACTCCCTTCGCTGTCCATGGTCAGCAGGCTTCAGTTCCTGAGTCAATTGAACTTTGTATGCATGAAGATGCAAATCTTTCGTCAAAATTCGCTGCAAAGTGGATTTGGAGACACCAATTTGCTGAGCTCGGTGTCGAATTGAGGTGGATGGAGTTTGAGCGACATCATCACGTACAGCTGCGACATTTTCGGTCGATCGACCTGGTCGATGGCGCGTTGTTGTCTTTACATCACTAACAGACCCAGTTTCGGCAAATTTATCCATTAATCTCTTTACAGTTGACTCTTTTGGAGCATTATTGTGACCCCAAATTGATCGCAATTTGCGAACTGTAGCCGCAAAACTTTCACCATTTTGGTAAAACAATTTCACAATAAGAATGCGTTGTTCATTCTTGTAGCGCTCCATTTTTACTAACCTCGTACCTTCTACTAGCAAACAATAACAATTGTTCAAATGTCAAACAATGACACTTCGAATGTTGCCAGATTTAAAAATTGCGTTCTTCTTGGGACACCCTTTACATGGGATTGTGTATGATAATAAAAAAACATGCATGATCATTAACGTCCATATATGGTTCAATTTATAACCATACATGACCCTGGGCTACAATTATGTCTTGTATTTATAAAATGTTTTTAGATAAGATATAAAATTATAAATTTAAATTGAAATTGAAGGAATTATGTAAGACTATATGACGCTCTATGCGTGACTATATGGCGCTCTATATCAATATTTTTAACCGGTTTTATATTCAAACTTCTATTTAGGTTTTTGTTAAGCAATTGTGTCCCTCCTTATTGGTTGATTTCTTGTTGATATTGTTTGGACGTAAACCCGTCTTAATAGCTGCACAACGTAGGATATATCATACTTTGGAAGTCGTAAAACCATTTATGTTTAATATTTATGATAGTCCTGGAATAACTCATATGAAAGAGATACGTGAAGATTGCAAGGGGTAAATATATAAAAGTATTCCAAAATTATATTAGATTTTATTATAAATATAAATAAGTATCATTTTGTAATATTTCAGAACTGATTTTGATATAAATATTGTGGATTCAGGTAATGACTTTTATAGTAGTGTTGGATTTTTCCGCAATATGGTATATAGTGTGAGAGAACATTTACTTAAAGAGGATCCAAACACGTTGCCTAAAGCAAGAAAAATATTGAAAATGTAAGTTAGAGTGTGTTTAAAAATTTTAAATTGGTTGAACTGATTTGAAATAACTTCCTGCTTTTTGTTTCTTCCACAGCAAAATCTGGCTGTATAAGATTCTACAAATATTTGTATGTTTTAAATTATATAATAAATGTAAAGAATATGCTGGAGATATTTATCGTCAAATACAGTCAGATAATTTTAATATTACAGCCGATTTAAATAATTATTGAGAACTTTTATACTTTGGGGGATTGAAATCAAAATCAAAATCAAAAAAAAAAAAAAATAAAATTAAAATCTACATCAAAAACAACTTACGACAATTTTCAAAATTAAACTACAAAAACATTAACGTTCATTCAATCAAAATAATTCATCTATAAAACTACGGAATGTGTGTCAAAACAACAAAAACTTTCGTAAATTAAGCCAACTTTCGTTAGTTTTAAGAAAATTTTTAGTCAGTGCTTCAAAGAATTTTGATGGATATACAAATCATCTTCGGCTACACAAGGCCTCTTCGTTTACTTACTACAAGTTACTGCGTTTACTACAAAATATAAAATTTTAACAACAAAAGCAAACTAATCTCTCCAATTTCAGGAAAAGTAGTAAGAATTTACAATGAATACACTGAATATATTGCTTTTTTTCTATAATTATATAATAACATTAAAAAAATAGCTTAACATATTGTATAATTCTCTTATGTTTAAACATAAACATAATAAAATAAAGGTTTTTAAGAGGTGTACTTGTACTTGTATGTGGTAGATGTTTTATTGTCTTATTTAAAAACAGAGTTGTTTAAATTTGATTTTTACTTTAGGAATGGCTTTCTTTTGGGTTTTCTTTTTGTAAGCACATGATAACATGGTAACTTGTCTCTCCTGATTATTATGGCTTAAACATTGACTAACCTTTAGGTAAACACCCACAAAATAAATATCATCCACAAGAAAATCATTGTCTATGCTAAAAAAAAAAAAACCTACATTTAAGGTGCACAACACTATCGACTAGGGTTTGGTATTCCGAAATTTCAGTGTTCGGGTACCTTATTTTTGAACATTATTTTAAAAATGAAAATTAAGAGCTTAAAATCCTGTCCATATTCCATAACTTAACATTGACGATAACATTTAAATAACATGCATTTTCTCCGTTACTGTATTCTGTACACTTTTCTATAATAGAATTTGTGTAATAGAACTAAAATCTGTTATTGGCGAAAAACTATCTCCAAGTTAAGTTATGTAAAGTTTCCCAAAAAATAATTTAAAAATACGGTTAATATGTCATAGGACTGGTCTAGTAGAACATGTCACAAAACTATTCCCAAAGAACATTTCACAGAAACAATGCAAAAGAACATGTCGTGACTTTTAAACTAGTCACGTAGTAGGTACTTTAGGAAGCGGTCCTCTTTTCACCTATCTCGTATATGCATTTTCAGAACCGGTCCAGTTTTCACCTATCACGAGACAGGTCGCAATTCCCAACTAACCATTTTTTATACGCAATGCATTGACATTAGTTGGTGTGTCTTTGTACTCACACCAGAGAACTGCAAAATCAACTTTTTTCTTGATTTAATCATACACAAAAATTCTTGTTCACATTTAATTATTCAATAAAATTCACTGTAGAATAAAATCAGCATCATGTTACTGAACGCGTAATTGGGATCAGTGTGAATCATCTCTCGATTAAGTTTTATGCAAATGTAATCACTCAACAAAAAGTCAGCGTTGAATAAATCAGAAAAAACAACAAACAACGCGTATGAGTGTAATCATAATCAAAACAAAATAGAAACACATTTCATAAATTATATTGTGTACATTAGGGTGGGACTTAAATCCGCTTTTTTAGAATTTTTATTAGTAATACAATACTAAAAATATTCTTCTTTGTGAAATAAAAATATTTTTTTGGAAAAAAAATTTAGGTCGATATCTCAGGCTTGCCTAATCCGGAAAAATTTATATATTGTCTAAATTTTTTTTTCATCATTTTGATTGGAAAATTAGGCAATATTTAACCGGATTGGGAGAGCCTGAGATATCGACCTAAATTAAAAAAAAAAAAATTCACAAAGAACAATATTTTTGGTATTACTAATAAAAATTCTAAAAAACGGATTTTAGACCCACCCTAATCTATGAAATGTGTTTCTACAAATCCACCCCTTTTTATAGATAAGAATTTATTTTGTTTTAATTATGAATACACACATACGATTTATTTATTGCTTTTGCTGATTTATTCTATATCAAAATAATTATTGTTGACTCAAACGAACAGAATAAAATCAATGGTATAAAAATTACCGATGATTATAAATCAGTGACAACAATTTGCACGTCGTTTGATTGATTTAAAATCATCAACAGATATGTGTGTTGGAGTATATTTAACGTTTGAACGCAAATACATATATATTATTGTGTTGATTGCGTATGAACGTTTTGCAATCAGCATTTGCAGTTCTCTGACTCACACACATGTTGTGTTTTATTTTTTGCTAATGCATAAATAAGAATTCGATTCTCATTTAATTTGTATTTCGAATTATACATAATTTTTATTATTTTTTTTTTTAATTAATAAATTTTAATTTAAACAACTATTCCATACCAATGGAATTAAATCAAAGGCAATCTTAGTAGAAGGATTCATACATGCATAATATTGTATGTTTATTTGTTACTTGGTTTAGGGAACAAATATTTTGGCGGATGATCGACTCCGGTTGTCCAATTGATAAATGGCACAGTGGCTTCGGCTGTTTGTTCCACACAGCGGTCTTCGGGTTGTCTGTTACACACAGAGGCTTCGGCTGTCTGTTCAGCCTAATTGCTGACCTGACAACTGCCAAACTTTGCCGATTGTATTGTGCTGAACTTTGCTGAATGTAGACTTGACAACTGCCGATTAGACGTGGCCAAACATTGCCTTCCCGACAACTGCCGATTGTGTTGGGCCAAACGTCGCGGACCCGAAATCAACCAATTGTGTTACGCCGAGCCGACCTTTGCCGAATTAGTAGCACTAAGCCGAATCTTCTAGAAGTCCAACGTACTAAAGTCTGCCGAGTACAGATTTGTTCCACTCTAGGTTTAACAATGATCTTTTAACATTACATGCATTTTTTTTTAATGGAAAAACAATTTACTGTGCTTTGAGCATAGTAAATTATTTAAATGTATCTCGAACTTTAAAATTTTAAAATGATTAATATTTTTATTTTATAAAAAGGCACAATCACAATAAACTCAAAATTTCACTTTTTTTCACTACAAAAATAATAGTCTTGTATATTAAATTTGAGTGACAACACATTGTGCTTTAAATTGAATTAAAATTAACAATACATTTAAAATTCTTATACATATTTCAAACTAAAATATTTGAATGTAAACATGTAGGATTTGTGTCCAATTTTGTTTCCTTATTATTTTTCGAAAATTCGTATATATTATTGTTTGGAATTCTTTCAAAAAGTCTAGGGCTACTGAGAAAAAGAAAAAAGTTACTGTAGCAAAGCATTTGAAATGTAACTATGTCACCAACTGACTTTAAATTTATTTTTCTTTAATTAATTGGTTTTCATTTACATTAATTATTTTATTTTTTTAATTTAACCTCACAACTTGCTTCTAATTGATTTTTAAATTTTGTGTTAATATTAGCATTTTATTGTTAGATATTTTAAAAACATTGTTTTAAAGTTCAGTGTGGTTTTTACCCTCAACAAGTTTGTTTTAGTTTTAAAAAAATATTACAATACAACAACGAAATGATTCTTGAATTTTATGAAAATTGTGAAGTTTTTATTACCGGAGGATCGGGTGTGTAATAGATTTCAAATAATAAGGTTTTTGCATTAAAATTTTAATGAAAAGAAACAAAATAAAAAAATACAACATTTTTATTAGCCAGAAATTGCTTTCTGAGAAATAATGACTCATTTCGAGAACGAGCTGTTGGCAGTTCATTCAAATTTTTTGAATAAAATTATTCTCTTTGCAATCCTAAAAAAAAATATATATTTTTTTTAATATTTTAATATCAAATCATTAATGTTCCTCCAGGTGTTGTTGGCAAAGCTTTAATAGAAAAACTATTAAGGTCCTGTAATGTTAAAAAGATTTATTGTTTAATACGACCAAAAAAGAATGTCCCCATCGAACAACGTTTGGATAAAATTAAACAAGCAATGGTAAGTAAAACATAATTGTAAAATGAAAAGCAATTTATACCTTAATGTTTGTAATAAAATTTATAATTTGTACAATAATACTCATTTGAGAAAAACTCGTATAATACGAGTTATCAGTTAATTCATTTAAAGTCACCGCAACAATTTAAATATAAACAAGTAAAAAAGGGTTAAATTCGGCTGTGCCGAATCTGTTATCTTTTGTTTTTGATACAATGTTAAAAACTATTGAAGTAAAATTATGGAGGTGAAAAACTTTTTTGGATGCGGGAACGAATTTTTTTACGTGAAAAAAATTTTGAGGTGAAAAATTTTTTTTAGGTTAAAAAAAAATTTTTTGTGGTGAAAAAAATTTTAGTGGTGAAAAAAATTTTTTGAGGTGAAAAATATTTGAAGTGTATAAAATATTATTAATTTCTAAGCGATTGGTGAAAAAATATAAGAAAATATATTATATACCAGTCGCTACTATGAAATTGTACTAAAATAAATACACCAATTTGTATGGAAAATTTTGAGGTATTTTCACATTTTCACCCATAACTTTTTAACCGCTGGACCGATTTTGCTGGGTAAAAATAGGTAACCCCGCTAGAGTCTTCGCGTAGTGATCGCCATTTCAACAGACAGACGGACAGACAGACGGACATCGCGGGGGTCTTAGACCTATATTTCGACATGTTACAAACGGAATGACAAACTGATATATACCCTCACCATATATATTGGAGGGTATACAAATATCTGCTAGTAGGAACTTGCTAAGGACGAACCCTCGATTAAATCGAACTGTTTCTGACAGTCCTGGAAAAAGTACCTATAAGTTCTTAAAATTTTCCATTGCTTTGCGAATTGCTTTTTTCATGTAAAAATTTCACTTAAAGTGTGTTCTTGAGTTCGTACGATTTTAGTGTTTATGTTCGAAAAATATTTTAGTTAAAATCAAAAAAAAAAAAAACTTTTGTTTTTGCAAATTTTCATTCCCTTTATTGCGAACAATAAATTCCAGTTTTTTTTTAACAGAAAAATTAACTTTTCCCTCTTTTTACTACCTTAAATTTACTCAAATGGACCACACGCGAATTCTATTTCACGGATCCTAAAACGAAATGCATATTTGGAATCATGAGGAAATTTCCTTTAATTTGAACATTTGGGGTGAGTTTTCTCTTTTAATTCCCGAGGGGTCGTATATATTTTTTAATTTTTGAGTTCGCCAAAAAAAAAACTTTTGCAAAAAATTAAATAGTTTACAATTTTTTTAAAAACTGTTTTTTTTAGTGTTAATAAATGTTAAAATGGTAAAAGTAGGATTGAAATTAATAAAAATAATTCCAAATTATATGACCCAAGTGTTTTTCTTCTCACAAAATATGTTTAATAATAAAAAACCACATACTAATTGATTTCGCCTGCTAACCATCTGGCGAATTCAATTAGTAAAAAAACTAGTGAAAGTGAATTCAAGAACACCATATTATTTAAATTAGTTTTTTGTTTTGCGTAATCTGATTTCAGAACACAGACGATAGACACAATAAACTCAAAATATCACTTTTACACTAGAAATATAATAGTGTTGTATATTTATTTTACGTAAAAACAAATTGTAGGTGAATGGTGAAATCGGTTTTGTGGTGTAATGGTCGTGGTTGGACTGTATTATAGAACGCTACGGGTTCAATCCCCAGCGACGGCAAAATCAATTTAGAAAAATATTATATATATGAGTTTTCTTTCCCTCATAAATATCGCAACGACCTTCTCGGTGTTCCCATAGCACTTACCACTACCGAAATAAAGTAATATAACAGGGCTATGAATTAAAAATTTCGCCAACGCTCTATCAGATGGCGGCTAACGACTCGTCAGCTTATTACTGATTTGACTGAATGATCATTTTTGAATAAATTAAGTTAAATATGACACAAGATCATATCTGTCAGTTTGATATACAAAAATTAAAATATGTAAATCTCTTTACCGTTTTTCTCGATAACAACTATTTGGCGTTTACGTCAAACCAATATTAAGATTACAAACTATTTTAAGATTTAGGATGACACATAATTACAGTGTTGCCATGTTTAAAGCCTTTCATTTTTCACCACCCTTCATCTCTTCTATATGCCCTTTTTAAAAATGGCATCACATTAATTAGTAGGAAGAATTTTCTGAGTGTTACTTCGCCTTAAAAAAAAATATAATATTACAGGTTATAACACATTTTTCACTTGAAAACGGAACAACTTACTATGCTTTAATATTTTATAAAACTCAACAATCTAAATTTGTTTTCTTAAATGTATGGCATATACAAGAATTCGGAATTATTTTCTTAGTCGCTTTAATGATACCACTACGTCCATCTGTGTGGCCATGTAAAATTTGTAATCATACTACAGATTGCAAATCCACAGATATTTTTATGAAATTTGGTACCAAATATTCCAAATACTAATACGGTGGAATTTGATTATAATCGTTTCGAATTCAGACCTACCTTCTATAGAAAGGTCCCTTCTGAATTGTGCTTAAATGGTACTTAGAAACAAATATATTTGCTTGAAATTCGGCTTGTGAATGATATAAATCACGCCTCCAAATTTTAAGAAAATCAGACCATTTTTGACCTAGCCCCCATATAAATACGTCTTTTCGATATTTGCTTTAATAAACTTGAATTTAATTACAGATCGCAAATATTAATATATTTAGACGGAATTTGGTGTAGAGTTATTAGCGGAACGGACTCTTTTAATTTTGGATAGAATCGATCCATATCCATATTAAAATAACTTGTATTTATATGCACAAAACCATAGATGTTTGCTTGAAATTTGTGTTGAGAATGTGACCATTATTTACATCTCCAAATTTAAAGAGAATTGGAACACATTTCATCCCGGTTCCTATATAAAACGGTATTACTCAAATAATTTTTTTTTTGCCATTTCTTTCAGATTTATCGCTATATTTTCGGAACTGTTCATAAAAAAAGATCAGGACCCATATTATACTTGGTGTAGGGTATCATATAGTCGGCTAGCACGACTTTAAATATATACTATTTTAACTATAAATTTGTTAAGTTTAGAAATATAGATTACAAAGTTAAGTTATTTAAATTCTTCCAGCAAAACTTTGGTAATGTGTAAGAAATACATTCAGAAAATGGCGATTAAAATAATTGCATTTGCAGTTGTAAACCAGAGAACTGCAAAATCAACTTTTTTATTGATTTAATCATACACAAAAATTGTTGTTCACATTTAATAATTCAACAAAATTTACTGTAGAATAAAATCAGCATCATGTTACTGAATCATATGTCGATTATGTTTACTGCAAATTTAATCACTCAACAAAAAGTCAGCGTTGAATAAATAAGAAAAAACAACAAACAACGCGTATGAGTGTATTCATAATTAAAACAAAATAGAAACACATTTCATAAATGATATTGTTTACATTAGGGTGGAACTTAAATCCGCTTTTTTAGAATTTTTATTAGTAATAAAAATATTCTTCTTTGTGAAATATAAATATTTTGTTGGAAAAAAAAATTTAGGTCGATATCTCAGGCTTGCCTAATCCGGAAAAATTTAAATATTGACTAAATTTTTTTTCATCTATTTTGATTGGAAAATTAGGCAATATTTAACTTTAACCGGATTGGGCGAGCCTGAGATGTCGACCTAAATTAAAAAAAAAAAATTTCACAAAGAACAATATTTTTGGTATTCCTAATAAAAATTCTAAAAAAACGTATTTTAGACCCACCCTAATATACATATAACATTTATGAAATGTGTTTCTACAAAACCACCCTCTTTTTATAGATAAGACACTATTTTGTTTTAATTATGATTACACTCATACACGTTGTTTGTTGTTTTTTCTGATTTATTCTACATCAAAATAATTATTGTTGGCTCGAATGAACAGAATAAAATCAATGGTTTAACAACGACCGATGATTATAAATCAGTGACAAAACAATTTGCAAGTCGTTTGATTGATTTAAAATCATCAACAAATATGTGTGTTGAAGTATATTCAGCGTTTGAACGTAAATATATATTTATTCTTGTGTTGATTGCGTATGAACGTTTTACAATCAGCAAATGCAGTTCTCTGTTGTAAACACAAGAACACATTTAAACATTTGCCTTTAATTTAATTGCAATATGTAGTTACTGTGAACTGTTAAAAATGAAATGGAAAATGTAGTAAAAACAATTACAAATGCCGTAAAAAAACAGACATAAAAACTTTTGTTAAACTGTAAAAATTACTATACATAAAAAACAGGCATAAAAACTATTTTCCATTTAAATTAATAATTATGTTAAAAAAATAAACATTTTTAAGTTTATTTAATTCTTGAATAGATTACACAATTGGGAAATACTATTTACCCTAAATGTCACTTTTATTATGGACTTTTTTAATTTTTTTTTTCTAAATAACCCTTGTGTGCCATACATTGCATTTGGGTTCATAGCCTGTAATATTCATCAATGACGTATAGTGCGAAGTAATGCATGCAATCCTTTGGGTGTACATTATTTGGTAATGTGTAACTTTGCTGCATTAATTAGACGAGGAGCATTTTTTTGGGGCTTGATGGGGTAGTAGTCGAATAAAGCAATATGTATAAAAAAATTTATATATTTTTTTGTTTAAATATTTTAACGCTATAATTTTTATATTTTTTTAAAATAATTTTTATTTATTCTGTTTAAATAAAATTTGCAACATTGTTATTCATAGACTTTAAGTACACTTGCAATTCAAATATTTATATAATAAATACTCGTATAATAATAATACTTTGCAGATCTTTCGTCAATTAAAAATTCAAAAACCCAATGAATTAGACAATAAACTTGTAGCCATACCCGGTGATGCTGAATTGCCATTCTTAGGCATAACACCAGAATATGCCAAAATATTGGAAAATGTTTTAATAATATTTCACTGTGCCGCTACTGTACGATTTGATGAATCACTAAAAGATGCTATAAAACTTAATGTAGGGGGTACATTAGAGACTTTACATTTTGCAGAAACTCTTAAGAAACTTAAAGTATTTATGCATGTATCAACATTCTTTAGTAATCCGTATTTAAAACGTGTGGAACCGAAAATTTATCAATCACCAATGGATTGGAAACTTTGTTTGAATTTAGTAAGAAGAAAGGACATAGGCGAAAATGAATTGGATATAATAACAAAAAAGTAAGTTATTTAAAAAATTGAAATTTACAATAATTTAAATGTAAAAACAATCAATTTAAATTTGTATTCATATAAAAATTTCAAAATAAATTCTGCTGCTTTATACACAAATTTTATGACGTATTATTGCATGAAATTAATTCACTCTAGAAATTTGTACATGCATAAGTTCTCATGAAATATGCTGCTTAATTTATTTGGATATTTTTACTTTTAAAATTATTAAGAATGCATTTAATTTGGAATTTTTAAGACTTATTATAGGTTTTCCAAATACATACTGTTTTACCAAAAACCTGGCCGAATCTTTGGTGAATGATTATAAAGACAAACTACCTGTAGCCATTTACAGGCCTTCCATAGGTGAGTAAATATTTGTTTTGAAGTAGTTTAAGATAAATTGATAAAATTAAAAAAAATAGAATTGTATGTTTTTTTTATTCCCCACGCGCCACTGTGCAAGTTAATCATACCCTTTCGCTAGAACTAGAAATTTTTGAAACGCAAAACCCATATTGTTATGATTTTACCTTTTAAAACCATTGATTTATTTCCTCATTAAATAAGTAGAGTCCTTTTTAACAACAGTAGAACATTTTTATAGCTACTCTTTATTTGCACACAGACACTTAATTTACTGCACTTTAACACAGGTATACTATTAATAAAATTAATCGCCAATTTTATTTTGCTGAGTTGTTGCCGCATTAACGATCTGTCTTAAACTAAGTTCATATCTCTGAGCACCCATTTATATATCTGTGGAATGTACTAGAAACTTGGATGTTTTTGTTTAGTCTTATCTAGACTTGTGTGGAAGGTTGTGGTCTTTGCTATGTGATAGCTGCCTTTTGTGTCTACTAGGAAAAACCAGAACACAATGTCGCCATCAAAATTAAACGTCCCATATTTTGTCCTTGTCGGACCAATCTTATGTTTTGACGGCGATATGGGCAGCGGATTTGTAGCTAATCTGAAGTTTTAAGAACGGATGAAATTTAAGCACTAAAATTGTGAAACAAATTGATTCAAAACACTAGCCAATGAATGGAATGGGGAATGAGTGGAATTGATTGACTGGAATTGAAACACTAAATACAGAGAAGAAAAAGGAATGGAGTGAGCCTGGATTTTCATGATATTTATCTATTTGAAATTTTTTTTTCGTTTTTTGAAAATTCTATCGTTCCAACTGCTTTGGCTAGAAACCTTATGTTTTAAAAATTTATTTCCTGAGTTATTGGCTTAAGGCTAAAATGGAATTAGCTTAAGTGAAATAAGCTAATATCGGTATGAAATGAAAATTAAAATTTTTTTATAATTAAAAATTTCTATTTCTACTATTTCGTTTTATACCAAAGTAAAACATAAGTAACTTAAGCCAATTATGTTACAGCTTTCAGTAAAAAATGAAGAAATTTTAGTATTTTCGCTAGAAACGTGGTTCAAGCTTTTTGTATAGCAATATCTGACTGATATTTCCAGAGTAGTAATAGTATTTTTTTTTAACTAACAGCAATGACACCAACTTTCTTCCTCTATTACTTTAAAACAAATAATAATGAGCCACTAATAATTATTTATTTCCATTATGCATAACTTCATAAAATTTGCCGCAATTTGCTGACAGCGTCTAAATATTTTTGGGATAGCGTTCTATTATTAATTTATATCTGACTTTATTTTCCAGTGTTGTAAACTGCCGTTATAACAAACCACATACACGCAGAAAAAAACATGGTTGCCGCAATCATATTTGAATAGAACGTAATATATATTTTTTGGATTAGGATTGTGCCAACCATAGTCGTACTATAATATAGTTATTATTACATTATGATATAAAATAAAAATAATTTTACCATAATATGGTCCCTACAGTTATATTATGATTCGAAAATAAAAGAAATGTTTTTCCTGAAGAAAAAATTTGATGTTAAAAACTTTTTCAAGAAAACTTATTTGATCCTAAGGAATTTTTCAAAGAAAAATATTTCAAACAAATTTTTAAATTCTAAGAACTTTTTTTTAATAGAAAAGAACAAAGATTCTATGGACTTTTTCTAATAGAAAAATTCTTACATTCTAAGGACATTTTTAAATTTTTTTTTAGATATTTCTCAGAGTCTCAGAATTTTTGTCTATTAGAAAAAGTACTTAGAATCTGAGAATATTTCTACTAGAAAAAGGTTTTAGGATCTAAGAATTTTTTATTAAGTTTTTTTTTTTAAGATTATATGAATTTTTATCTAAAAATTTGCAGAATCTGAAAATATAAAAATCTTGCAATCACAAAAATGTCTAAAAATCGAATGTTTTGTATAAGAAACCTTTTCGTACAAAACAACTCTTGGGTTCTACAGACTTTTTTTTATAAAAAATAATTTTATTAAATGAACGGTATTAATAGGATTTTAGATCATATTATCATATTCTTTTTTATGAATTGTTTTTTTTTTTTGCAAGCAATATGAAATTTTTTATTAATAAATTATAGAGAATAAAAATTAAAAAAAAAAAAATTCACAGAGCCAGCAGGAAAGAATACTTAGTATTTTTGGTTGCCGCAACACAACTCTCTTCAGTATCCACGCCCTTGTTGGGTCATTGCTTTTATGATTGCATATATTTTATATTGAGTGTTTGGAAACAAATTAACAAACCCAAAAACAACACACAATTAGATTAAATTATTTTTTTTAATATTCTGAGTACTTTTTCCACAAATAAGTCGTTATTTCACAAGAAATTAATTATACATATAAGAACTTTAAACATTTAAAATCTTTATATAGAACTTTTTGGACAATGCATTTACCGACAATGAATTGATTAGTGTAAATTATAATGTTACATGTTTAAGGCATTTTCGAAAATAAAACCATCCAGGTGAAAATGATCACATATTATCATGTGTAATGGGTGACTGAACCGATTGTAAATGCCAAAGTCATCTTTTATTTGATTGATAATTATTCATTGATTGGTGTTAGGATTTTATAGTTCCATAATTATTATATTTTTTTAATTGTCGAAATTTTCCTTACCACAATATGGTAACAGCCAAACATGTTATAAAATAGAAAATGCGAATCAATAAATAATAAAATATTTTCTACAATATTGATGGTGGTGACGATATTAATGGTTAGAGTCTATTTATAAACCAATAAATTGATTGTAACAACCATACACGAATGCAGGAAATATAATGTAGTAGCAGTAATCATGTTACAATCATGTTTTTCTCTGCGTGTTAGTGTTAGATGAAAAATGAATTTTTATTATATTAACTTTTCTGTATAAATTGGAAGAGTGTATATTTTGGAGAAATAAATTATTTCTTTTTAGTTCTATTTGCTCTTGAGGAACCTGAACCCGGATTTTCGCCATCTTTAATGGGTGCCATGGGTTTATTTGCCGTTACTGGAGCTGGTATAATGAAAACTATTTACATTGGCAAAGATGCTAAACTTGATTTAACACCCCAGGATGTGGGCATTAAGACTTTAATGTATTATGCCTTCAAAACTGCCAAATTATATGAAAATGTTAATAGGCCTGTTGATATACCAGTTTATCTGATGTCATCTGATTCTACTGTTGACTTAACATTTCCACAATATATTAATATTGTACAAGATTTTGGTTTTTGGGGTGAAGCTGCATATATGAAAAATTTTCTAATACCTGGTCTTCAATGTACGGATAATCGTATGTTGTATATTTTTTTGGTGAGTTAATGTCCAGTATATTTTATATTATAATTTAATATTAAATTTTTAATTTAGGTTTTTGTTAAACAATTGTTACCTTCGTTATTGGCTGATTTCATGTTATTGTTGTTTGGCCGTAAACCCGTATTATTGGCAGCAAATCGTAGGATATTTCATACTTTAGAAGTCATGAAACCATTTTTGTTTAATAGTTATATTAGTCCTGGCATAACGGATATGGAAGAGATGAACGAAGTTTGCAAAGGGTAATTATTTATATTAAAAAAAAAATTAAATTTCTTTGCAATTATAAAATTTATTTTAAAATTTTTCAGAACTGATTTTAATTTAGATATTTTGAGTTTCGCTAAAAACTTTTATAGTAATGTTGGCTTTTGCCATAGTATGGTGTATAGTGTGAGAGAACATTTATTAAAAGAAGATCCAAAAACTCTACCCAAAGCAAGGAAAATATTGAAAATGTAAGTTATAGAAAGTTAAAATTAAATATTAAAAATATTTAAATCAGTGAAATTGAAATGTTGAGTTTGAGGACAGAATCTTTAATTTTTGGCTTAAAAAATTATTTTGTAATGTTGAACCATTCGAAAGAGAATAAATAGAATGGAGAAAAGCATACTTTTTTGTTTAATTTGAATCAAAATAATCTCCGTATTGGAGCAAGTTTTCAAAAAAAAAAAAAAAAAAAATAAAAAATTTTTAAGAAAAATTCAATTCAAGTTTAAAAAAAAAAAATACAATGTGACTAAAGTTTTTTAATTTAATCAATTCAACATATATATTTAGGTTTG
Organism: Eustalomyia histrio; assembly: GCA_949748255.1. Lineage (NCBI taxonomy): Eukaryota > Metazoa > Arthropoda > Insecta > Diptera > Anthomyiidae > Eustalomyia > Eustalomyia histrio. The sequence continues at coordinate 13,839,685 of OX456525.1, read as the reverse complement.
ATCTTTTTGAATTCAGCTCTCTCTTTAAAACGAATAAATTGTCAAATGCACCGAAAACATTCTTAATGGTGAATTTGGTGAAGCTGAAGTGTGCTGAATTATGTAAAGAGTAAACTTAAATGTGTGTGTTAAATTGCGCTATGATTTAATACGCTATAAATTTGGAATACAAGCTGGTTAAAAAGTTCCTGCGATCACCAAGGGATGGCACTGCTAGCTCCAAACTTTTTTTTCTCAAGTTGGTATAACTGTCCCGAGAACACATGCAAAGTTGCAAGTCATTCTGTCAATTCTTTCTTTGTTTACAAGCCATTTGAAGTTGACATGTCATTGATTTTTTTTTTAATATGGAAAAAATTGAATATCGTGCAGTCATAGATTCTTTGTTTTGAAGGGTTTAAAAGCAAAGGAAATTTATGAACAATTGTTAGAAGTGTATAAGGAGTTCTCATCTTCAAAACGCACCGTTGAATTTTGGGTTGGTGAAATTAAACGTGGTCGTACCAGCCCTAAGGACGATCCACGCGAAGGACGACCAAAAACTTTAACCACAGCATAAATCATTGAGCAGGTACATAATATGGTTAGTGAAGATCCAAGCGTGAAATTGCTAATGCCATAGGCATCTCAGACGAACGAGTACTCCATATTTTACACGAAGAATTACGTATGAAAAAACTGTTTGGAAAGTTAGTGCCGCACACATTAACAATTCAACAAAAACTGGATCGAAAACAAATTTATCAGCGTAATTTGGAGCGTTTTAAGCCGAATAAAACCGACTTCTTGCGTCGTTTTATAACTATGGATGAGACTTGGATCTATCACTATTATCCTAAATTGAAACAAGAACGATTACAGTGGACTGAAGCTGGTTGTTCAGTTCCAAAGCAGGTGAAGTCACAACGATCAGCAAAGAAGGTTATGGCATCAGTTTTTTGGGATGCAAAAGGAATTTTGTTGATTAATTATCTTCAGAAAGGTAAAACAAGCTAGTCTAAATATTATTGCAGCCTTTTGGATCAGCTGGATGAAAAAAATTCGTGAGAAAAGACCTGGTTTAAAGAAGAAAAAAAATCATTTTTCATCAAGACAAATTCAAAGAATTAAAGTACGAATTGCTTGAACATCCACCGTATTCACCAGATTTGGCTCCCGGTGACTACTATCTCTTCAGAAATCTCAAACAATTCCTTCGTGGAAAGCATTTTTCGTCGAATGAAGAGGCCATAGCAGTCGTAGACGGTTATTTTGCAGAGCTTCGTGAAAACCATTATAAGGATGGGATAAAATTATTGGAAGATCATTGGAACAAGTGTATTGAGCTTCTAGGAGATTATATTGAATAAAAAAATATATTTCGTAACAAAAATAATATTCTTTCATTTCGAGCGCAGGAACTTTTCAACCAACCTGTATGTGTATGCTATTTCTGGAGAAATGTATTATCGATTTTTGAGAAAAAAATTCAAAATATTAAAGTTTCTAATTCAGGCGATTCTCTAAGAATAGTAAATTTTTATATTGTCTTTGTTTCTTTTACAGCAAAATCTGGTTGTACAGAATTCTGCAAGCATTTATATGTTACAAATTATATCAAAAATGTATGGAATTTGCTGGAGATTATTATCATCAACTACAATCAGATAATTTAAATTTTCAAGCCGATTAAAATTAAGTACAAAGTATACAGAAAAATTTATTAGCAAATTGAAGTTAAGATAAAAAAAAAATTTAATACTCAATCACAAAACTGTATGACTATAAAAATTAAATTACATAATGACTATAAAAATTAAATAACAAAAACAATACCGGTCATGAAAATGAATTGTGAGCAGAGATTTAAAGAATTGATTTAAAAAGCTGATGATGATTTTTAAATCTGTGAATAAAAACATAGGTAGATAAGTAGCAATAATTATTATTTTTATATTTTTTTTTTTTTATTTGCCAATCAATTTTTTTTTGTTTTAATATGTGAATTATTGTAAATTTTTCAATTCGTTGAAATATTTCGATTTAAATTTGAAACACTGATTTATTAGCAGTTAATTATTATTTTCAAATAAAGTTTATTTCTTTCAATCACATAAAATACTAAAATCAATTCACAAATTATAAACAAACAATTTTAATTCGCAAATTAAATAATATAAAGACAATTCGAGTTAACCAAAAATTTCAACATAAAATTCGCGTATCAAAAACAATTTTTATTTTCAAATTGAATTATTACTGATGATTGAATTTTTTTTTATATTAAAGGTGTGTAAATAAAATTTTGCAATTTTTGTCTATTTTTTTATATTGTAATAAAATTAAAAAGTAACAACAAATATTATTATTATTCTTATTATTTTATACATAAACACAAACCCTCCACTAGAGATGTAAAAGTAGTGAGTATTTCGATACAAAATACTTAATTCTGGCCGTTTTTTTTTTTTTTGAAACTCGCTGGAAAATATTTTATTCAACAAACGAATTGTATTGAAAAATTAGAGGTTCCATTACAATTTTAATGATAATTTTGAAACTGTTGCCAACCGATTTAGACCATTGAGAATACAAAGCTGTTTGGCATAATGTTCGTTAACTTAGGTAAAAATGAGCAATTTCGCTTGAGACTTCGCACCGTGATCACCAATAGACAGGTGTAAATCGCCAGATCAGCTTAAAATTTCATATATTAACCAGGAATATATATATATATATATATATATATATATGCATTGCCCATACTTTGAAGACATCTGTATATACAGCCAAAAAAGTCCCTATAAAATGCGCTGTGTCCAGTAAAATGTCTTCAGTGTAAACAGTAGAATAACGAAAAGTTTAAGGACAGTCCCCAAAGTAACAAAATGTCTTCATAGTAACTTGTGGAACGAAAAGCCGTCCCCGAAACATGCGCCGTGCACATATATGTATATATATATATATATATATATGTCTTCAAAGTATGGGCAATGCATATATATATATATATATATATATATATATATTCATTATGCATACTTTGAAGACATCTGTATATACAGCCAAAAAAGTCCCTATAAAATGCGCTGTGTCCAGTAAAATGTCTTCAGAGTAAACACTAGAATAACGAAAAGTTTAAGGACAGTCCCCAAAGTAACAAAATGTCTTCATAGTAACTTGTGGAACGAAAACCTGTCCCCGCAACATGTGCTGTGCACATATATATATATATATATATATATATATATATATATATATACATTCATTGCCCATACTTTGAAGACATCTGTATATACAGCCAAAAAAGTCCCTATAATATGCGCTGTATCCAGTAAAATGTCTTCAGTGTAAACAGTAGAATAACGAAAAGTTTAAGGACAGCCCCCAAAGTAACAAAATGTCTTCATAGTAACTTGTGGAACGAAAAACCGTCCCCGCAACATGCGCCGTGCACATATATATATATATATATATATATGTGCACAGCGCATGTTGCGGGGACGGTTTTTCGTTTCACAGTTTACTATGAAGACATTTTGATTCTTTGGAGACTGACCTCAAACTTTCCATTAATCTGCTATATACACTGAAGACATTTTATTGGATACAGCGCATATTATAGGGACATTTTTGGCTGTATATACATATGTCTTGAAAGTATGCACAATGAATATATATATATATATATATATATATATATATGTGCAAGGCGCATGTTGCGGGGACGGTTTTTCGTTCCACAAGTTACTATGAAGACATTTTGTTACTTTGGGGACTGTCCTTAAACTTTTCGTTATTCTACTGTTTACTCTGAAGACATTTTACTGGATACAGCGCATATTATAGGGTATTTTTTGGCTGTATATACAGATGCCTTCAAAGTATGGGCAATGAATATATATATATATATATATATATATATATATATATGTGCACGGCGCATGTTGCGGGGACGGTTTTTCGTTCCACAAGTTACTATGAAGACATTTTGTTACTTTGGAGACTGTCCTTAAACTTTTCGTTATCCTACTGTTTACACTGAAGACATTTTACTGGATACAGCGCATATTATAGGGACTTTTTTGGCTGTATATACGGATGTCTTCAAAGTATGTGAAATGCATATATATATATATATATATATATATATATATATATGCATTGCCCATACTTTGAAGACATCTGTATATACAGCCAAAAAAGTCCCTATAAAATGCGCTGTGTCCAGTAAAATGCATATATATATATATATATATATATATATGCATTGCCCATACTTTGAAGACATCTGTATATACAGCCAAAAAAGTCCCTATAAAATGCGCTGTGTCCAGTAAAATGTCTTCAGAGTAAACACTACAATAATGAAAAGTTTAAGGACAGTCCCCAAAGTAACAAAATGTCTTCATAGTAACTTGTGGAACGAAAACCCGTCCCCGCAATATGTGCTGTGCACATATATATATATATATATATATATATATATATATATATATATGCATATATATATATGCATTGCCCATACTTTGAAGACATCTGTATATACAGCCAAAAAAGTCCCTATAAAATGCGCTGTGTCCAGTAAAATGTCTTCAGAGTAAACACTAGAATAACGAAGTCCCTATAAAATGCGCTGTGTCCATTAAAATGTCTTCAACTTTTCGTTATTCTACTGTTTACACTGAAGACATTTTAATGGACACAGCGCATTTTATAGGGACTTTTTTGGCTGTATATACAGATGTCTTCAAAGTATGGGCAATGCATATATATATATATACATATATATATATGTGCATAGCGCATGTTGCGGGGACGGGGTTTCGTTCCACAAGTTACTATGAAGACATTTTGTTACTTTGGGGACTGTCCACAAACTTTTCATTATTTTACTGTTTACACTGAAGACATTTTACTGGATACAGCTCATATTACGGGGTTTTTTTTGGCTGTATATACAGATGTCTTCAAAGTATGTGAAATGCACATATATATATATATATTAACCAGGAATATATATTAACAACTTATTAACGGAGTCTTCGAAACACACATGCATTTCTCATTGAGGCTCCAAATAATTTGAAAAATAATTTTATAATTGTTTTTAATACCACTTTAAAAAAAATTTGATGCATCGGCGTTGCGACCCATTATTTCTAGTAGACTTTGTGACAAATATCAAGAATATAAATTTTACTAGCTTTAATTTAAGAACTAAGTGTAGGAATGTAAAATTTTTCTTTATAAACTTTTTGAAAATAAAAAAACAAAATTGAAAGTAAAAGTGGTATTTTTTGTAACATTCAAATAGTATAAATTCTGCCCTTTAATTTGATATATTACACGTTTCAGTGGTTTCAAGTCCCAGCTAGTGAGAAGAAAAAAATAATATTAATATTTTTTTACAACACTTTAAAATTATAACCCGTTTCGGGGTAACAATACCCAGAAATGTTTCATAGGATATAAAATGTAATTCTTAAGTCTTTCAACGATCAGTGGGGTCATGCAGTCTTTCAACCTAAACGAATCCAACGAAAACAGAGTTACTTTTCACCAGGAAATTTAGATTGGAGAGTTTTAAATTGCCGAAAATGGGCGGTGTTGAGCTGATTTTATCGGATGGAGCCAGGTATTTAGAAACCTTCCTCGATAGTATATTATCATGGAAGAAGAATACTCAGGAAAGGCTGAAGAGGGGTCTCAATGTCTACTATAAGTGCAGGAATTCCACTGGTAAAAATTGGGCACTACGACCGAGCATGGTAAACTGGTTGTAAGGGCCATTATTAGCTATGGTTGCACGGTTTGGTGGGAGGCAATGAGAAAGGGTCAGGATGGAATCCCGACTTCAAACTTCGGAGTTACACTCTCGATTGTGTTTCCAGATAGGGACGAGTTTGAAGGGTGTGCTGTTTGAAGGGTGTGCAGTTTTTACGGATGGGTCCAAAATGGAATCTGGCATTGGGCCCGGTGTTTACATAGTGGATGGTGACATTAAATTGTCATACAGGCTGCCAGATGAGTACAGTGTCTTGCAGGCTAAGATCCTAGCGATCTAAAGGGCCACAGGGTTGATAAGAGCAAACGCCATAGAGGCATCTGTAGTGACAATTCATGTGGGTAGTCAGGCAGCACTAAGGGCTTTGAAGTGTCATTCAGCACATTTAAGCATAGTGATGAACTCTAAAGAGGCTCTAGGAGCGTAAATGGAATTTAACACAATTAGATTGTATTGGGTACCTGGGTACTGTAACATACAGGGTAATGAGATAGCGGATGAACTGGGTCTGCACCTTATAGGGATTGTGGGGTAAAACCCCCGTAGTGTAAATTACATCGTACTTTATGTTTTGTATGTAAATTTTGTATATATTATTCGATCTCTATGTTTTAATTTTTAGAATTTATCAGGTTAGAAATCATTATTAAATGTTACTAAGAAATAGTACACACTATTTTTTTTTAAATGTAAGAGAAGAAGGAAAAACCTGTAAAGATCTGCGGTAGAGGGAGTGCAAAACTGTTGGCACCCCTTAGACTTTTGTTGATTCCCTTTAAAAAACGTAACGGTACTTTCCGAATTTCCAAGAAGCATTTAATTATGACAAGAAGTGAAGTCAAGTAATTGTTGTAAATGTTTAAAAAAAAGCTCAATAATAAGGATGTACCAAGAATTGAAGCCATTAATAAAAAAAAAAATATACAGAATTGCACCTAAAATATCTTCAGAGTTGAAGAAATCATTGGGAAAGCTATTGCTACAGAAATGGTACGAGGGTGCATTATTTGGGCCGGTTACAATGCTCGTACTACTGGCATGAAGCCGCACATTAGCGAAATAAGCAAACGACTTTTTGGAAAAAGTAATTTTCTCGGATATATAAAAATTTAACATTTTTAGATCGAAGGGATGCGAATTACAAAAAGTGTTACGAGTTAAATCCAAAGATTATTATACAAACTCTGAAGTATGGAGGGTGTGAAGAGTAATGGTATGAGTTTGCATACCAGCAGCTGGTGTTGGCAATTTAGTGTTCATTGGCCAGATGATGGACAAAACAGTGTACATGAACATTCTGAAAGAATATCTCAATCGGAAAAAGCATACGAAATCACACAATTTGTAATGAAGCTCAGCTAAAGAAAATACTTTTGACAGAATGGGGTCTAATATACAAAAAATACATATAAAAGCGTGTGCCTTAAATGCCAAAATGGTTGACTGAAGTTCTACGACTTACAGCATATCCTACTAAGTATTCGAATTTCCGACATCAAATCCCGGAAAATAAAATATACAAACGTTTAAAGCAAAGAAAATTAAAAGTATTTGTGGTGTAGTGGGTAAGAGTATGAACAATAAATGTGAATGCCCTTGTTCGATGTGGGAAAAATTAAAAAAAAAAAATTCTCTTCAAATGAAATTTTGTGGAACGTAATAATATTTATGTGGAATATAGATATTAATTAGATAACTAAATTTGGGCCTTCACAACTTAATATGAATAATATGAATGTGGAAACCGACCGAATTCGATTGGCAACATATTCGGTGGCCTCAATTGATACTAGGGTTGCCAGACGGCCTGGAATGGCCTGGATTGTCCAGTTATTTTGAGTCGTGTCCAGTTATCAGCTAAAATACAATTTGTCCAGTTAAAAAAGAATTTCTTTAATTTTGAAAAATAATTTTTTTATTAGTTATATTTTTTATTAATTAAATTAATTTTTTGTACAGAAGAAATATGTATACCATACACAAAGAAAAAATACTTTGTGTACTTTGTACAAAGTATAATCAGTTGTACTTTTTCTTGGCACTATTAGTACCTTATTTTGTACATCACTGAGAATTTATAAACAAAAAAATCTTTCAAAAGTATCAACACTAGTATTTTTTGGCAATTGTCTAGTTGGGACCAACACTAATAATTAAACAACTTAAACAGCTGATTAGAAAAAAGTCAAAATTTTTGGAAATAGGTAGTAAGTAATTATTTAATATTATTAAAATAATTAAAGATATTTCATATAACCATTTACTGATTGTTTAATTGTAAATATACATAGACATGGAACGCAACGAAGATGCTGGACCGTCCAAAAGAAAAAAATTTACAACTTTTTGCGACAGGTGGATTGAGGCTCCAGATTATTCTAAATGGATAAAAAAGAAAGATGAACACACTGCGTTTTGCAAGTTGTGCCAGATAGAAATTTCAATTAAATACGAAGGAAGTCTATCGTTAAATAAACACATCAAAACAAAACGACACTCAAAAGTGGCACTGTCGCAAACATTGTCACAAAGCATTTCAAATTTTGTTACTCCAGTAGAATCCAAAGATGAAACCCTAGTCTCAAGGGCTGAATTAATGTTCGTTTATCACAATGTGGTTCATGGGCTGAGTTATAACAGCTTAGATTGCCAAATCAAATTGAGTTCTTCAATTTTTTGTGATAGTAAAATTGCTAATAAAATTAGCTGTGGTCGTACTAAAGCAGCAGCCATAACAAGAAATGTGTTGGCTCCGTATTCTCAAGAAACAGTTTCTAGTGCATTAAAAGAAAGCTATTTCTTTTCTATAAGCAGCGACGCATCCAATATAGGAAACGTTAAAACTTTTCCATATGCTGTACAATATTTTAGTGCTGAAAAAGGAATACGTAAGCAAGTTTAAGATTTTTATGAAGATCCTAATGAAGCTTCAAAAGATATCTTCGATAACATTATTAGAATTACTAACGAAAATAATCTGAAACTTGAACAAGTTACAGCATATTGCGCTGATAATGCAGCTGTTAACTATGGTGTTCATAACTCTGTGTTTCAAAAACTAAAAAACAAAAACAAGAAAATTATAAAGGCAAATTGTAATTGTCACGTAATAAATAACTGTGTTAAAAATGCTTTAAATGCTTTGTCAGTTGATGTGGAAAATATCGTGATTAAAACATTTATTGAATTTAGTTCTTCGTGTTTGCGAGTATCGAATATAAGAATCTTCTTCGACATGTCCCTACAAGATGGCTTTCTCTCTTGCCAGCAATCGACCGATTAATACATTCTTGGCCAGCAGTAAAGAGGTATTTTTTGCAAAAAGGCAAACACGCTTGTCGAAAAGTTATCTGGAAATTTGTTTCTCATGGTTTAGCAGATAATGAAATTATCAATGATGATGAAGAATACATGGCTGAAGGTTTGTCAGAGGCATATTTGTATTTTATGCATAATGTAATGCATGAATTCCATTCAGCGGTATTAGCCCTAGAAAGTGATTCCTGTACTATTATAGAACTGCATAGTATAATGAGTAATCTTTTGAATAGCCTAAAAAATCGGTTAAAAGATGAGATGGAAGTAAAGTTATAATTATTTTAAAAAAGATTTCCTGTCACGAAACAAAAACATTTAAATTAGAAGCAAATCAGTTTTTAAGAAATGCTGTTACTTACTTAGAGCAAAGATATGATTTCGGAGACGAATCACTTCACAACAAAATTTCTATTTTAAATTTAAAACAATCTCTTTTATCGTGGGATAACTTATCAGAGCTTCCAAAAGTTTTAGAAATATCCAATTTAATTGATAACGACATGTTGTACACTGACTTCTGCTGCTTGCGAGAAGTCTTTGATAATTTGCCAAAAGATATTCCAATTGATAAAATATGGTCCATTTTTTTTCAAAAATGCGATATAAATAACGTACTAAATCTATATAAATTGATCTCGTTTGTTTTTTCCATACCAATTAGCAATGCTTTTTGTGAAAGTACTTTTAGTATTTTAAATAATCTATACTCACAAGAGAGGAATAGAATGTCCTTTGACCTAATAAAGGCTGAAATTTTAATAAGACTTAATTTTGATGAAAGTTGCAAAAATTTTCAAACATTTTTGGTCACAACTAAAGCAAAAGAGTTAGTAAATTCTGTAAATAAAAATACAAAATATATGTGGCAAAAAAAATAGTTATACTTTTTTATGTGATTTAAATTACTATATATGTGATATGACGTAATACTGAATTTTAATTGTTACGTTTCCTTGTTTTTTATGTTATTATTTAAAAAAAAAACTACATTTTAAATAAAATTTTACTTTTTTGAACTATAAATGCATTTTTAAAATGTCCAGTTATTTTTTAAAAATCCAGGTGAATTTTGTCCATTGTCCAGTTATTTGACTTTTGGTATGTGGCAACCCTAATTGATACTGTTTTCTTGGTGGGTGCATTTTTCGGATCAATAAAGATCTTACTTAAATGGCAAACAAACCCAGCAAAACCCAGCAAAACCACACATTACCAAATATTGGATAAAGTAATGTATAGCCATATAGGCCGATGGATTACTTTACACCTCACTTCATTGATGAATTTTATAGGCGATGAGCCTCAAAGAAATGTATATACCCATTACTTTAGAGGTGATAATGTAAGGGGTTACTTATATGGTTACGAGAATGGAAAAGTAATGTGTTTAAAAATAGATTTAGAAAAAAAGAATTTTTATTAAAAAAAATTATTACAATTATTTTATTTAAAATATTTGTAATTAAAAATAATGTGGTGAAGATGGGAATCGAACCAGGGAAATCTGGTTGCCAGCCAAGAACTCTACCCACTGAGCTATCGATGCATATAGTATTTGATTGCTTTAAACTTAAATGAATTGTTGCGCTTCGTTATTTCGCTAGTGTTATCAAAACAAACATACATTACCCTTTTGCTTACAAAAAAATACAAAGTAATGTATCTAAAAATAGATTTTCAAAAATATTTCAATTAATACTTTACATTTATAAATCATATATTACGCAATCAATAATCAGTAACTTATTACTTTATGCTTGCAAGGTAACGCATGAGAATATCGCACCCATTACCAAAGTTTTGCTGGGCATTGTTGAATCTAATTTGTTCCACCATTTTTCAGACCAAACAAGATCAGCTAGATATTACAGCAGATATTAAGATATATCAAATTAAATTTTTTACTTTATACAAATTTAATTTTTTACTTTATACATTTTTAGAGAATCTTTTTTTTTGCTACTTTCGGCTGACAACTGATTTTTCTGAATTTCTACCATTTGGCGGCCTGCCAAATCCTTTCGCTAGAAACCTGAAATTTAAAATATGTTCCCTTGCATGTGTGCTAATTCTCTACTAAGACACTCTTAAGTCATTTTCATCTAGGAATTTCGACAATCTCGGTCTTAAGCCCGGGAAGCATTGTTTCTTCGCTAACAAAGTAGTGGGCTTTGCCCGTTGTACATGAACTACCCAGGGTAATGACATATCATTACTTTATATATTACTTTGCAATAATTACTCCTTACATTTAGCATTATATTCAAAATAAAATAATGTATTACCTATTATATTTTCCTTATTTTGTTATTTTGATTTAAATACTTATAAGTTACCTGTATTGGCTTACCTTTCCTATTATTTTAATATAAATAAAAATGATTCATTGTTAATAGTTAAAATAACTTTATTTATTAATGTGTATTTTATTAATTTATGAATTAAAAGAATTTAACAAAACAAATTAATATATAAGTGAACAAGAAAAATCGTACAAAAATTAGTTTAGTCTCAAATTAATTTATTTTAACTTGTTTGTGTTGTGACACATCTTATATAGGTAATTTTGGTATTCAGATCACAAATATGACAAACATTTTAAAATAACTTGGGACAAAAATCGAGTTTTAACTGTAGTTCTAAAATATCCTCTATATAATTTTTCAAAATTGTAAAGACATAGAAAATTTTGGAGTCCAAAATAGGAATCAAGGAAAAAATCTATAAAAATCAAATCAAATAAAAATTACTTGAATTTCAATGAGCCGAAAATTCCTCTTTTTGACCTTCGACGACCCATGGGATACATTTGTCCCAAGTTCTATCAGCATTCTGCAAGAAATGGAATACACCAATTCCAAATATCTCCATGTTTCTAAAAATGAAGAGAATGGACTATGTCCTACCAAAATTTTGATCCCCTGTGTTGTCCAATAGGATACGAGAAAATGTGTTCCAAAAATTATGCAAAAAAATATATTCATTTATGATATGGCTCTGCGACCATATTGATCCTAATGGTCAGTATTGTGTGAAAGCAACAACTTTCCTCATTTAGGTAAATTGGTTAAAAAATGGGCCATTTATCAATTATTGGCCGTCAAAGGGTAAATTTTTATATTTCCTTTTGGATGAAAAGCGTTTTAGAAATTGGGATTCACAACACTTCATCACATTACCTTATCGCTTACTCAAAGTTGAGTTATAATTGGTTACCACAAATTAAAAAATAATGTGATATTCAATTTCATACGGAAAATTAAATAATAATTGGTAATAAGTAACTAATTGTTAATATGCATACGCGTAACCCATTATTCTTTATTTTTTCGTAAGATTGCACGTAAGCATAACACCTTACTTTTTGGGACATACCATATAAACAAATTAGAATTATAATATAAAGGGTAATACGTGAAAAACATTGGAGTTTAGATTACTAGACTCATTATTTGGTAAGGTCAGTTTTTGCTGGGCATTAAATCGTCATATTGAATTGTGAATATTGTTTTTGTTGCTTATGTACACTTGAAATAGCTTGTAAGTTAAAACAACAAAAATGTAATTTAAAAGAAATGAAATTTCATTTAAAAACCCGTACACCCAGAAAACAGAGTCGTGTTGACAATCGAATGGTTCAGTTGCAGCAACCGAATTTTTCACTTGTGACTACCGAACTGTTATTGAGGCAACCGAAATACTGTTGTCACAGTAAAATTATTCATGTCTCAATAGGTTTTCAATTGTAACAACCGAAAAATTCGGTTACCACAACCGAACCATTCGATTGACTACAATTTCGGTTGTCAGCACGAATCTGTTTTTTCTGTGTATATTTATTTTTTTATTTATTTTATTTTATTTTATTTATTTATTAATCATATAATTACAAATTATATGTTAATACCCTAACCGAGCACTAGCAACAAAGGCCTTCGGCTCGTTGTAGCGAAAACAGACCAGAGCCTCTGGTGGGAATTGAACCCACGACCCCCGCACTGATAAGCTAGCACGCTACCAACTAGCCTACCGGGGCGCTCAATATTTATTTTTTTTTTTTTTCATATAAATTAAATGGGTTTGTTATTTGTTTTTAAATTTTGTCTAAGCAACTGACAAATCAGTAAAACAAACGATTTTACCTACCGATTTGATAAAAATAAATTAATATTCATTTATGTGAAAGTGTTTCGATTTTTTGCATTTTCTCTTTTTTAATCTGCAAAATGTAGACACATACTATTAACACATTTTTGTATAATTGTCTTTATATATGTGTATAAAGTTCTTCAATTTCTTGTAGTATGAATTAAAATAAATTGTGTATAAACAAACAATTTAAATAAAAAATAATAAAGGAATTCTTTGAATATTTTTTTAAAATAAATTTCATAATATTCTGAGTGTATTACTGTTTTGTGTTACAGTGATTATTGTTATTTTTCGTATATTTAAGTGATTGTAGTTATAACGACAGTGATTAATATTTTTATTCGCATGTTTTATATTTTTTATCATTTAAGTTTTCTTGAAGATGTCATCCTATGGATGAAGAAATATTGAAAATAAATAAATAAAATTTATTGAAATACAGTGACCTCGAGCTTAACAATTTATTTATTAAAAATAAATGATTTAATTATTTGAACTGTTAAGAAAAGTAAATGATATTTCGTTTATTGCGCTCTTTTTAGTGCCATACAAATTAACCACCAAGTCTGTAAAAATAAAATACTTTTCATTTATTTGGTTATATTTACAATAAAAAATTAAACCTATATTATTTATTAAATAAACATAATAACTATAACATCTCTGTAATTATTTTATTTAAAAAAAAAAAAAAAACAACAATTTTAGGGTTTTAAGGCTGAACTAATTGAAGAATATGGGGCACCGCCTGTGACCACAAGAATTCTATGGGGAGGTCTGAATGGGGGACTTTTTAATTTTTGCAAAAGAGATCTTGATAAGATAGAACATATTCTCACCGGGCATTCATTGCTAAAGGCATGCCAATGGAATGGAACGTGTGGATTTGGTGTCTTCCAGGGCCTGAGTCGCAACATTTATGTTTTCTGTATATTACATTTTGTTTTTGATACATCTATGAAACAAATGCTTAATCACTTCATTCCATTTAACCCTCTATCATTCATGAACTGCGATTTATTTGATTTTTTGATTTGGAGATGATAACAAAAAAATAAAATTCACGTGTTTTGTTATTTTATGTTTATTTTTAATATTTGAAAAGAAAATTACACTAATAGGGAATGTTGCTTATAGGCAACACTGAGGTAAATGATCAAAACTTATATTACTGTAGCACATGTTACGAAAGATGGAAGTTTCTAAAGCAATTTCTGGTTTTTGTGTAGCATAAAGCTACATCGCATTTCTCACATACATTATGGGTAAATCTCACTCACTTCGGGAACTTGTATCTGATTTTGTTTCAGACCATTGCGGCCAGTTACCGATTTGGTCTTGTCTGGCTGATTTTGCAAAGGGTCACAGCAACCTCCCAACGAAATTCTGCTGATGATAAGCGGTTTAATTGAAAACTTTTGAATTCAGCAACCCTTTTGTAAAGTACCCATGCAGTGGCCATTGTAAGATTCAAATAATAAAACAATCGCATGAGCCACCTTTTGCTTCGCAAACGTATTTAATATATACCCATGATTCTGTCAAGGAGATCAACGCCACCCATATGGCGATTGTACTCTGCGACCACATTGGTTCGCTTTATGTGCACATACCTTAAATTCTGTTTATCCCATCTTCGAACATCAGTTTTAGGTTTTTGCACAGCAAAGGTGGAAACCAGATTGACAATTCTGTTATCCTTCCATACAACAGTTGAGACATCGATTCCGTTGACGTCAGCTACGCATTCTTCTGAATAGCCTCGTTCTTTTTTCATCAGTATCTTTTCTGATGACAGCTTAAAATCCGGTATTCTATTTCTTTTTATAGTACCGAGACTATAAGAAGACTATAGACGAAGAAAAGTAAAATAGTTGTCAAAATAGAGGCTGAAGTTCTGGTGCCTTGGAATCATACGCAATAACCTCATGACGACGTTAGATAAGGATCCACTCAATACAAACACTTTATAGCCCCACTTATATGGTTTATCAGGGTTGTATTTCTTTAAAGTATTCCGTGCTTTTGTGGAGCACATTTGTTCGTCCACACAAAGGTGCTCCTAGGAAGGGTTTGTATTGTCGTTGAAATGCAAAGTTTGACGAATTTTTTCAAACTTGTTTAACGAAATGGTTTCCTTTATGAGAGGTGTTCCAAGTATTGGACTCCACCTATAAATTGCCTGACATCCTCTTTACTTATCCGAAAAGTGCTTTAGTATCTCTCTGCACTTGATATAAGTTAGTCTTCTCACAAACTTTTTTGGTTAGTTCATTTGGAAATAGATAGAAGATCAGGACCCAGAGCCTTGTTTTCCTTAAATATGAGCTGCTCTGCATACGACTCAAGTTTCTTCATCTTCCAGCATAAATTTGGCTTATTTTTAGTATCTTTTCTTGGCTGCTTTGCATGGGAAGGTTGAGCAGTGCTTTTATGTGACGGTGCAGTTATAATGCTAGAGGAAGGACTTTTATCAATGTTTTCTAGAGCTTCAATTCAAGTATAAAATCAGGATCGGCAATGCTATCGTCATCTAGATCTAAGCCATCTTCACTATCTGCGAGATGATTAAATTAAAAAAAAAACATTTGTTTAATAGTTCATTTGCTAATTTTTATTTAATTAATATTCAATAAAAAATTATTTAAATGATGATAAATCATAAAATCTGGCAGCTCTGGTGGTAGAATTAAAAACAACTGCAAAAACGTGCCAAAACATTTATTTTGCAGTTCAAAATGGGTAAAACTGATGTTTTGAATTGTCTTGGCCAATTTTAATCGTGTTATCCATTAGGTACTGTAGTATTTCAATAAGTGAAAGTTTATACATTAATTTGAAATGAAATCAGCTCATTTAAATGAATTAAAAATAAATATATATTTATGTATATATATATATTTTTTTTTTTGCAACATATTCACAACACATTTCTAAAAGTGCAGAGGAATTGTAAGGTAATTTTAAAGTTTAGTATATTTTGAAGTCTTGAAATATTTAATACATTAATTGGATAAAACAGGATAAATAACACAGTGTTAAAATGATTCCCGAATTTTATGAGGATAGAGATATATTTATAACCGGAGGATCAGGTGTGTAAAAAAGGAAAACAAAAAATGTGAATGTGAATATGTTTAATTGCTAAAATTCTTAGTCTGAAAAGGCTCCAAGTTAAAATTTTATGAAAACGTAGTTTTTAATGTGGAATCCCTGCTGACATTTGGAAAATATGTCAGCAGGAAAGAATAATTTTATTTATAATTCTGATAATAAATGGTAGAATAATAAAAATCCATAATTTTCAAAAAAACTGTATAAATTTTGTGCTCCTTTTTGTTGTTATGCAGTGATGTTTAAATGGGCTAAGTCCATTTCCTTAAAATAAACGGGGATAAGTCTACATTTACATTTAAAATTATGTATTTTTTAGGTAAATTTCTTATTCGTAAAATGTTGTTTTTTTTTTTAAATTTAGTTCGATTAAATATCGCTAGAGGCAAGTAAAATATATTATAAATTGGCATTCATGCCGGGATAAAAGAAGGATATGATTAATCAAAACTAAATTTTCGGCTGTATGCAGTGTTGCCATAACTTTGTTATCAAAAATTGTTAAATTTGTTGAAATATTTAAAATAAAGCTAAAAATGGCTGAATTTTATAAGAAAAGTTTAGCGATTTTATTCAAATTCTGGAACCTAATATTAAGAGCACTCCAATTAGCCGACATCTCCCTGTGACGGAAAAATTTGAGCAGATTTTCTCTTCATCAGGCCGAGACTCTTAATTAATTAAAATTTGCCTTGGAAAATTTCAAAACTTTTTAGTGCCAGACATGGAAAATAATGAATATTTTCGTGTTGGATATAATTGATCAATTGCCCTGTAATGGAGTAAACAGAAATACTTTTTATTCCCCATGTCTGGTATTAAACTATTTTGAAATTATCCAAGGAAATGTTTAATCCCATAAATATGAGCGAAGGTCTGATAGAATTATTAATATGAACAAATTACACAAATGAAGCATTGCAAAATGTAATTGAGATCGCCCAGGTATGAAAGTATTTTAGTGCAATTTCATAGAAGCGACTGCCAAGTAAAATATTTTTACTTGTTTTTTCATCGGTCGCTTGGAGTTGAATAACATTTTATATTAAACCTTCAGAAAAATTTTTTTCACCACAAAAAATTCTTTTCACCTCAATATTTTTTTTCACCACAAAATTTTTTACAATACTATATTTTTGTCAAAAATAGTATACCTATAGAACATTTTTTTAGAATATTGGTGGAGGGAATTCAAAGATTCGGCACAGCCGAATTTAGGCTTTTTTTAATTGTTTTTATCTCTATTAATGGACATATTCCCGAGCAGTTTGTTTTAGAAAATGAGCAAAATCGGTCCAGCAGTTAAAAAGTTACGAGTATAAGTGAAAATGTGAATGTAAATTTTTCATACAAATTTATTATTTTTTTAAATGAAATATTCTTATATATTTTCACCAGTCGCTTAGAAGTGAATCAAAAATGCTTTTTTTTCACAATTAAAAAATTTTTTCACCCCAAACATTTTTTTCAACACTAAAATTTTTTCGCATTGAAAAAAGTTTTTTTTTTCACCTACGTTACAGTAATAAAGAAAATAAAAATTTTAACACCCATGCATCCAGAGTCCAGAGTTGCCACATATATGAAGATTTTTAATAGGTGCAGAAAGCTCTTCAGGAAAAGTGGTCTTGCAAAGCACAGATACTCCTCAAGTAAACTACATAATGTATGTAAATTTGCATTCAAACTAACATTTTCTCATACATAATTTGCTATTCGAAAAATGTTCTTCTTAATCATCCGTCTTCAAAAAATATCTCATTTGATACCCAATTTATCTAAAAATTTTCATAAGAAATACCAAACAAAATTAATTTTGACCAAAATTCTTAATATAAATTAAACATTTTAAGAGCTCAAAGATACAATAATATATAACTATATATCTGGTAATAATTCACTACACTGCTATGATAATCTTCAGTCGATAAAAATTAAAAACTATGTAAAGCAAATTATTTTATACAGATTTTCTGTCTCTTCTGTAAATTTTACAAAATTTAATTTGGCACTTTTTTACACTAGCAAACGATACATATGAATGTGGAATTTTGTCAAAAGGACTTATTTTAAAAATATAATTTTTTCCAAGAGAGCTAAAATATATTTTTGTGCCATTATATAAATTCTTTTATATGAAAACATTAAAATTTATTCTTTCTCTTTCAAATTTATATATTTTGCAGGGAAAAAAATCAAATAAAATAAGTTCTTTTGTCAAATAGAAATTAAAAAAAATTGAAATAAATTGATTTAAAGATATTTTAGTGTGTATGCAGTAGAAATGTGAGTATAATACAGAAATATTTGTATTTAAATATTTTATTGATTGTAAAAGTCTTGAAATATTTTCCTAAGTCGACTCAAGTCCTTTTGTCAAAAGTTCACACATTTTTAATATAAATAAAATGAAATATAGGGTCCGCCAAATACCTTTTTTTTTTGAAAATGCTATAAAAAAAACTACTGAATATTTTCTCAAATTTCTTTTTTTATTTGAAAGTAAAATCCTTCCGGTTAATAATGGAAAATAATTTCATTCAGATGGCTGCCTTGGCTGGCCATGCAGTAGCCTACACGATCGGTCCAATTTTTAAGCACATTATCGATTGTGTGCAGCTATATTTCACCAATGGCTTCACTAATATTGTCCTTTAAAGCGCCAATTGTCTCTGGCTTGTCGGCGTATAATAGTCCAACGGTGTCAAATCGCAGCTCCGAGGTGGCCAAACGACATCAGCTCTGCGGCTGATAATGCGATCTTCAAAAACAGGGCGCAAAACATCGAGTGTAGCTTCGGCTGTGTGGCATGTAGCGCCGTCCTGTTGAAACCAAATGTTGCCAATATCCTCTTCTTCAATTTTTGTGAACAAAAATTCGTTCAACATGGCTCGATAACGATCGCCATTGACTGTAACGGCCACTCCTTGCTCATTTTCGAAGAAAAATGGCCCAATTATGCCTCTGGACCAAAATCCGCGCCAAACAGTGACTCGTTTTGGGTGCATCGGCTTTTGAATGTATGCGTGCGGGTTTCCTGTGCCCCAAATGCGACAATTTTGCTTGTTTACACACCCACCAAGATCAAAATGAGCTTCATCTGAAAAGATGACACTGAAAAGATGACATTCTGCAACATTACCATGATTTTCAAAGTAATGTCGCAATATATCCCAGCGTTGTTCAAGCGTATACACAACCATATTCGTTCAGCGAAAGGATAAAACTAATTATCTGTCAAATCAGCCATGAGCTAAGTGTTACCATTCACGAAATAAGCACTAGTTGAAAAAAAACGTTAGATGGCGGACCCTATATTTAGTTTAATATCTTCGACCTTTTTAATATAAATTCCAGGTAATAAATAGTCAAGCTCAAGGTCTATTTTATACAAAATTATTTATTTTCTATCCAATATTTCGCTATCTCAATGGATTGACAATTTTGTTGTTTCATGAATTTTGATTTTTTAAAATTTTTTTTTAAATTAAAAAAAAAACAAAAATCCATGAAGAAGCTATCCATTCAGATAGCGAAATATTGGATAGAAAATAAATAATTTTGTATAAAATAGACCTTGAGCTTGACTATTTATTACTTGGAATTAATAAATAAAATGTTTTTTAATACATATTAAATTTCTATAGGAGTGGTTGGCACAGCATTAATTGATAAACTTTTACGTTCCTGCAATGTACGCAAGATTTACTTACTATTACGTTCAAAAAGGAATTGTTCGATCGAACAACGTTTAGAAAAGGTCAAACAAGAAATGGTGAGTTGAACATATTTTTTATAAATAGTACTTATAACTATAGTTAATCAACCTTGTTATAAATAATTTTGAAATCAGATCCTGTAAAATTGAATCAAAACAAATACAATTACATAGAATTGTATATATTAATATATACTTTGATTCGATTATATCGAAGTTTTGATCTCATATTTTGGATCCTATCTGAATTGGGTTTTAATGTTGTATAAAATTGTATTTATTGAGTTGTGAGTGCTACTTGGGACAATAAATCAAGCGTCTAAATTTGAAGAAAATCGCACACAACGATTTTGCTTTGCCAGAGTCCTAACATACTGCTGTATTACAAATAGGCCAGTTCTAAGAGGGATCCCAGCAATTAAAAGCAGTCCCTATTTTTTTAAAAAAAATACTTTTTAGATTAATTTTAAATAGTTTTTCAGACATTAGTACAATTTCATTATAATTAGTAGAACAAATGCTAATGTCAGAAAATTTCATTATCATTAAATTATAATGCAATTTTTTTTTTGGTATTAGCATTATTGAAATAGTGCTAATGAAATTTTAATGCCAATTAAAAAAACCTCAATTATGATTTATTTAGATTTTTCTCTATATTTTGTGCCCTGACCATGATACAAGACTCAGGTCCCTTCCCACAATTTGTACCGCTTTTTGAAATGAAATCTAAATTATATTTTGGGTAGGGTATCATGTAGTCGATATACAATAAAATAATTAGAACCAAGTTTAAATTTAAACAGATGGCTTACAATATGGTTTAAGTAAGTGTGGATATATTTAAAGAATTATGTTATACCATAAAATTTATTTATAAAAATACAAAACACATTTTAAATAGAAATGATTTTTTTTCAGATATTTCGTCAATTAAAACTGCAAAAACCCAATGAACTTAATGATAAACTTTTACCTATACCCGGTGATGCAAAACTTCCTATGTTAGGTATTGCACCGGAACATAGCAAAATATTAAAAAATGTTTCTATTGTATTTCACTGTGCCGCCACTGTGCGTTTTGATGAACCTCTCAGGGTTGCTCTTAAACTTAATGTGGGTGGTACTCTGGAGGCATTAAAATTTGCTGAAACACTTACAAATCTTAAAGTATTTATGCATGTTTCAACACTCTTTAGTAATCCATATTTGAAATATGTGGAACCAAAATATTATGGTTCACCCATGGATTGGAAATTTTGTTTAAATCTAATTGAAAGAAATGATGTAGCTGAAGAGGATTTGGATATAATAACAAAAAAGTAAAGTGTACATTAAAACGAGACAATTCAAAAATCTTATAATGATATAAACTTTCTAGATTAATAGTTGGTTTTCCAAATACTTATACGTTTACCAAAAATTTAGCTGAGTCATTAGTAAATGATTATAAACACAAATTGCCAGTTTGCATATATAGACCTTCAATAGGTGAGTGTTGGCCATGGGATTAAGATAAATCATTAATTTTATATTATTTTTCTTTCAGTCTTCTTTGCCTTAGAAGATCCTGAACCTGGATTTTCACCATCTCTGATGGGTATAATGGGCCTATTTGGTGTCGCTGGTGCAGGTGTATTAAAAACTTTGTATATTCAAAATAATACAAAACTTGATTTGACACCTCTAGATGTGGGCATTAAAACAATGATATATTATGCTCTTAAAGCTGCCAAAGTATATGAAGAGACTAAGAAACCTCAAGAAATTCCTGTCTATATAACTTCTTTGTGCACTTATACGGATTTTACATTATCAGACTATATTAAAATATTGCATGATTTTCATTTCTGGGAGGAATCAGCCTATGAAAAGAGTTTATTAACACCAGGTTTAAATTTAACAAACAATCGTTTTATTTACATGTTTTTGGTAAGAACGTAAATCATTCGTATAAAGGGCAATTTACACGTCGGCTACACCTATCTTCAATTTCCCAGTATTGATGATACGACGTAACAATACTGGCAAGTAGTAGATAGGGGCCGTCAGGGATGGTTAACATGTAAATCGACCATAAGATATAATTAAAATTATTTATTTTTTCTCCTTTAGGTTTTCTTCAAACAAATTTTACCATCACTAATAGTTGATTTTTTGCTTAAAATTTTTGGTCGTAAACCCATTTTAATGGGTATACAACGTAAAGTATTCCACACATTGGAAGTTCTGCAACCATTTATGTTTAACAACTTTTATAGTCCTGGTACAACTTTCTATAATGAAATGAGTAAAATGTTTAAAGGGTAAGAACTATAGATATGTAGTAAAAAAAAAAGAAACAAATTATCCGACCACATTACGATTTGGGCCAACTTCTAAGAAGTGAATCAAACTACGGCAAGGGACCTGCTTCTTATTGAATGGGAGGGAAAATTATAGAGGCAGAAAATAGAAAGAAAAAACTATGCAAATATGGAATACACAAAAAAATAATAATTTAAAATCAAATAGATAAATAGAAGGTTAACAATCTTCAGCCAATCCTAAAAAAACCACCCTGACAATTACTATTCCATAGCAACATGTTCTGAGTTCTCGAAGATTATGGAGGGCATGGTCAATTACCATCTTGTAAATTATCTAAAATACAACTCACTTCTCAACAATAGACAGTATGACTTTCATAGAAATAGTTCTACGGAAGACTTGATGGCGTTCCTTTTGATTCAGATTTGGTGAGAACAGAGGGGTTGCTTTAGATATATCCCAGGTATTCGATCGCGTGTATGCCAAAGCTTAATGCTTTTGGTGTGACTTCTCTCACTTATAATCGGGTTTTCTCAGGGATCGAACTAAAAGAGTTGTTTCAGTTGAACTCAGGGGCACCGCACGATTCTCCCCCACTTTTTCTTAAATTTATAAATTACTTTTGGTGTCAAACTGCAAATCCTATGTATTTTTTCGCAGATGACAGCAACATTGTCATTCATTTTTCTTTGCAGGTTGGAGGCATAAGGCAAAATATGAATGATATGCTCAATATGGACCTTTCGCCAGTGGAGTCGTGTGAAAAGGGTCGATTTTAATGCACGCATATGGGTGGTGTCGAAATTGAGCAATCGGATGCTCTTCTGGACATGAAAATTCAATGTGATATCCGCTGGAAAAATAACATTACTCATGTGTCATAAGAAGCATTCCCATGTTTGGGTTTTCTTAAGCTGTGCAAGAACTATTTCACTTCATCTGATCTTCTCATTATCTATCTCAGCTATATTTGTCCGAAAATCGCATACAACTCCCCTATATAGGCAGGGGCTTCTAAGTCTATTTTGGAACAACGTCGAACCGTTGGTAGTGTTTCACTGTTGTATCGATATTATTATGTGAGGTCTTCTGTCGAATTAAGTGAAGTTATGTATGGGTATATTAAACGTTGGCAGAACGTGGGATTAATAGTCTTGACATTATTTTACAGTTACCCAATTGATATCAGCGGCTAATTGTTGATTGAAACGAACTTGCCACCGTTGGCATAACGATGAAAAAAATTAGTGCATTCCAAAAACCCTACATTCAAGAAATTCTGAAAATTTTATAACAAGCAATCCTGTATGGCCTTAGTCGTAAGTAATTATTAGTGAGGTATGGTCCACATACCTCCGGGAAATAATATTTTAAATTTCAGATTTCCAGCCGAAGTTGTTTGGACAGGACGTTGAGTGTCAGATGGAGTTTTGAAATAATAATAATTTTAAAAATAACGTGATTAAGGGCGCATGATTTTTTCCTTTTTCCCACGCTTTTGCAAAATATAATTTTTTTCTTTAATATTATGTTAGCGACCCAGCAAAATTTTAGTAATGGGTGCGATATTCTCATGCGTTACCTTGTAATGATAGCTCGTTACCTTTTTCATTAATTGCAAGCATAAAGTAATAAGTTACTGATTATTGATTGCGTAATATATTATTTATAAATCTAATGTAATAATTGAAATATTTTTGAAAATCCATTTTTAGATACATTACTTTGTTTTTTTTTGTAAGCAAAAGGGTAATGTATGTTTGTTTTGATAACACTAGCGAAAAAACGAAGCGCAACAATTCATTTAAATTTAAAGCAATCAAATACTATATGCGTCGATAGCTCAGTGGTTAGAGTTCTTGGCTGGCAACCAGATTTCCCTGGTTCGATTCCTATCTTGGCCACATTATTTTAATTTAAACTATTTGTAATATTTTTTTTTAATAAAAATTCCTCTTTTTTTTAAATCTATTTCTAGACACATTACTTTTTCCATTCTCGTAACCATATAAGTAACTCCTTACATTATCACCTCTAAAGTAATGGGTATATACATTACTTTGAGGTTTTGCTGGGGAGTAAGTCCAAAACAAATCGGGTGATTAAATTACAGGCCTAATAATTAATACAAGTCCATTTTAACTTATTTAAACTTCGACCCAAATAGAAGTTCACACCAAACTGTTGTAGAGGCTACTTTATAGTCAGCATACCTGACTTTAACTTTATAACTTGCTGAAAATATTTTTTCAGTGTAGGTTAAAATTCCTGTTTTTGAAATATTTGTTTAATTTAAATATTTATTTCTGAAAAGTTTGTTACATATTTTTTATATCCTTGCTTTCTGCAACCAGTCAATTTGGCCGGCATAACTCATGTATATATATTTAATTAACTGGAGTTTTTATTTACTGAATTTTTTTAGTACCGACTTTGGTGTAAACATTTTAGAATCTGCAAATAATTTCTATACTGCTGTAGGACTTTGTCATGAAATGGTGTATAGTGTTAGAGAAATTTTATTCAAAGAGGATCCAAAAACCTTACCAAGATCCAGAAAAATTCTTCAAATGTAAGTAAACATTCTTAACTTAGAGTTTTTATTAAAATCTTTAAATATTTAAATATTTTTTTTTCTTTAGAAAAATTTGGTTATATAGACTTTTACAAGTATATTTGGCTTATAAATTGTATCTTAAAGTTGTGGAATATGGAACAACGTATTTTAATAACTGGAAGACTGACAATTTAAATGCTACAATAGCTATTAAGGACTTTTAAAGCTTTGTAACGTTACTCTCAAAAAAATACTGTGTTTTTGAATCCGTTTTTTTTTATAGTTTGTTAATGAAAGACTTGCTGTTTAATTAAGTTTTGTTTTAACAATCGTTTTTATTGTTCTAAACATTTAAATATTTAAACTGTTTTAAACAAAAAATACATATTTAAGTGTATGTACATATTTATATGTTGTCATTCATTTATTAAAAACTAAATTAAACTAAAACAAAAATTATATAAAAATCGTTCATACATCATTCATGCTTTCAACAACTATTTAAGCATATAAAAAAATATATATATATTTTTTTTCATTTGAATACTTGGAAAGAAATTATAAATATTAACTATTATTTACATAATTCAAATTAACAAAATTAAATAAACCAAAATATATAAGGCAGCATATTTTATAAAAATAATGTTACTTTATAATAAATTTTTATACTTACAAACTAAACAAATCTATAGTTTTCAAGATTACCTAATTAAAATTTTTTTCCCTAATTAATGCCTGTAGCAGTTGCAATGTTCGTTTTTGTATTTG
Source organism: Eustalomyia histrio (assembly GCA_949748255.1). Classification (NCBI taxonomy): domain Eukaryota; kingdom Metazoa; phylum Arthropoda; class Insecta; order Diptera; family Anthomyiidae; genus Eustalomyia; species Eustalomyia histrio. The sequence goes on along the minus strand of OX456525.1, from coordinate 13,813,978 downwards.
TTTTTTGTTTTAATTTTAAGGAAGTTTTTGTATTGTATTAAAGTCTTTATCTATTAACTAAAACAAATAAAAAATAAAATAAAAACAAAACAAAACAAAAATATACATCTAACTTAAACAAATTTCTTGAGCATTTAACTGTTGAGCCTTTTTAGCTTGACTACGTTGAATGGGAGGTACAGCAAACATGACCAAACCACTAACGGCAATCATAACACCGGCCATTATAAAGGCAGGACTGTAAGAAAAGGTAATGTCATATAACCAACCTGAAAGAAATATAAAAAGGAGGCGTTAATCATTTTATAATTTCATAATTTTATACCTTCATAATTTTATAAATTTACAGTTTTATAATTTTATATTTTTTATAATATTTTAATTTTATAATTATGTAATTTTATAATTTTATAATTTCGTAATTTTATAATTTTATAAATTTATAATTTTTTAACTTTGAAATTTTATAATTTTATTATTTTATAATTTTTTAATTTAAAAATTTGTTAGTTCATAATTTTATTATTTTATAATTTTATTATTTTATAATTCTGTAATATTATAATTTTATTATATTATAGTTTTAATAATTATAGAATTTTTTATTTTTATAATTTTGTAATTTTATAATTTTATAAATACAGAATTTTTATAATTTTATAAATTCATAATTTTAAAATTTTATAATTTTATTATTTTGAAATTTTAAAATTTTGTAATTTTATAATTATAAAATTTTTTATTTTTATAATTTTAAAATTTTATAATTTTAAAATTTTTTAATTTTAAAATTTTATAATTATATAACTACAATTTTATAATTGTATAATTTTAAAATCTCATAATATTTTAATTTTTTAATTTTTTAATTATATAATTTTAAAATTTTTTAATTTTATTATTTTATTATATTTTTATAATATTACAATTTTACAATTTCATACTTTTACAATTTTATAATTTTTGAAATTGTATGATTTTAAAATTTTATAATTTTATTATTTTATAATTTTGTAATTTTGTAATTTTGTAATTTTATAATTTTATTATTTTTAAATTTAATAATTTTATAATTTTGTAATTTTATATTTTTATAATTTCGTAATTTTATAAATTTTTATTTTTATAATTTAAAAATTTTATAATTTTAAAATTTTTTAGTTTGATAATTTAATTATTTTATAATTATATAGTTTTATAATTTTGTAATTTTATAATTATAGAATTTTTTAATTTTTATAATTTTAATTTTAAAATTTTATCATTTTAGAATTTTTTAGTTTCATAATTTTATAATTTTGTAAATTATAATTTTATTATTTTATAATTTTATAGTTTTATAATTTTATAACTTTATAATTATAGAATTTTTGATTTTTATAATGTTAAAATATCGTATTACAATTTAATCATTTTATTGTTGTTTTTAATTTTATAATTATAGAATTTTTTATTTTAATAATTTTCTAATTTTATAATTACAGAATTTTTTATTTTTATAATTTTGTAATTTTATAATTTTATAAATTTATAATTTTTTAATTTAAAAATTTTATAATTTTTAAATTATATAATTTAAAAATTTTTTAATTTTATAGTTTTATTATTTTATAGTTTTATAATTTTAAAATATTATAATTTTATAATTTAACAATTTCATCGTTGTATAATTTTATATATTTAAAATTTTATTGTTTTATTCTTTTTGAATTTTATTATTTTATAATTTTATTATTTTTTAATTTTATAATTTGATAGAAAAATTTTATACAATAATTATATAATTTTATTATTAATAATTCTAAAATTATGAATTATCATAATTTTATAAAAAACAAAAATAAATTGTAATTACCTCCAATTGGTGGTCCTATCAGCGATGCAATACCTTGAAATAGCAGTAGTATACCAAACGCATTCGTTAACTTCTCCAAACCCAATAAATCTACTAATATCACTGAGGTCAAACCCACATAAGCACCAATGGTAAAACCAAACACAGAACAATAAAATGCCAATGAATAAAATCCAACACACAAGGGGCACATGGCTGTAGCAATGCCACATAGTGTTAAGCAAACATTATATACCCATAAACGATTAACCCATGGTTTATCGGATACGTAACCCAATATAATCCTGCCTATGGTATTAGCTACACCAATTACAGCAATTAAATATGATGATTGTTCTGAGTTCAAACCTAAAAATTTGGCTTGTGCCACTATATAGACATAGGGCATATTGAAACCTATACTCGTACAAAAATTAGAAATGGCAAAAATTATAAAAACTACATCCTTGAGTAAAGCGAAATTCATCATTTCAGCTAAGGTATCACTGGTTTCTTTGGAGCAGGTTATACAGCCGCAACATTTTTCCAATTCCTGTAGGAGAAATTAAAAAAATGATTTTTATTTTTTTTTAAATAAGGGTTAAACCTAAACTTGGGTTTTTAAGGGTAATTTACAGTGCAACCAAAAACTAGTAGTTTTTAAATTCTTCTGGTTTTTTGTATCAATTTGAAATGGAATTTGCCAAGTAAATTTTCAAAAGCTACTTGCTTTTGGTTCGGTCTAAAGCCCAATTTACAATCCAACAGAAAACTAGTAGTTTTCTGTTGGTGCCCTGAGAGAGTTATGTTCATGATATTATTAAATTGTATCATAAAATCTATAAAGTTGCTTTGAATTGTAGTTAAATGAACTTTATATTACATTAATTTAATTTTCCATAAAATTTAGTTTTCATTGTTGGTTATTGTTAAGAAATGTTTAATTATCTTAATGAAAATGTTTTATAAAAAATAATTTTTGTATAGTAGTAATTATGAAGCTTTAAGACATTTACAATGCTGCAGCAATCCACGCTGCAGAGGGAAGTGTACTAAAATAGAGATGACATGATAAAAAATATGTACGTGCCAGAGAACTGCAAAATCTGATTGCAAAACGTTAATACGCAATCAACACAAGAATAAATATGTGTTTGCGTTCAAACGTTGAATATACTCCAACACACATATTCATTGATGATTTTAAATCAATCAAACGACGTGCAAATTGTTGTCACTGATTTATAATCAACGGTCGTTTTTATACCATTGATTTTATTCTGTTCATTCGAGCCAACAATAATTATTTTGATGTAGAATAAATCAGAAAAAGCAACAAACAACGTGTATGAGTGTAATCAGTGTTTTATAATATGAAACACATTTCATCTATTTTATATGTATATTAGGGTGGGTCTAAAATACGTTTTTTAGAATTTTTATTAGGAATACCAAAAATATTGTTCTTTGTGAAATTTTTTTTTTTTTTAATTTAAGTCGACCAATCCGGTTAAAGTTATATATTGTCTAAAAATATTTGTTCACGTATTTTGATTGTAAGTAAATTTAATTCTCTACAAAAAAAGTTAAATGATAAAATCTCCTAAAATTGGTAGTTACTCAGATATTAGCCATTTTGGTAAATTCTTTTTTTCACAATGAACAATATTTTTGGTATTACTAATCAAAATTAAAAAAGCGGATATTTCGGCCCACCCCAGTGTATATTCACTTTAAACAAGTTAAATGTAACTAATGCTTTGATTTATACACGAAATGCATATATATATAAAACAATGTCATATTATTCAACGCCAACGCACGGTTTCAACGGTTGTTTTCATACCATTCATTGTATTTTTGTTCGTTCGGGTCAACAATAATTATTATAGAATAAATAAAAAAACAAAACAACGTGTGTGTGTATTCATAATTAAAACAAAATAGTTTCTTATCTATAAAAAGGGGATGATTTTGTAGAAACACATTTCATATATGTTATATGTATATTAGGGTGGGTCTCAAATCCGTTTTTTTACAATTTTTATTAGTAATACCAAAAATATTGTTCTTTGTGAAATACATTTTTTTTTAATTTAGGTCGATATCTCAGGCTCTCCCAATCCGGTTAAAGTTAAATATTGCCTAATTTTACAATCAAAATAGATAAAAAAAATTTAGACAATATTTGAATTTTTCCGGATTAGGCAAGACTGAGATATCGACCTAAATTAAAAAAAAAAAAAATATTTTTATTTCACAAAGCAGAATATTTTTACTATTGTATTACTAATAAAATTTCTAAAAAAGCGGGTTTAAATTCCACCCTAATGTACATTTATGAAGTGTGTTTCTATTTTGTTGTAATTATGAATAAACTCATATGCGTTGTTTGTTGTTTTTTCTGATTTATTCAACGCTGACTTTTTGTTGAGTGATTAAATTTGCAGTAAACATAATCGACATATGATTCAAACTGATCCCGATTACGCGTTCAGTAATATGATGATGATTTTATTCTACAGTGAATTTTGTTGAATTATTAAATGTGAACAAGAATTTTTGTGTATGATTAAATCAAGAAAAAAGTTGATTTTGCAGTTCTCGGGTACGTGCAAATGAGAAAGAAAAAAAAATGGGGAAAAAAATCTACTCTGGAGAGTTGAATATTGTGAATCGAGCTATACATTAATGTTGTTAATTTTTTATCGCATAATTATGCAAAAACTAGTAAGATATTGCCAAGTTTATATTTTTTTCTGTCTAATGCTAGCATAATTTATGTGAAACAACTTTATTATTATTTTAAATAATAACTTTATTATTTATTAATTATATATAGAGTTTTTTTCAGTGCATTTCTCTTATGGGCAACGAAAAACAAAAACAACTCTGATACTTAAAAATTTCCCTAATGACCTTCGATTTTTTCCGTTTTTAGTTTGTTATATATTTTTCAAATATTATAATATATTTTTACTTAAAATCGAGTTCAAGATCCTTTTATAAAAAATAATAATAATGATTATTTATTATTTCTTTTCCTCCAATATTTCGTCACCACATTGGGTGACTTCTTCAGGGAAATTATTTATTTTAAAATTTTTTTCTGCCGACAAAAAATGTCAATAACGGAAATAATCCATTATATTTATGATAATTTTTTTGCCATAATTTTCGAATTTGACGAAAGGGATTTTGTATACATTATCTCAAAGTTAGTAATATACTTTGCGTGATCTTTTAATCACCTACATAAATATCCAATACGAAGAAGATAATTCAATGTAAAATATTAAAGGGAAATATGTTTATCCTACCTGTTCTTGACTTAAATGTAATGTGGAATGTTTTAAAGAACCATAACGAGGTATGGGACCAGATCCGCTAAGATCTGTACGAGATCGAACATATTCAGGTATGTTGTGAAGCGAACCCTGAAAAAAGAATTGTCGATATTAATCATAGATATAGTTAAGGAAATGTACCAATCATCTTACTTGATATAATATATCTGGTCTGTACATAGTGCCACTGGCGGATTTTTCTTTGTGTGACTCTTTTAACTGGGCCAAATGGGGTTGACTCATGGATACTCTACCAATATCATCATTACTAATACTTTTGGCTACCACAGAAATTTCCATTTTGCCATTAGCTGAGCCATTAATGTTAACGGGCTATAGATTAAAAATATAAAATTTAAATAATTATGTTACTGTTACTAAAAATCTTAATGATCGTTTATAACTAAATTTACCTTGCTTTGAAAATTATGACCCACACTGTTTGATCTACATAGAGCTCCACCATTAGCATCGGTTTTAGGTAATTGTAAAAATTGATCCGCCTGTTTAAGATTAGGCTTCAAAGGTTCCAATTCATCTTGAGTTGTATTGCCATCGATTATCTTCTTTTTACTTTTTGCTGCTTTAGGTGGCTCCAATGGTCTAAACATGGCACCAAAGATAATGCAATTCAACACAATACCACCAATAATCAACAGAGAACCACGCCAGCCATAATTAGCAATTAAATGTTCTGTAAGTGGAGCAAATACGAAAGTACCAAAACCGGAACCACAGACAGCAATACCAGTGGCCAGGGATCTACGGGCTTCAAAGTAAGTACTTACACTGACAATGGCTGGTAAATAGATGAGACCAAAACCTAAGCCAGTACCCAAACCTATAGTTATGATTAAGGTTAGAACGTTCTGAAAAAAATTTTAACAAAAATTTATTACGAAATTTCGTCATAGATGAATGTTTTATGTAGCTAACCTGAGCAAACATACTAATGACTATACAAAATGAGGCTAAAATTGATCCAGCAATTGTTACCGCTCGACATCCATAACGATTTACAAATGATGAAGAAATTGGGCCTGAAATGACAGGTTTAAAAATATATTTTAATTAGCAGCTTTAAAGTATGCTTTAATTTTTTTCCCTCAAATTAAAAATATTTTATAATATTACAGTGATGTATAAAATTTAAGCAACCATTTTGGTTTTCATTATTTTATATAATTTTTACAATTAAAAATTTGATTGGATTGTAAAAAAACTAATTACTGGGGACTTTCTTAATTTTAAAAGAAAACAAGTAAAATCATTAAATTCGGTTTTACTGATTTTTATATACCTTCCACGATATTACACCAATCATTTTCAACACCAAACAATCTGAGTAAAAATGAGAAGACCCCACTTGTGAGGAACCACTAGATAATGGAATTAAAACTGCCCAAGGATTAGCAAATAAACTTAATTTATGGGGTCTTTGACCCCATAAAAAACGAAATAACAAACTGTTATATACTCATCATTACACACATATGTGGATGGTATAAAAACTCAATTGAAGGTCCTGTGAGAGGTAAAGGGTGTCCCAAGAAGAACGCAATTTCTGGCAACATTCGAAGTGTCATTGTTTGACATTTGAACAATTGTTATTGTTTGCTAGTAGAAGGTACGAGGTTAGTAAAAATGGAGCGCTACACGAATGAACAACGCATTCTCATTGTGAAATTGTTTTACCAAAATGATGAAATGGTTTTGCGGCTACAGTTCGCAAATTGCGATCAATTTGGGGTCACAATAATGCTCCAAAAGAGTCAACTGAAAAGAGATTAATGGATAAATTTGCCGAAACTGGGTCTGTTAGTGATGTAAAGACAACAACGCGCCATCGACCAGGTCGATCGACCGAAAATGTCGCATCTGTACGTGATGATGTCGCTCAAATTCCATCCACCTCAATTCGACACCGAGCTCAGCAAATTGGTGTCTCCAAATCCACTTTGCAGCGAATTTTGACGAAAGATTTGCATCTTCATGCATACAAAGTTCAATTGACTCAGGAACTGAAGCCAGCTGACCATGGACAGCGAAGGGAGTTCGTTAATTGGGTGTTGGAGAGACAACATCAAAATGCTGATTTTACCGATAAAATCATCTTCAGTGACAAGGCCCATTTTCATCTTGATGGCTTCGTCAATAGGCAGAATTGTCGCATTTGGGGTGAGGAAAATCCTCGAGTGATTCACGAGCAAATGCATCCTCAACGTGTCACTGTGTGGTGTGGTTTTTGGGCTGGAGGAATCATTGGACCTTTTTTTTATGAAAATGAGGCAGGTCAAATGATAACCAGTTTTTTCTTGCCTAGAATTGAAGAAATGAATGTGGAGGGCATGTGGTTCCAACAAGACGGCGCCACATGTCATACAGCCAGAGAAACAATTCAATTGCTGCATCAGTCATTTGCCGGTCGTGTTATTTCGCGTTTTGGAGATCAGAATTGGCCGCCTAGATCGTGCGATTTAACACCATTAGATTTATTTCTTTGGGGTTTTTTGAAGTCGATGGTTTACGCGTATAAGCCGACGACGACTCAAGCCTTAAAAGAGGAAATTGGACGCTGCATTAATGAAATACCGCAGCATTCATGCAAAACGGTCATTGAAAATTTCATTAAAAGATCGCGTGCATGCCAGCAAAGCCGCGGCGGCCATCTGCACGATATATTGTTTCATACATAACCTCATTCTGTCTACTTTACGATATAATAAAGTTTCACGATTTTTTGTGTGTTTTATTTAAAATTTAAAAATTGCGTTCTTCTTGGGACACCCTTTAGTTAAACTAAACAGAGAACAATTCAACTGGTCTACAAAATCATGTAAGAAGCAATAAGAATTTAAAACAAAGTAGGTTTTTGAAAATGTCGACTGGCAAAGTTTTTAGGGAAATACGTCATTTAGTTTTTTAACAATCGATTGTTTACCCAACTTCCGCTTTTTTTTTTAATGAAACAAAACAAATTAATTTCTTGCTGTCATCAAACATTTATACTGGAAAGGCAAAATACATAAGAAAATTAAAAATGAGCTGGCACATACTTATGTACCAGCATTTAAGACTATCTGAATTTAAAAGTCGAATTTAAGACTATCTGAATTTAAAAGCCGAAAATGATAAATCTACTTCAGAACGTCCAGTTGAGGTAGTTACTGCGAAAATTATGGATAAAATCCATGATATAGTTTTAAGTTAACAACGAGTTAAAGTGCGTGACTTCGTTGAGGGCACGGGCATATCACATGGTTCAGTAAGTTTTGCACGATAAATTGGGTATGAGAAAGCCATCGGCAAGATGGGTGCCGCGTTTGCTTACAATGCCAAATAAACGTAATCGTGTAGCTTTTCCGTCGCATTTCTCATGAATTGCTTTCCCGAATCAAAAGTCAAAGCCATGGAGGAAATCAAAGGCTAGTAAGGTTATGGCAAAGGTTTTTGGCAAATGAATGGAATTATCTAGAGAAAAATAATGAATTGGCGAATTAAGTGAAAAAATTGAGAAAAATCGCTCCCATTTCGCCACTGCACTTGGGCAGTCTCTATGTCAAAAATACACCAGTTGAGCTTGGAATTGTTGCCGTATCCACCTTATTCTAAAAATTTGGTTCCCAAATTTTAAGAAATTGATCGTGAGAAAAATATTCGAGTCAGATGAAGAGCGGCAATAGAATTTTGTTTTGAGGACCTTCTGAAATCTTACTTTGTAGAGGGCTTAAAACAGTTGGAGAATCGCCGAATATAATGTATCGAACAAAAAGGAGACCATGTTGCGAAATAAAAAAGAATCAACCCAAAAAAATGTATTTCTCTAAGTATTGCCCCTTAAAAACTGATAAACAAATTTTAATATTTCCTTGTGAATTTTTTTAAAGATTTTTAAAATTTAAAAAAAGCCTGAAAACCTGATGTTGATTTAGATTTTTTAGCCTTCCTTAATTGAACAATTTTCTTATTTAAAAGAAAAACTAGATTTTTTTTTTATATTTGACCAAATCGGAATGAGATTGTATATTACGAGTATTTTAATTAAATTTGTCTTAATTTAGAATTTGAAAGATTTTCTAATTTTTGATTAAGTTTGATATATTTTTTTAATTTTTTTTTAACTTACCTGATGCAAATGTTACGCCCACCATAATGGATACTATCCAGGCTGTATAACCTTTACCCTCATTGAAATATGTTAGGAATTCATCGTAGAACAAACCAAAGGAATATGTCATGCCATCAGCTAAAAACAGAAGAAATATATTAATTATCATGTCATAATCAAAAAAAAAAAAAAAAAAAAAAAAATAAAATAAAAACAATCAATCTCAATATACATATGTATATATAAAAGAATAATGTGACTGACCCACTGACTAGAGATCTGAAAAGATGGGATAGTTTTAAATTTTTACGTGGAGGGAATTTTTTTCCGTCAGTAACAGTGAGGATTCAAAAGTTGAAAATCTTCCCCTTAGCTAATAACCCAAAATTGAAAATAGCTACAGTGATCCCTTGAATATTGGCTGATTTACTTATGAGATACTCTTTGGAAATTGCTCCAGAAACCTTGCAAAAAAGTTAGTTCAAAGTCTTTCCCTTGACAGCCCGTGCACATGTGTAGTGCAATTCTCTAACTTCTTCGTTAACTAACGATAATTGTCGGTTTAGTTACCTATTCTGAATTTTTTGAAATTCTTGACAAGAGATACCGACAAAAGTTGTAAATTTAAAATCTATTTACTTTGAAACGACAAAAATCGTAAACTTGAACTTCAAAAGAATTCTGTAGTTAAGTTAACGATTTTTTAACTACAAATATTGCTAGAAAAAAGTTAGTAAATAACTTTTGACGAATTTCGTTTTTAATTATCGAATTTTGACAATGTAACTAACGAATTTTGTCGTTAAAAACTTACGGAATCTAACTACACTTTTTTTAAATATCTTTAAAATCAAACAATATATTTTTTTTAATATTTATTTCTACCTTTAAGTTTTATTAAAAATTATACTGATAATGGGCGCCGCCATTGGAGATTTTCCTTTGGGCTCTTTTGACCGTATTCTCACAGTTTCGGAACTTCTCGCGCTCTTGTCTGATATTATCTTTCAGAGCTTCCAGAGTCTGCGGCATGTTCACATAAATCCGTGACTTCAAAAAACCTCAAAAGAATAGTCTGGAGCCGTTAATAGGGCGATCTTGCTGGCCACTGCAAATCGCCAAAACGAGAAATAAGGCGAACCGGAAAGGTAATCTATAAAATGTCCATTGTCGCGCGAGCTGTATGTGCAATTGCGCTGTCCGAAATGATGCGTCTCATTTATTGTCTTAAGTTTGTATCCCCATATTGATCACTATTTCCTCGGCAACATATAAAAAATCAAATTGCGATATTAATGGGTGGAGAGGGAGCACGTAAATTTCTACAAAAATTATGATTTTAAATAAAATTACAGCTCATCTAGACCTTTAACAATATAATTTTTATTTCAATCTCTAAATCTGATTCAATTTTCCACAAAACCATTCGCAACTTTTTTTTTTTTTGGGATTGATTGAATAATTTTCTTCTTTATTCAAACTGGAATTCAAAGAGTTTTGTGTTTTTTTTTTTTTTTTTTGATTTTTAATAAAATTAAATGAATATATATAATTTTAACATAACATTACAATCAAAAATTAAATATTTGATTTATACTTTCCTTATCCTTTTCGTATCATTATCATAACATTCACATGGTTAATCATAATTTGTTTCAATCATTAATGATTGATTTAACAGTTTTATTATATGTTATAATCAAAAGCTAATTGCGATGTTAAATTTTATATTTTTTAACATTTTTTGTATTATGGTGCCGGTCAATTTAATCTTTAAGTGATTTAATCATTATTTTATGTATGACAACCTAAACGTCCTACATAGTAAATATTGTAGTATAGTAAAAAGATAAGATACGGTTTCAGGCCAAGTGGAAGAAAAATGAAAACTGTTAGACTGTCAGCTAAGTAAAAAGTGATTAGGTTTACGATATAAGAAGCCAAGCACTTGTATAACTTACCTCTGTAGTGTTTAACAAAATATTTGTTTAACAAAATATTTGTTTAACCTTTAATTGTGGAAGTGGTTATAAATTTTACCCTCTCTTTAAATTTTTATGCAATTAAAAAGAAAGTTTTTGAAAAATTAAAAGGGGTAAAATTTACCACCACGTCAAAGGCTATGTCCAAAAATTTTACCTCCATTGTTAAAGAGTAATAACATTTTGCGATTACAGCAAAATTATTTAAAAATTGGAATTCATTGATATTATAATTAAGTTTAATTGTTTAGGGGATAAAAACAGGGGTCAAAAATTTAAATGTATGAAAAATTAAATAAAAAATATTTATTTATGCAAAAACATTTTGACACCCATATTGCCTATGTTTTGGATTCGGGTTGCCACTAAAAAAATCTTTCGGCAAAAGTCTCCTAATTATCAAAGGATTTCGTATATCAAAAAACTCGGACACCTACTTGATTAAATTTAATTTATTATATGTAAATTTGAACTAAAGAAACAACAATTTTCCATATAGAATATTTTTTTTTAATAATAAAAAGAGTTGGACATGTTCTAATATATTTTATATTTAAATAGATAAGTCTTCGAAAACTTTTTATTTGACACTTTATTTATCTACACAGTTTTTTTTTTTTTAATTATAAGAAATAAATATAAAAAATCAAAAATTGGATAATTTTTGACTACATTCTTTAACCCCTAAACATGAAACTGCGCACTATAGAACAAAACACGTGTCTATTTATTGTTTACTCTTAACAACATATATAAGACTCATTAGGATCTGCGGGTTATAAAACAATTTGATTACCTTGTTTTTTTGAATAGTTTGAAGTTTCATTTCAGTTAATTCAACAGTATTTTCATTTGTTGTTACGGTAAATAAAAATAAGTTAAAGCCTAAATATAAAAAACAATTTAATTTGTTTCTTGTGTTTTATTTTTTATTATTAATTTTAAGTATATTTATTTAAATTTTTTTATTTGGTAAGCGTTAACAATTTAAAATTTTTATGCTTTAGCAACAAATTGTTTTTTAATAACTTGCTGAACTTATTTAACAAAAACGTGTTTCTTATTTTCTTATAAATTTTAATAGTTACGAAATCTTAATCTTAACACAACAACAATATTATTTTAGTATCCAACCACAATTGGCAAATGTTTGTTTCAAATCTATGAAAAAATTGAAATTTCTCTATCAGTATATAAGTAAGTAGTATTGTACATAATAATCAAGGGACATAAATAATTTGTTATTTATTAGCAAAATAAATTATAATAGAACGTCATAAAATAAAGTATTTACAGCAACAACACCATTTTCAAATTTTATTTAGAAGTATAAATTAATCTTTCACCTTGTTTAAGAAATATTATATACAAATTTCGAAAAAATACATTAATTGAAAAATTAAAAACAACATTTTAGTTCTTAAATCAACAAAATTTTTTAGTAATTTATAACTTTTAAAACAATGACTGCAACTACAAGATATTAAAAATGATTACAGAAATCAGTAAAAATAACCTTTAGCAAGAAAGTAGCCCAACCTAAACACTCCGATTTTGATGAAATTAAGATATGTGGTGGGGTCAATAGTGAGTATTTTTCGCTTTTAAAAGTATATATTTGAACTAAATAAATCATATTTTTCCTTTTTTTCCTTTAGAGTTTTGTGAAATTCCGGATTCACATACTGTGAAAGCTCTCAAAGAGAATATTTGACATAACGATGGAAAATGTGGTAAGAAGAGCCTAAACTGATCATTTTACAAAAAAAAATCTTAAACACAGAAAAAAACAACAACAAAAATTTTTGTCGTTTAAGTTTAAACATTTTATTTATTTTTTTATTTATTTATTTTATATTAATCATATAATTACAAATTAGATCCTAATACCCTAACCGAGCACTAGCAACAAAGGCCATCGGCTCGTTGTAGCGAAAACAGACCAGAGCCTCTGGTGGGAATCGAACCCACGACCCCCGCACTGATAAGGTAGCACGCTACCAACTAGCCTACCGGGGCGCTAAACTAAACATATAGCAAAACAACATTGGGTAAATAATTTTGGACCACCCTGTATAACATATTCATTTGACGAATATATTATTGTAAAGTAGGTTTTATACAGGTTGGTTGAAAGGTTCCTGCGCTCGAAATGAGAGAATACTGTTTTTGTTACGAAATATATTTTTTTATTCAATATAATCTCCTAGAAGCTCAATACACTTATTCCAATGATCTTCCAATAATTTTATCCCATCCTTATAATGGTTTTCCGGAAGCTCTGCAAAATAACCGTCTATGGCTGCTATGTCCTCTTCATTAGACGAAAAATTCTTTCCACGAAGGAATTGTTTGAGATTTCTGAAGAGATAGTGGATGTTCAAGCAATTCGTACTTTAATTCTTTGAATTTAGCCATCGTCAAAACACTTTTGTGAGCAGGTGCATTGTCTTGATAAAAGATGATTTTTTTCTTCTTTAAATCAGATATTTTCTTACGAATTTTTTCATCCAGCTGATCCAAAAGGCTGCAATAATATTCAGAGTTGATTGTTTTAACTTTCTGAAGATAATTAATCAACAAAATTCCTTTTGCATCCCAAAAAACTGATGCCATAACCTTCTTTGCTGATCGTTGTGACTTCACCTGCTTTGGAGCTGAACAACCAGCTTCAGTCCACTGTAATCGTTCTTGTTTCAATTTAGGATAATAGTGATAGATCCAAGTCTCATCCATAGTTATAAAACGACGCAAGAAGTCGGTTTTATTCGGCTTAAAACGTTTCAAATTACGCTGAGAAATTTGTTTTCGATCCAGTTTTTGTTGAATTGTTAATGTGTCCTACACTAACTTTCCAAACAGTTTTTTCATACGTAATTCTTCATGTAAAATATGGAGTAATCGTTCATCTGAGATGCCTATGGCATTAGCAATTTCACACTTAGTCAAACTTGGATCTTCACTAACCATATTATGTACCTGCTCAATGATTTCTGCTGTGGTTGCAGTTTTTGGTCGTCCTCCGCGTGGATCGTCTTCAAGGCTGGTACGACCACGTTTAAATTCACCAGCCCAAAATTCAACAGTGCGTTTTGAAGGTAAGGACTCCTTATACACTTCTAACAATTGTTCATAAATTTCCTTTGCTTTTAAACTCTTCGAAACAAAGAATCTAATGACTGCACGATATTCAATTTTTTCCATATTAAAAAAAGTCAAAGACACGTCAACTTCAAATGGACTGTAAACAAAGAAAGAATTGACAGAATGACTTGCCAAAGTTGCAATGTGTTCTCAGGACAGTTATACCAACTTGAGAAAAAAAAAAAGTTTGTAGCTAGCAGTGCCATCTCTTGGTGAGCGCAGGAACTTTTGAACCAACCTGTATATATCTTCGACATGCTGCCGAACAAAAAAGTATCCAACATTATTTGAATATTTTAAATATTCTCATACATATTTTCAAATATTTTGGATCTTTAGAGGTTAGTTTTTGAAAATATAACGGAAATTATTTCTTTAAAAGCATTTTTATTTGTGATTAATATCAAACTAAAAATTGCTGTACAACACAATATATTTGTAAGTGTCCTCAATTGTAAGTATATTTTGTTTAAATAACATTATAAATGACGTTTTAACAAGTTTCACATAAATATAAAATTAAAAAAAGATTATAGCTTAATATGTTGTAATGTTTTGTGATAAGTGTAATATTAATTGCTTTTAGCAGCTTTAAACTGCTTAAAACAAGATAAAACTGAATGTTAGTGATTTATGATTTTTTTGTGAAAACAATAGTAAAATTTTATGTACTTAAGTAGTTTTTGTTTTCGAACTTTAACAACTTTAACAACTTTTTACCAACCCAGCGTAAGCGTTTCTCACGGGAATTCCAGGAATGGAAAAAAGGGAATTAAGGGAATTTAAAGGATTAATTTTCATTCTAACTGCATATATTTTAAGGGGCTGAAAACATTGTACAAAAAAGATTTGATTTGATAATTTATTTGATTGCATTTATTTAGATCTGGTGCCAGATATGATCATATATGATAGTATAAGACACATTGCTAGAGATCTAAAAAAAATTGATAATTTTTTGGTCAGATATTAACAGATCTGGTCATACATATATATATATAAAATGATATATATGATATTATATATATTTTCATATATAATAATATATGATTGTATATCATGTATGCTCATACATATATGATCACATATGACCATATACTTCTAGTCATATGGAAGAATATTTAGTTCATCCCAAAATCTGACTAGAAATA
The DNA here is from genome assembly GCA_949748255.1 of Eustalomyia histrio. Lineage (NCBI taxonomy): Eukaryota > Metazoa > Arthropoda > Insecta > Diptera > Anthomyiidae > Eustalomyia > Eustalomyia histrio. Next base: position 13,798,412 of record OX456525.1, on the reverse strand, counting down.
TGATGAGCAATCTTGAATTTGTCTGGTTTTTGGTATTTCTGCTAAGTTTTTGGTTTTGGTGTGTTCTGACATATATAGTAGAATTATATGGCCAACATTTTTGTAGAACATTTTATCCCCGCCCTTCCCCTTTTCCGGGGTGTTTTTTCAATTTGTTACAATAATGCCAAAAAAAAAAATGCCATTATGAGGGGGAGTTAGAGGGTTAATATGTTCTACAAAAATATTTGTCATACCATTATCTACAAAGTTGCTGAACATACCCTACACCTCAGATGTAAAGAAAACATAGTTTTTATATACCAATATGCTGCAAGAACAGGCCAGAGCTGGGAAACTTTAACCCCCTCTAAAATGAAATTCTGATGTGATCTATCAAAACGCTGACACACGTGTATTTTTGTTTGGTCTCCTTAACAAGAATCAATATTCGGAACCCCGTAATTTTGGAAAAAAGTTTGAAATTGTTATACAGTGTAATATCTGTTGCTATATAAATAATTAAATATTTAGTGATGGTTTCCTAATGCCTAATGACTTAAACATTGCATTTTAAAATCACCTTGTTGCTAGCCTTAGCCTTAGATAAAAAAACTGATTTGTAAAAATTTTAACTGCATGTTAATTGCATTTTTCGTTTGAGCTGCATAACAAAAAAAATCTATGGAATTGCATATCAACATTTGTTACACACTTAATTAATTCTTAAAAAGTGTTATGAAATGTATTAACAAGGAGAAGGTAGCCCATTAAACACTTTTTTATAATTTTTTAAATAATTTATTAATTTAATTCAACACATTAATTGATTTCATTAGAAATTGTAATGGGTTTAACTACGATTCGGTTACGGTTACGATTGAGGTTTTTTAAAAATAACGATTTTTCGGTATTTTAATAGATTACGTGTTGTAATTTGAATCGATACTTTAGAGGTTATGGCTTTAGTCATCGGTTACGTTTTACATACCGGTATTATTTTGATTATTATTTCGTTTACTGTTAAGGTTTTTTTAAAAATGACGGATTACAGTATTTCAATCGTTCAAAAGTTTTAATTATGTATCGGTATTAAAAAGGTTACGGTTTATTTGGTGGCTGCGGTATCCCTCCTTAATACAAATTAAACTTTAAGTTTTCCTACATTTTTTATCATTCAACAAATTAAAAAATTAATGCGATTTCCGTGTTTTTAAATTGTCCTACATTCCCTACTAGTTGTTTTCATAAAAAATATACATTTTTTTAAATCAAAACAATAGTCTTCCGTCAAATCAATTAGTTGAAGAAAATCAACACAAAGATTATTCAATTATTAATAAATTAACTAGAATTGATTATAAAAAGAAATAAATATTAAAAAAATCTATTTGTTTAAATTAGTTACAGATAAAAATCTATCACAAATGTCAATGTCATTCAAAACTTACTTATAATGTGTATCATAAATGAACCAAATACAACCATCCAACCCCAACCACCATCTGGTGGTACCGGTTGCTGTGGCTCAACATTTTCCGACAATTCCATTTCATAGTGTTTGTTGGTGTAATTGTTGGTGTTGCCATTCGATTTCCGTTTAGCTGGTGCATGTACCATTTTGTGTTGGTGTTTGTGTTTGTGATTTTGTTTTGTGATTTCAAGGAATGTTTAAAGAATTTAATTAAGATTTATAAAATGAGGTAGTTTTGGATATTTTAAATTTTTAATAATTTGTATTTAAAAATTTAACTATTATATTTTTGTTTTTTCTATCACATTCAATAATTTCTTCTCTTCTATGTTATAACATTTTTTGAAGTATATATGTACTCTTCAAATCTTCATAATTTATTTATATAATGTGGTATTTGCAAATATGTGGTTGGTTGTACTTCTTGTTTAGTAAGTGCGGTTGCTCTGTTTGTGATATTTTAATTTATTGTAAGATTTTCAAAATTGCATGTCTGGTTTTGTCATTCATTTGTGTTAATTTAATAGCTGTAAACGAAAGAAAAAAATATATTAAATAGTTTTAATAATTTGTATGCAGTAAAGTTAAATAGATTAAAAATCTATAAATTGGTATTGTATGAAAAAAAGAACTAATTCGGCGATCGCGGGATTTATTTAATCATTTTTGACTTAATAGTATTGTACTCCTTTCTTAGACTTTTTTTTATTTTTTGTGCGATAACAATTTTTGTGAAAAAAAAATTTTTTTTTCTTACAATTTTTATTTTTTGTAGCGTAAAAAATATTTTATTGTTAAAAAAATTGGCGTTTGACTTTATTCAGCATGGTGTAGGTTAGCAAATATACCATGGAGTCATTATAGTCCTTTCGATATGTCTAACACAGATAGCAGGATAGTCACACAAAATGTGCTCATCCTGTAGTTTATAAACTTTGCTTAGGCCAAAGCATGTCTAACCAAGAAACTATTTGATTTGTATCAAATTTGTGTACATGATAGAGAGAGAAGTCTAAGAACAACCTGTCTCATTTTTTCGGCTACCTAGTGGATTACTTGTTTGTTCCAAATTGAAATTGCACAACAATAATATATTTTTTTAAAAAAGGAAGTTTTTATATAAAATATTATGCCTACATTTTAGCACTAAGTTACCAAGTTCCTTCAAAAAATAATTGCAAAAAGGGGTTTGGAAAATATTTGTTTAAATCAAAGAAACTTAAAAAAACATATTAGCTTAAATTTAAATAGGAAATAAAATATGTCAGATCGGAAGTTTTCAATATAAAGTACCCAACAACTTATATGCTTTTTTCAACAACAACTTCACTAAAAAGCAATGTTGTAGTGTTTGAAATTTTAAACCCATGTCAAAATCGAAATATATTGTATTTGAGCATACATGATCATGCTTTGAGTTATATATGATTATACATGAGCATGCATTAGCATATAGTTCTATACGTTTATGCGTAGTTCAATACATATATGACCATATCTTATATCTTTGAATTCGAAATTTAGGGTTACATTGCCGTATATTTTCATATATGACTAAATATGCTCATATATTTTATAATACATCTATGTTTATGCTATAGGCCCATATACCATCAAATTCTGGATCCTAAAATATATTTAAGTATATAAATTTATGTATGGCCATATATATAAACAGTTATGATCATGTATGTATGTTCATGTATGATCCAGCGCATATATGATCATATGCGTTCATGTATATTTATTTAGAATCTTCAAGGGAAGGTTTTTTTAAAAAGTTCCAACAAACAAAAATCGAAAACAATTTTATACTCCTAAATTACCGTGGGGACCCGAAGATATATCTACTAATGTGTTTTCTATAACATATCCTGAAAGTTCATCAAAACTGGAGCATTTGGATTGGAATACCTTCCTAAACTAAATTGTAGATATCTTAGTAATCCTTTTACCGACCGAAAATGAAATACAATTCCAATATACACCCAAAAAACAGATTCGTGCTGACAACCGAAATTGTCGCCAATCAAATGGTTCAGTTACAGCAGCCGAATTTTTTGGTTGTGACTACCGAAATGTTATTAAGGCAACCGAAATACTGATGTCACAGTCAAATTGCTCCTGTCTTAATTAGTTTTGAGTTGTCAGAACCGAAAAATTCGTTTACCACAACCGAACCATTCGATTGGCTACAAATTCTGTTGTCAACACAAATCTTTTTTATCAGTGTATGAGCAGGAGCTTAGAAGTCTATTTTGGAGTTTTTGGGCCACGTGTTAATGTACTGCATCTCCTGAGGGTTGGCTTATCGTAGAAAATATATTCCGTTAGTTTCCTCAGATCCGCCTTACTGAGTTATAGTAAGTTCTGCGACTTTCCAGATTTGCAGCGAATCCAAAAACTCTTCCCGGATATACTCACCAGAGAACTGCAAAATCAACTTTTTTCTTGATTTAATCATACACAAAAATTCTTGTTCACATTTAATAATTCAACAAAATTCACTGTAGAATAAAATCAGCATCATGTTACTGAACGCGTAATTGGGATCAGTGTGACTCATCTGTCGATTATGTTTACTGCAAATTTAATCACTCAACAAAAAGTCAGCGTTGAAAAAATCAGAAAAACCAACAAACAACGCGTATGAATGTAATCATAATCAAAACAAAATAGAAACACATTTCATAAATTATATTGTGTACATTAGGGTGGGACTTAAATCCGCTTTTTTCGAATTTTTATTAGTAATACAATACTAAAAATATTTTTCTTTGTGAAATAAAAATATATTTTTTTTTGGAAAAAAATTAGGTCGATATCTTAGGCTTGCCTAATCCGGAAAAATTTAAATATTGTCAAAATTTTTTTTTCTTTTTTTTTGATTGGAAAATTAGGCAATATTTAACTTTAACCGGATTGGGAGAGCCTGAGATATCGACCTAAATTAAAAAAAAAAAAAATTCACAAAGAACAATATTTTGGTATTACTAATAAAAATTCTAAAAAACGGATTTTATACCCACCCTAATTTATGAAATGTGTTTCTACAAAACCACCCGCTTTTTATAGATAAGAAACTATTTTGTTTTAATTATGAATAAATACATACGCTTTATTTATTGCTTTTTCTGATTTTTTCTACATCAAAATAATTATTGTTGACTCAAACGAACAGAATAAAATCAATGGTATAAAAACGACCGATGATTATAAATCAGTGACAACAATTTGCACGTCGTTTGATTGATTTAAAATCATCAACAAATATGTGTATTGGAGTATATTCAACGTTTGAACGCAAACACATATATATTCTTGTGTTGATTGCGTATGAACGTTTTGCAATCAGCATTTGCAGTTCTCTTATACTCATTGGGTATCACGTTTAAGAATACCCGCTTTTATAAAGTTTTAAGAATCCTTCTATATCCTACTATATCACCACCCTGCACCAGGAGATGAAAATCACTCCTGCATACTTCGTTTATCAGAAGAATCAGTAGAGGAGGAATAGGAAGCAGTGCTCCAAGTGCGACAGGCTAAACGAAAAACCGTTTAGCTGGCCTGTTTCAAGTAAGGAAATGATCGAGTTTTATTCCCAAATACTTAACTTCATCCGGGTACTCTATTGTCATGCCCCAAATATTGGCCTGCTTAATCCCAAGTTCCTCCATCTGGAGAAAAGTACGAACATCGAGATTTAAATAAAACTTGGATATGCGATAGAAATAAAGAAACATAGTTGTTCAATCTCATTTTAAGGGCTTTAAATGAGTTCAAAATTTGTTTTAAATTTTTCTGGACAGATTTACAAAATAATTTTCTTTTGATATCTAACTAAAATAAATCACGCTAATTTTTTTAAATTGATTTATTTATTATATTATATAGAGATACATCTACAAATTGGCTAGAACAGTATCAAAATTCTGCGAAATGCACAGTGGAGTAGATTGAAAATATATTCCCAATTTGGTACTGGTTGATCATAAACAATACTAATATTTTTTATTCACTTATTATTTTATAAAATAATTTGAACTTTACGTGATTTAAAGTCACAACTGAGTTAGGAAACGTTTTTTCTGAATTCCCAGTTGCTTGTTTGAACCCCGAAAACCACAAAATTGTGTCAGTCCGAGGTCACATGTATAGAAACGATCTTCAATGATTGAGGTATGTAACCTGCATAAATTGTCATTTACACTGAGTTACTAACGCTCTTAAATTCAGATATAATAAGGGGTGGTATATGTGCCCCACTGGTGTATGCTCCCCTTCTACCCTACTTCGCTTTAGTACACTTATAAATATAAGAAGAACTTTTTACATTTTTCAAAAAATTCAAAACAAGGAGCGCCATATCTTAAGCGACTAATTGACAAAAACATGCCGCTTTATACTAAATCTCTCATCAAGTGTCCATATACTACATATGTTGTGACATTTTAAATTTCTAAATAAATTGTTCATACAAAAGAATGGAAATAAATTGTTACTGATAATAAAAAGTCTTTGTTACTTGAAGTTGAAAAAAAATACATTTTGGAAAAATATTTGATTTCTTTGATCTTGCTGATCTTGTTGTTACCCGTATTCATTGGAAATGATATATTATTTTATAGAAATTTTTGAAAAGTTCATTGTTCTCTAATGATTGGGGTCAGATTGAATATGTTTGTAAATGAATCTTTTCAAAATATTATTAAAAATATTAATGTTTAATTGAATTTATTTGCGTGAGTGTAAATTTCTTTTTTCTCACTAAATCCGGTTGCAAATAAAATTTCTTAAAATCCTTATTAACGTGGATTAAATTAGGTGTTTGCAGGAATTTCATTCAGGGGTGGAGAAGTTGTAAATATATGTAAAAAACTTTTTTTCCTGAGGAATTTTCATAATAAAAATCTGAAATGTGCAACTTAAAAAATTTTTTTTTTGTAACATATTTGCCAGAAAAACACAAATCGAAAATTTCGATCGGTTGAAATTTGCAATTTCGAACGCAAATTTACCGTTCAAACTCTCTCAATGGTAAAAATTAACCCTTTCAAACAATTTATTTCGGCCGATCGAAACTTTTGGTATTTTATGGTTAATAATTCAATAAAGAGAATAAATATATATTTCCTGGTAAAATTTTTGATTTAATTTAATTTCTTTTTTTTTTGCTTTAAAGTTTCACATGAAATGCGCTAGAACTCACTAAAACTTTTAAAAAATATTTTTTGCAACTTGCCACTACTCTAAGCAAAATTCATCTAAAGCTCCCAGCAAAAATATGGTAATGACATATCATTACTTTATACAGTACTTTGTAATGAGTACTCCTTACATTCAGCATTATTTTCAAAATAAAAATAATGTATTACATAAAACATGTTACTTATTTTATTATTTTGAATTAAATAATAAGTTACCTGTAATGGCTTAACTTTCCAATTATTTTATTATAAATAGTAATGAGTCATTGTTAATATTTTAAATAACTTTATTTATTAAAGCACCCCGGTAAGCTAGTTGGTAGTGTGCTAGCTTATCAGTGCGGGGGTCGTGGGTTCGATTCCCACCAGAGGCTCTGGTCTGTTTTTGCTACAACGAGCTAAAGGCCTTCGTTGCTAGTGCTCGGTTAGGGTATTAAAATATAATTTGTAATTATATGTTTAATAAAATAAATAAATAAATAAAAAAATAATGTTTATTTTAATAACTTATGAATAAAAAGAGTTTAATAAAACAAGTTAACAAGTTAACAAAAATGTTTAAAACTGAGTAAAAACTTCCTCTTTTTGACCTTTCATCCATGGGATACATATGTCCCAAATTGTACAAGCATCCTGTAAGAAATGTAATAAGCTAATTCCAAATATCTCGAATTTTTCTTTAAATTAAAGGAATGGACTATGTCCTACCAAAATTTGGATCCTCTGTGTTATCCCATAGGATACGAGAAAATGTGTTCCAAAAATTATGCAAAATTATAAAGGGTGTCCCAAGAAGAACGCAATTTTTAAATTTTAAATAAAACACAGACATTTAAAAAAAAAACGTGAAACTTTATTATATCGTAAAGAAGACAGAATGAGGTTATGTATGGAACAATATATCGTGCAGATGGCCGCCGCGGCTTTGCTGGCATGCACGCGATCTTTTAATGAAATTTTCAATGACCGTTTTGCATGAATGATGCGGTATTTCATTAATGCAGCGTCCAATTTCCTCTTTTAAGGCTTGAGTCGTCGTCGGCTTATTCGCGTAAACCATCGACTTCAAAAAACCCCAAAGAAAAAAATCTAATGGTGTTAAATCGCACGATCTAGACGGCCAATTCTGATCTCCAAAACGCGAAATAACACGACCGGGAAATAACTGATGCAGCAATTGAATTGTTTCTCTGGCTGTATGACATGTGGCGCCGTCTTGTTGGAACCACATGCCCTCCACATTCATTTCTTCAATTCTAGGCAAGAAAAAACTGGTTATCATTTCACGATACCGAACACCATTGACTGTTTGCGCTTGACCTGCCTCATTTTCATAAAAAAGGTCCAATGATTCCTCCAGCCCAAAAACCACACCACACAGTGACACGTTGAGGATGCATTTGCTTCTCGTGAATCACTCGAGGATTTCCCTCACCCCAAATGCGACAATTCTGCCTATTGACGAAGCCATCAAGATGAAAATGGGCCTCGTCACTGAAGATGATTTTATCGGCAAAATCAGCATTTTCATGTTGTCTCTCCAATACCCAATTAACGAACTCCCTTCGCTGTCCATGGTCAGCTGGCTTCAGTTCCTGAGTCAATTGAACTTTGTATGCATGAAGATGCAAATCTTTCGTCAAAATTCGCTGCAAAGTGGATTTGGAGACACCAATTTGCTGAGCTCGGTGTCGAATTGAGGTGGATGGAGTTTGAGCGACATCATCACGTACAGCTGCGACATTTTCGGTCGATCGACCTGGTCGATGGCGCGTTGTTGTCTTTACATCACTAACAGACCCAGTTTCGGCAAATTTATCCATTAATCTCTTTACAGTTGACTCTTTTGGAGCATTATTGTGACCCCAAATTGATCGCAATTTGCGAACTGTAGCCGCAAAACTTTCACCATTTTGGTAAAACAATTTCACAATGAGAATGCGTTGTTCATTCGTGTAGCGCTCCATTTTTACTAACCTCGTACCTTCTACTAGCAAATAATAACAATTGTTCAAATGTCAAACAATGACACTTCTAATGTTGCCAGATTTAAAAATTGCGTTCTTCTTGGGACACCCTTTATATTTATTTATGAATTTGTGGTGGTCATATTGGCTCTGAAACCATATTGATCCAAAAGGTAAGTATTGTGTGGAAGCAACAACTATTCTCTATCGAAACAAGCCAAAGATAAGAAAATTTGATAAAAAATTTAACATTTATTAACCATTGGCCTTCAAAGGGTTAATTTATATATTTCCTTTTGGAAGAAAAGCGGATTAGAATTTGGGATTCGCAACACTTCATCGCAATTTTCTAATCGCTTACTCAAAGTTAAATTATAATTGGTTACCAGGAGTTAAAAAATAAGGTGTTACACAATTTCTTACGGAAAATTAAATAATAATTGGATATTAGTAACCAACTATTAATATGCATACGCGTAACCCATTATTCTTTGTTTTTTCGTAAGCTTACACGTAAGCATAACACCTTACCTTTTGGGACATCCTAATATAAAGGGTAATACGTGAAAGACCTTGGAATTTAGATTACTGGACTCATTATTCGGTAAGATCCGTTTTTATTGTGATCTTAATCGTTTTACCTTGCTCATATGTCATATAAAAATTTATTATTATTAGACAGCTGTCGATGTCTAATGGAAATGAATTAAATGTCAAAGTTAGTTTAAACCTGTCAAAATAAGTTTAATTCCATTTTTAATATTGCATTTGTGGTAGTCATTGTTGTTTTTCTTGAGTTAAAGCAATTTGTTAATTATATGGCTAAAAAACTTGTTAAAATAATTATTGTTTGTAATTTGTAATGACGACGTATTAAAAATGTTATCAAAATTGTTGTTGTTTTTTTATTATAATTATTTTTAATATGCGGCTTATTTTTACGCATCACTAAAGATAATTCGTGAAGATAATTAAGTGCTCATTGTTTTTTAGTTAATAGATTACGTATCGGCTCAGAAAAAAAAATGCGACGTACAGTGATTGTCGGTGAGAGAGAGTGCGCGGACAAAATAACGACATATGACGGTGAATGCAAAAACTGTGATATTTATTTTACTCTAAGGAGTAACGTAGAGATTCTTTCCTCTCCAATATCTCCTTGAGTTAATCACAATATACTATTTTTTGGTTTTTACATTTAGATCTATAAAAGACAACAAAAAAAGAATTATTTTATCAATATAAATTTAGTTATCACACATACAAATTGATTTATATTACGCTGATCATTTGCTACTACACTAAAAAAACACATTATAGCCATATAATCTATAATATCTTTAGTCATCATATGTTGTTTTTTTTTTATAAAAAACATGATTAAGAGAACGAGAAACAATAAAAGAGAGTATAAAATTGTAAAAATAAAATATTATCTATTTTACAACAGTTTTTTATGTCAATTTGTACACTCAGAATATTATGTAGTTAACTGTTTGTAGTTTAATAAAAAAGTTTTCCGTTCCATTTAAAAATAAAGGAACCTACGTTTATTTTTCAAAGAAATATCTATATTAACTTTTTTATACATTTATTCAAAATAATTTACTATCATTTACCGATTTTTTTCAGTTTCATTTATTTTTTTCATTTGTTTGAAATTTAATAAAAATTTACCCACAAAACGGAAACTTGTGGTTTATTTGTGTCCGTAACAGTTATTACAAATTTAAATTTTAATTGCTGTCTGTTTCAAAAAAAAAAATATTCAAAAAATTTCAATTTGTTTTTTTATTTAAATTGTTTGTATATATACAAAATTTTTCAATACAAATTACAAGAAATTCATAAAAACACATACATACACAAACACATTCACACAAAAAGTGTCTATGGCTATGCATACATATATTTTGTATTGTACAAGGTGGCGCAAAAGTAATCCTCCTATCAGAAAATGCTATAAATTTTGCGATTGGCCCCTAATGTCAGTTCTGTTTTGACATTTGTGTAGTAAACACATGCGAAATACACGTTAATAAACAATGTTACGCTACACTGCTCCAGAACGCGGAATATTGATGACTATTTATTTGAGCAATAATCGGTCGGTGACTTTGGCACAACGTGAATTTCGTCGCAGATTTCCTAGCCGTCCAACGCCTACTGGTAAAACACTGCGACGTTTAGCCGCTCGCCTCGAAGAGACTGGCACAACACGAGATGCTGCCAGGCGTGGCAGACCCCGGAGTAGCCGTTCTGCAGAGAATATTGCTGCTGTAGCCGAAGATGTCATGGAAGCGCCGTCGACATCGACCAGACGACGTGCCACGCAAATGGGTATCAGTCGACGGTCTTTACAGCGAATTTTGGTACAAGATTTGAAGATGTTTCCGTACAAAGTCCAGACGGTGCATCAGCTGTTAGCTGCTGACCGCCAATCGCGTCTAACATACGCTCAAGCCATCCTTAATCACCACCAAGAGGAAGATGATTTTTCATCAAAAATAATCATGAGTGATGAGGCCCATTTCCATCTTAGCGTGTACGTAAATAAGCAAAATTTACGCTTCTGGGGCACTGAAAATCCGCGTGTAACCCACGAAGAGCCATTACACCCGCTCAAAGTCACTGCATGGTGTGCTGTTTTCGCTGGAGGAGTCATCGGACCTTTTTTCTTCGAAGACGTCGCGGGCCAAACGGTTACTGTGAATGGTGAGCGCTACAGAGCAATGATCAACGAGTTATTTTTGCCGCAACTTGATGAATTGGGATTGGAAAGCATGTGGTTCCAACAGGACGGTGCAACGCCACACACTGCACGTGCCACAACCGATATGCTGAAGGATGCATTTCCCGGGCGCCTAATCTCCTGTTTTGGCGATTTGCACTGGCCAGCAAGATCGCCTGATTTGACCGCTCCAGACTTCTTTTTGTGGGGCTTTTTGAAGTCGCGGGTTTATGTCAACAAGCCTCAGACTCTTGCAGCTCTTAAAGACAATATCCGTCAAGAATGTGAGGACCTATCGCCGGATTTTTGGCCAAAGTAATGGAAAATGCCATCAAAAGGGCTCAAATGACAATCAACTGTGGCGGCGGCCATTTACATGACATCATATTCTCGACTTGATGTAAAAAAAATTAAAAGACCAAATAAAAATAATCCACAAGAATCTAAGTTTTTCATTTTTTTTTTTAAATTACAGCCAAAAAACATCGGAAGGTTATTTTTGCGCCACCTTGTACGAGTATATTAAAAAAAAAAACAAAAAATACAAAAACGGAAATAATTTCAAATAAATGAAAAAAACATTTAGTTTTTAAAGGATTGGTAGGTAAAATTTTGACATTTATTTTAACTGATTATATCATTTGTTTCCTACGGATGTGTCAGTTGATTAATCAACATTTAAAAATAAATAACAAATGTCATTTAATTTAAATGAAATTTGAGTAGACCAGTTTTTAAATGAAATATCATTTCTTTTAAATGATATTTTCAGTTATTTTAACTTATAAACTTTTTTAAGTGTATGAATAAAATACGGCACGTTGTTATTCAATCTAATTTAGTTAAAAAACATATATTCCTTGATTTACAATCACAATAGATCTTAAACTTTTAGTTACATTTTATTTAGACAAACTTTGAAATCATAGCTATAGGGCCGATATTATAAATATTAACCACTTAATTAAAATCTAACACTTAAATTACATTTTTTTTCCGAGGTTTTAAGATTTTGGCAAACAATTTGGTTGTGGCAATAAATCGTTTTTCTCTGTGTATAAAAATTTTTCTGTGTAAAGTTATACTCTACAATTGACATAATTCCTCAAAATTACCAATAAATTATTTTGTATGCTATCTTTTTTTTTAAATTTTTAGAATCATAAACTATTTATAATCTTCATCTTAGATAACAATATTTTTTAATAGAAAGTGGCTGAAATATTTTTAGAACTACTTTTAAAATAATTGTAATTTTATTTGCTATAAGTATTGTATTTAAACTGCCCCTTTTTACAATTATAATTTGTTACCAAGTGTTTGGTATTTATTTATTCATAAATTTATTTGTATACTAACAGTCGTCTTAGTGAAAAATATTTGCTATTAATTAGTATGACTTTAACTACGATTTCTATCAAATTCATTGTAACTGTTGCTATACAATGTAAATAATTTATTTCGTTATAAATCACAAGCTTAGCATTATAAGGTATGGGATTTTTTGAAACACGATGTACACGAGTAAAATAGTTTTCAAAATTCATTTACTGAAAATAATACGTCACTTAGGATGAATTACGAATTAGTTAATTCAATAGAAAAAGATGTTGTCGGAAATTACGATATATAAATTTATTGGAAATAAACAAAACTATCGTTGTTTGTAAATAACTTTCGTTAAAATTTACATTAATTCTCATTTTTTAAGTTGTCCATATGGCACTTGCTTTTTGATATATTTGGTGCATTTAAAAATGCTCTTTATCGAAAAAAATTAGCTTAAGCTTTAAATGGGTAATATTATCTTCACCACTGAATATTAAAGATGTTGAAAAAATAACGTCATGTATGATATAGAAGATAAGTTTATACATAAAAAATACAAATTATGGAGTACCACTCGAAGTTTTAGATTTCCGAAAAATTTCCTTATGGTTTATAATTTGTTTACAACTTTTTAGCCATTTATCTTATTAAATTTTAACAAAACTGTAAAATTTTTTCAAATCTTTTGAAAACTTTTCGAAATATGTAAAATTCTTATTACTCTGTAAAAGTAATAAAAAAAATATCAGTTTTTAAGGATCTTATTTTAAGGAAAATATTAAATTCTAGAAACTTTTCCCTATGAAAAACTTATAATATTTGAGAATTTTTTTTTGTATGAAAAAGTCTAGAATCTGAGGATTTTTCTTATAGAACAAAACTTTTTCTAAAAATATCAGAAAATTATGCAGTTTTTCAATGGAAAAAAATTCTAAAACCTTAGATGTTTTTCCTATAGAATGTACTCAAATTTCAACATCTTCTTTTGTAGGAAAAATCCAATAATAAAAATTATTTCATACAAAAACCCTTTTATTTTGAAAATTTTTCCAATAGAAATCCTCAAAATCTTTTCTTTTCTTAAGAATAAATTTTCAGAATCTTACGATTTTTTCTGTAAAAAATTCTTTATAATCTGAATTATTTTCTTTAAACTGTAAAGATTTTCTATATAAAAAATTCCCCAGAATCTGAGAACTTTTCTGATTGGACTGTTTTTCTATTGGAAAAACATTTACTGTTTAAAAGCCCTTATATTCTTAGGACGTTTTCCAATCCTACATTATAAGAAAAAGCTTTCAGAAAAAAGGTCCTTAAAATCAGAGGGTTTTCCATTGGAACAAAGTTCTAAAATCTAAGAGTTTTTATAAGAATAGTTTCTCTCAATCTGAGTGTTCTTCTTTTAAAATGTCGTCAATATGTGAGACGTTTTTATATCAAAAAGTCTTCAGAATCTGAAAGTTATGTCTATAAAAAAGACCTCAGAATCAGAGAAGAAGAAAAAACGTCGTAAGAATCTAAGGAACGTTTTTCAATAGAAAGTCCTAAGAATCTGAGGGTATTTCTACTGGTAAAAGCTACAGCAGCAATTCTTCGGAATCTGAAACCTTTCCCATGGGAAAAAATCTTTCAGAAAATTCTTGAGTCTAAGGCGTTTTTCTTAGAAAATATCCACAGAAACAAGGGACTTTCTCTAAAAGAAAAACCCTTATAAGATGTAGAATTTTTCCAAAGAAAGCTCTCAATTAATATTTTAATATAAAATCCTCCTAAGATTCTGAGGAGTTTCTCCAGTAGAAAAACCCTCAGTTTCTGAGAACTTTTTCCAATATAAAAATCCCCAGACTGTGTGATTTTTCGTCTTTAGATTCTGACAACATTTTCTACAGAAACCCTCAGTATCTAAGACTTTTCCTACAGGTTAATCACAGAATATATTGTACACTTAAAAAAGTTTGTAAGTTAAAATAACTGAAAATATCCATTAAAAGAAATGATATTTCATTTAAAAACCTGTCTACTTAATTTTCATTTAAATTAAATGCCATTTGTTATTTGTTTTTAAATGTTAATTAATCAACTGACCCATCCGTAAAAAACAAATGATATAATCAGTTAAAATAAATGTCAAAAATTTACCTACCAATCCTTAAAAAATAACTGTTTTTTCATTTATTTGAAATTATTTCCGTTTTTGTATTTTTTGTTTTTTTTAATATACTCGTATAATACAAAATGTATATGAAGCTATAAACACTTTTTATGTGAATGTTTTTGTGTATGTATGTGTGTTTATGAAGTTCTTGTAATTTGTATTGAAAAATTTTGTATATATACAACCAATTTAAATAAAAAAACAAATTGAAATTTTTTGAATATTTTTTTTTTTTTGAAACAGACAGAAATTAAAATTTAAATTTGTAATAACTGTTACGGACACAAATAAACCACAAGTTTCCGTTTTGTGGGTAAATTTTTATTAAATTTCAAACAAATGAAAAAAATAAATTAAACTGAAAAAAATGGTATATGATAGTAAATTATTTCGAATAAATGTATAAAAAAGTTAATATAGATATTTCTTTGAAAAATAAATGTATGCTCCTTTATTTTTAAATGAAACGGAAAACTTTTTTATTAAACTACAAACAGTTAACTACATAATATTCTGAGTGTATTTATATTTTTGTAGAAAGCTCTTGAAAATTAAAGCATTTTTTCTGATAGAAAACCTATTAAAACTGAAAACTTTTTCCTAAAGAAAAACCAGCAAAAAGTTTCCTGCAGATTCAAGGACTTTTTCCTGTAGAAAAATTTAAGGTTCCTTGAACCATTTCCTGTAGAATTATGGAGATCTCTCTCTTATAAAAACACCCTCTGTAAATACTCAAAAAAAAATATTCCCTCGAATTTTGTGGGTTTTTTTTATATAAAAGCATTTATATTGTTTTGTAAATTGTAGCTATAATATCTTATTTTGCATTGCTAAATAATTTATTATATTTTCTTATATTTGTATCTATTTTTTAATTAATAAATTTAGAATTAATAATAAAAAAAAACTTTATTATTAGTGGAATTTTTCCATAAAAATAGTATCAAAATGGTTAATACACCTATTTTGATCATTAAATTTTATAAAAATTTTAGCTGATTTTTCTACCATAAAAGTCAAACAGAAATTTCCCCTTTTTTATTATTGTAATATTACCATATAACATAGCAAATTCTATGTTCCCTTTCAAAATAAATGATATCACCCTATAGTTTTGGGTAATATTGCTTATAGTTTTTTTTGCGTGTATAAATATTGTGATATACAAAAAACATTCGTAAGTGGGATCATTGTTCTAAAAAATTAATAAAAACGTCTAAATAATGCTCTATTAACTTTAAAATTTCTGAAGCAGTGGAAATATTCAGAAACCGGATTAGGATTAGGGTATCCAAGATTATGCTCATCATCTGTCAAAACTTAGAAAGCAGAACGCTTGTTAAGGTGTTTTTTTCTTAAATAGCTAAAATTTGCTGGCAAACAAAGTAAATGTTATTCTGTTTATTTGCCTTCATTTTATTTGTTTAACAAACTATTCTATTTTTTAAACAAACTATTGCACGTGTTGTTAATATTGTAAATAAGGCAAAGCAGGGATGATCAAATTTATACTAAAGTACTTTTTGTAGTACTATTTATTTGAAAACAAAATGAACTATGTTATCTTTTTAACTACTACTAGAGTAAACCAACCAAAGAAACTTATTTGGTTTTAACTGGAACTTTTCTGTGACTTTGATTTATCTTGGAGATAAAATATATCTTTGGTATGCGCTACCAACTTTGCCGAGTAGTCTCCATTTTGAATATGCTTGAAGTAAAATTTCTTTTATGAAAAATGAAGAGTTTTAAAATAAATTATAAATAATTATTTAAGTTATTTTCTTTTGTTAAAAATTGCAATATTATTTACAAACCAGCAAAAATTATATGGATTTTAAATTGATTTTTTGAATCAAATTTTAGATTGGCATTAAATTTTTTAATTAAAATCATTTTAGGTACAAAATCATCGACTTTATAATTTTTACTAAGCTAACATTTTGTGAAAAAAATACAAAACAATTTTTAATACAAAACCGAAATTTATCATGGAATTAAGTACCCAGCAAAACTTTGGTAATGGGTGCGTTACCTTGTAATGATAGCTCGATACCTTTTTCATTATTTGCAAGCATAAAGTAATAAGTTACTCATAATTGATTACGTAATATATGATTTATAAATGTAAAGTAATAATTGAAATATTTTTGAAAATCTATTTTTAGCTACAGTACTTCGTGTTTTTTTTTGTAGCAAAAGGGCGAAAAAACGAAGCGCAACAATTTATTTAAGTTTAAAGCAATCAAGTACTATATGTGTCGATAGCTCAGTGGGTAGAGTTCTTGGCTGGCAACCAGATTTCTCTGGTTCGATTCCCATCTTGACCACATTATTTTTAATTACAAATATTTTAAATAAAATATTTGGAACAATTTTTTAATAAAAATTTCTTTTTTTAAAAATCTTTTTTTAGACACATTACTTTTTCCATTCTCGTAACCATATAAGTAACCCCTTACATTATCACCTCTAAAGTAATGGGTATATACAAAACTTTGAGGCGCATCGCCTATAAAATCAATCAATGAAGTAAGGTGTAAAGTAATCCATCTGTCCCTATGGCTATAGATTACTTTACCCATTATTTGGTAATGTGTGGTTTTGCTGGGTAGTTTAATTAGTTTAAAAATAGGTAGATGAAATTGGTATTAGAATTCCGAAAAATTGGTATTTAAATTCCGAAATTAATTAAAAAGCTACATTTATGTAAACTTTTTATTTACGATTTTTTCAATGAAATTAACGATTTTACAAAATTGGATTGACAGCATTGTACGTGGCAACTCTTTTTTGATGTCATTACTTTTTGTATGTTGTTTTCATAGATGTAACTTAGTAAGGGATGAAAATGTAGGTACTGTAATACCAAAAAAATATGTATTTTAGAAAGAGATTATGCAGCTTACGTTTCTTTTTATGAGAAACTTATAATAGCTTCAAATTAACTTTGGAAATGTAATATCATATTTACGCTTTTAATTGCTTTACCATAATAGATATCGAAGATATTAAGTATTAAAAAAGTACTTGCTCCACGAAGGTGATTTTTCATATATCTCGCTGTCGGTAATGGACCACAATTTAATCAAAGCACTAAGAAAGTTTTGAGAATAGATTTTAAAAAATTCTAAATGCAAAACTTTTGGAAACTATTTAAAAGTCTCTATTTGGTACTATTGAGGTAGAAAAAGTACTGTTTTAAATGAGGTATAGATCCCCCATTCTTATTTATCATCCCTGAGGAAAAGATATACAATCTAATAAAATATAAATAAAATACATTTAAATTGATCAACCCACTTTTAAAAATTTTAGTTTAAAAATAAAACAAAATAGTAAACACAAAATAAATAAAATTAAAAA
Source organism: Eustalomyia histrio (assembly GCA_949748255.1). Lineage (NCBI taxonomy): Eukaryota > Metazoa > Arthropoda > Insecta > Diptera > Anthomyiidae > Eustalomyia > Eustalomyia histrio. Next base: position 13,780,201 of record OX456525.1, on the reverse strand, counting down.
AAAAATTCTACTTAACACGTGAGGTGTTAATGTTAATACTTAACAAAAAAAAAAAGAACAATACATATTATAAAATTCAAATAATTTTAAACAATAACAACTGTAAAAAATCCATGTTTTTATCAGTAAAAATACAAAACCAAATAAACAAAAAAGAAACCAAAAATCAAATATCATGCAGTTAAATATTTTATATTAACATAATATATTAAGAAAAATATTATATTATAATTTCAATTGTTTATAATTGCCTTATTTGACCATTAATAAATATAAAATTATTTCGTAAATAAAAATTTATTGTTTTTTATATTATTTCTAAAGAGATAATCAATGTCAGGGCAAATAATGAAACATTTCCAAAAAAAAAAAAAAAAAAATACAGAGACTAACAGATATTGAAGGTCTTAAGAACAGTACTTTTCTGATCTTAAGACCTTCAATATCAAACTTCAAATGAAAACCCGTAATACTCCTTATAAAATCATGGTTTTGCACGATAACACTTGTGTATAATTTGTTCGCAGTACACTCGTAAAAAAATCAATTCAAAAAGTTGAAATTTTTGCTGATGTCAATGATGTTAAGAACCTTGGTCTGATAAATTTTAGCATTTCTCTAAACCAAAAAATATTTGCTTTAACTAAAAACTTTTGCTTAAATTCGCTTAGCATCTGATTTTTGAATTCAAAACACACACACACATATGGCCAGTCTTACAAAATATGGCTATTAAAAAACAAACAAAAATACAAAAAACCGAAAAAATTCAAATAAAAGAATAATAATTTATTTTTAACGGAATTGGTAGGTAATATTTGAACATTTATATTTAACTGCATAATCATTTGTTTCTACTGATGTGTCAGTTGTTTAAACAACATTTAAAAATAAGAAACAAAAACCATTTGATTTAAATGGAAAGTAAGTAGACCGGATTTTAAATGATAGATAATAAAACTTTTCTACAATTTTTTTAAGTTTTTTCAGTCTATTAATATTCAGCATTGGTTTAGTGTTAACACACCTTTTGCTGAATTTACTATTTTTTTGCTAAATATTACCAACATGATCAATTTTTCAATTTTTCATATCAATTTTTCTGCAGGCACCCTTCTGACTAAAATTTTGCTGACTGCAACATTTTTTGCTGACTATTCTAGAATATTTTTTGAGTGTATATTATCATTATCCTTTTTTAATTATAACCCGATCTAGCCATGTCCGTTGAAATGAAGATTACGACTTAAAGACTCAGATTGTTTGTTATCCTGCCAAGCAGATTGGCATTGAAGGTGGGCAAAATCGGTTTAGCGGCAAACATCTAATGAATGCAAATGTGAAGGTTCCTTTATAGTTTCCATAGAATTTTGTATATTTTAGTATAATACTAGCTGAATAAAACATTTTATCATATTTTTTCACCAGACGCCTACAGGTTAGTAATATTTTATATTCTTTTCAAACATTTTTTTCATTACTAAAATTATTTTCATATTTAAAACGATTTTCTTCTGAAAAAAGTTTTATCAGTTTATTTTTTTTATCTGTTAGTTAATAGCGTGCTCTCAATCTCCGTTAATTTAATATTTGTTAAAATTGAGAAGCACAAATTATTGCATATTCGCATGAATAATTAATTCAAGTAAGACAACTGAAATTTATTCTTGTGGTAAAATGGAATAACTAATACCTTTAGCTAAAAAACTGATTTAAGCGAAAGCATCAAAAAACATTAGATTTAGTAGTAATTTTTGTAGAATTTTCTATGAGTGTCGGTTGCGTATTTTCTTAGAAAAGAGCTTCGGAGTTTTAATTCATTATTTTTTTAATTTTGAACTGAAATTTTAGAAATTAATTCAATTAAAACTTTTATTTTAATCAAATCAAATGAATTAATACAATTCACTCAAGCTTAAGTGATTTAAAAATAATTTTCGTTCAAAAATTTAAAATCTAATTTTATCTTTATCTTAATTAAATGCAGAAGAAAATCGTTCAAGCGGTTTTAAGCCTAGATTTTCCTGATATAAATGTATTAAAAAAACATAGCTCATTATACATTCAAAATTTTTGAAAATTGAGTAAATTAAACATGTAATTTAAAATTATTAAATTTATTTAGTTTTAAATGATAATAAAGGATTTTTCATTTGTTTTAATTGCAAATAAACTAACCACGAGTCCATAAAAACAAATCAAATTTTCTTTATTAATTTCTTTTAACTGCCAAATTAACTACAAAAGTTGAACACAAGTAATGGTTTTAATTCTATATAGATAATTTTTGTTTAACGAATTAAATTAAAGATCCGTAAAAATAAATAATATTACGGTCATTGTGCTCTTTAAATGTTATAAAAATTAACTGGAAAGAATTAATACCAATTTTTTTTAGAAAAGATTTTAAAAGAAAATATTAACTGTAATAAAAAAACCCGTAGTTATATGTAATTTATTTTTTAAATAAATTGAAATCAAAAATGAACAAATATTTTCGAAATTTAAAATACGTATCTATTTTTTTAACAATCAGAATTCTTTCTTATCTGTATGATTATTCAGTTTCTTTTACACTTTTGGTATTTTTAACTCATTAAAAACTTTAAACTTTTCACGTTTACAGACAAATGAAAATTGCCAAAATTTTTGTCTTAAAAGTTATTTTATTTTAAAAAGTTACGTTACTTCACAAGTGCTATTTATTTAATATTAAAATTTAAAAGCTGTTAAATAATAATAATAATTATAGATTTTTTTATGTAATTAGATTTATACACAGGACGACACATAGGCTGGTATTATTCTTTGTATAAAAGGGGTTTGAAGTTTTTGAAAAAAAGCTCTATGGAATATTTCTAGCTCAAAAAAAAAACTATATTTTTCATGAACATTTTTTATCATAAAAAAACAATGGAGGGCCAAAACAAAAATTTAAAACTATTTAAAACATTTAGAAGGACAAAATCAAATTTTTAAGTTATTGACTTCAAATGAAAGTGTTGTTAATATTGTTACCGAAAATGGGCAGAGTTTTTACCGAAAATTTGCAGGATATATAAATATATTTTGAAAATTATTTTGTGAATTTTGGAATAATATTGTTATTGTACAAGCTGTCGGCGTCATTATCTTCAAAATTATATTTTTGTCATTCTAAATTGGCCAAATGTGATACTATGCGCTGTTAGGGAAACCATGAAAAATCCATTTTTTTAAAATTATTTTCCTGTATAAAGCTGATGTTTATACCTGCATTTCATGTTGTAATTATTTTGTTACACTGTGTTATGGGAAACATATGAATTTAAGCTTTAGATGATTATAATGTTTCCACATAAATTGGTTTTAATTTTTTGAACTTAATTAAGCGGTATTTGTTTCATGATTTTGTTTATAAATATGTCTACATTTATTCAAGTGTCTTAATCAAATATAATTAAATATTCAAGCAAAAACGAAATAGATTTGTCGCATGCCGCTTTTATTATTGTTAAACTTAATTAAGCGTTTTATTTCCGTTGTTTATTTTTAATAATTGTACGAGAAACATTTAAAACTATATCTAATTAGTTTTTGTTAAAATTTTTTTAACTTTTACTATAAAGATTTGAGACCATTAAAGTTTAAGTGATTTTTTTTACCAAAAAAAACAATTTTATGTGCTTAAGTGGAAATTCTAGAATTTTTTTCAGTTGAGAAATGATTATACATATTAATTTCCAAGGCCTTCGATCATATATGATCTTATTTGACGGGTTTCAGCTGTATTTTGGATTACCGCAAGGTTCTGTTATTTTTCCTTTTCTTTTTCTTCGGGTCAAATATTTCAAGTCTATCCACATACAGAAAACAGTATCAGTTGTGGCCACCGAATTTGTTGCCAATCGAATTCTGGCGGTTACGACAACTGTTCATATTAAATAATATTTTTAGTTTTGAAAGCCAATATTGTACAATTTATTATTTATATTCCGCAGAAATATTATTACGTTCCACAAAATTTTATTTAAAAAAAATTTTATTTTTAGATTTTTTCGGTATCGAACCTGGGCAATCAGATACAGTGTTCACACTCTTGCTTACTGCACCACAACTTATTTTAATTTTCTTTAATATATTTGCCATTAACACATTTGAATATTTTATTTTAATTAAAAAAAAATATATATTTTTTATATGTTTGGCTCTTCCGGGATTTGAACTTGGAAACTCTGTGTACTGAGCTACCTCTCTACCTAATACACCACAAACACTTAAAAATTTTGATGGCAAATTTTGAATTTAAACAATTTTTTTAAGAAAAACAAATATTAGTATACAATTTGTTTATCAATACCAATTATTAGTGACGTCTATTATCAATACAATCCACAATTCGGTTGCTTTTACTGAAACCCTTATTAAATGATATATTTGATCAGAATAACCGTACTTGTGGTTACCACTTTTGAATATCGAGAATTTTTTAATAAATTTGTTAGATTGTATCAAATTTCCAATATATGTATTCACTAAATAAATGATTGTTTCCACCGCACACAAATTCTATACGAATTTTGTTTTTCAAGTTAATTGGAAATACCAATAGCTAAATAATAGGATTGATTTTTTTTGTTTCTTATCCCTTTTTTTAAATTGCCAATAAAACATTTTTACGTTATTAATGGATTTGAGGTTATTCCAAATAAAATTAAATCCTCACAAATAATGGTTTTAATCGAATTGCAACTAATCTTTTCTCTGGGTGCAGTCTTTCGCAGATATCACATACATTTGTTATTCATTTTCTTTTGATCGATCGTAGGCCAAGCCTTTTAGTGGCTAAAGGCAAAAGGAAGATTAACAATTACACACTCAATTGACTTCTTGAAATGGGATTTTGCAAACAAAAGTCGCTAAAGTGGAAAGTGTTATCCTACACTCTAAATAATTTAAAATTTAAATCTAAAATTACATTAAAAGTGCCTAAAATTTAAATCAAATTTGTGCATAAAGAAACACGATTTTCCTGTAAACGTACACATATAATTCGTAAAAATCCTAAAAAAATGCGCATATTTTTTACTACGATGTTTGTTTTGTAATAAAAACAATAAATTTATCGTTTAGTAATTCACAATAAAAATAAAAACAATAAATTTATTGTTTAGAAACTCACAAAAAGAATAAAAACAATAATTTTTTTGATTAGTAATTCCAAATAAGTGATAAATTTAAAAAACTAATAAAGTTTTCTTTTTAAAATTTGAAAATGTTTTAGATTTTTTTTTTTCAATTTTAATATGTCATAATTTGTTTTACCATTATTCAACAAAATAATACTAATTTTAGACAAAATGTGTTTAATTTTAAACACTTAGTGTGTGTATTATTGTATATGAAAGTTTGCGCAAAAAAGTTTTACGCATTTGGTGTTTATATTTACCGAATTATCGTAATATTACATACAACTTTACCCATTTTATAGTTATAAATTTACAAGCATTTTTTAGAGTGTACTCGTTAGTTTACATACAAATTATATTGGAAAAAAGTAACGAGTAATAAACACATTACCTCTTAAAAACAAATTGGTTCTTCTTGATGGTCTTCTCTCTTTTAAACTGGATCGATTTTAATGCACTTAATACCCAATATTTTATGTCGACTCAAATTTGTATGTTGGATGTGGTATCATCTGTACAAATGGACTCTTTACGTTCTGGGCATGAAAATTTATGTTGATGTTTGTTCCAATGTTCAAGTTTATCTACACAGAGAAGCCTTAACAACCGAATTTCTTGCCAACCGAATAGTTTGGTTGCAGCCACTGATTAATTTGTTTGTCGTAACCGAAATTTAATTAATGCAACAGAATTTTGGTGGAAACTATATTTTTTTATTGTATCAGGAAAAAATTTGGTTGGGACAACTAAATAATTCGGTTGCTGCAACCAAAATATTCAGTTGGCAAGGAACTAAGTTTTCACTATGAATCTGCTTTGTGTAGGGTCCAGGATTTTTGAAACGGTGCAAAAGTACATAACCCCATCAAATTTATGTACTACTATATCACCTATAAATGATCGAAAATAGACAGCGAAGACCATATATACAGAGAAAACAGATTTATCGTGCCAACAGAATTTCTTGCCAAATGAATATTTTGGTTGCAGCAACCGAATTATTTAGTAGTCCCAACCAAATCTTTTCCTGATACAATTAAAATATTCAGTTTCAATCCAAATTCTATTGCATTTACCGACAAACAAATATATTGATATATTGGTGGCTTCTACCAAACCATTTGGTTTGCAAGAAATTCGATTGTTACAATAAATCTGCTTTCTCTGTGAATGGGTAGGAGATCCGAAATTGGAGAATTTGGCGGTATACAAAGGATGGCTTTGCCGTTTTTCAATGATATTGGCTCACAGAGCATCGTGGAAATATGCATTGTGTGACATAGTTCTATTGGTGCTACCATGAGAGCTGTAATGCTAGGACAAGTGACGAGGTTTTGTTCAGAATACTCGTGATAAATGAGGAATAACCTCACCGCAAAGATCCTCCATAACAGACAACAAGTCTAATATCTGGAAACATTACTTCCTTGTTTCCTTCTTTTCATGAGCTTGATATCAATGCACTGCATTTGTAGGGGGCAACCCGTCAATGGTGACATAACGCAAAAAAAAAAATAAATTATTAAGAGGTTATCAGAAAATTTTAATTCAAACTAAAATATCTCATGTAATATTTATTTATAAAAACAATTTTAAAAATATATGCCAATCATGTTTATATAAAAGTATAAAGAACTTTAGCATGAAATAAGAAAAACAACAGAACCACGTTGTTATTATGAGGAAATTAAATTTTATTATTCTGTAAACAAGTGATACAATATTTCGAAATGATTTCCGGGATTTCCCGTTTCAGGACTCCCGGGAAACCAAACTTTTTGTTGTTCCTGCATTCAGCAATTTTTTTTTTGTATGAAAGTATGTATTATAAGCGTATATGAATAAGACAAAATTTATACAACAACTAATAGCGCAAATCGAGTTTTGACTGTAGCATATTTTTAAAATTGTAAAGGAATAGAAAAATTTAGAGATCAGATTTTGTATCAGAACAGAAAAATCTATAGAAATTTCATAGTTTAAAGAAACTAAATTGATTAAAAATAATACAGACAAAAAATAGCCTAAACTGAACAAAAACCTCCTCTTTTTTTGGACCATAAATAAGAACTATTCGATATAAAATATATTATTATTGTTGTTGTTTTTGTATAGCAAATATATATATAAATAAAAATAAAAAAAATAAAAACAAAGTAAAAGCAAAAACAGAATAAAATTCAATAAATAAAAAACGAGGGTGGTATAAGTGTGACCACAAAACATGTACCCATACAAAAGTAACACTATTTAATTATATACACCATTTCAAATTTTATATAAAATTTTAATATTAATTTTAATTTTTTATATTTTTATTTTATTTTTGAAATTGCTTAAATTCTTTTTTAAGAATTTTAAAATATATAAATCAGATGGTTTTTAAATCATATTTTATTTGTTTAAATTCTTAAACCGCCAAGAAGTCTGTAAAGAAAATAAGGAGTATTTTGAGGAAGCACAAGTATAAATTTATTAGTCATTCTTTTTACATATTATATATTTATGTGATTGTAATTAATATTAGCTGCATTTTGCTTTAATGTATATCGGTTAATTCATAAAACTACTCATGTATGATTATATACTAGGAAATATCTAGTCAAATTTAAGATTGCTCATTAATTTCTAGTCAGCTTCTTGGATGACCTACATAATATTTATAATAAATCTTAAATGTGACTGGTTTTTGGTGTTCTTATTAAGTTTTGGACTGTGGTGTATTCTCACATATGATGGCCAATATTATTGTAGAACATTTTGTTCCCGCCCTCCTCCTATTTAAGAGGTTTTTTACGATTTGTTAGAATTGAGCCATAAATTACCGTTATATGGGAGAGTTAAAGGGTTAATATGTTCCACAAAAATATTTGCGGTAATATTTTCTACAAAATTCACCAATACCCTAAGCCTCGAATGTAAAGAACACATAGTTTTATATACCGATATGTTGCATGAACAGCCCGAAGGGGGAAACTTTAACCACTCCTAAAATAAAATTTCGATGTGATCTTTCAAAACGCCTACACACGTATATTTTTTTTTTGTCTGCTCTACCAGAACTCAGTAATTTTGAAAAAGTTCAAAATTGTTGTACAGTGTTTTTAGATAGGAACAGCTGATTGTGGCAATATGGCGGACTATGCCAAAAATTTAAGAAAAACGAAAAAGAGACTGTTGAAAAGTCAACAAGGAGACAGATATATGCAAGATTACTACTTTTCTGGTGAGAAAGTGACACTTTGGATTTGTTGTGATAGTGTCTTTCTTACAAAAAAAAAAAAAATATTCACTTTCAACATTTGAATTGCGATTTCAAGTCTCTAAAATTTGTGTAAAATATACTCACGGCAAAAACAACTTACTATACTTAAATACAAAAATTTTAATTTTTGCAATTTCGAAAATAATACACTCACCAAATAAAGTCTGTAATGGCAACTGAAATATTTGCCAGCGGTATTTTTTGCTAATCTTAGCAACACAGTCTGCTTAGGTGTAGTACAATGAAATTAGTAGAAAAAGTTTGTAGCCGCAACTAAATTTTAGTAAACCTTTTCTAAAGTGGAATTTAAAAACGGTTTGCTAAAATCAGCAAAAAAATGTACTAAATATTATTAATATTAGTACAATTAATTTTTGATAATTTGAGCCCAGCGGTATTTTTTTTTTGCTAATCTTAGCAACACATGTCTGTTGACGTGTAGTACAATGAAATTTTAATAAATTGCTTTAAACTCAATGAAGTGTAAAATATAGGAAAATTTTAATTTATAAAAAAAATTACTAAAATTCACATTAAACTCAATTATTTTTAGATACACATGTTAGCCTTTAAAGCTGCTAATTTCTTTTAAAATTGAAAAAAAAAATTAAATTGAGTTCGAATATACAAATTTATATATATTTTTTTATTTATTTATTTCAAAAAATATTTTAGACAAAATTAAAAAAAAAAAATCAAACGCTTAAAAAATAGTTAAAAAAATAAAGAATTTATTTGTTTTGAAAAATATTTTTAGTATTTTTTTTGGATTTTACACTCACCAAAAAAAGTCTGTAATATCAACTGAAAATTTTGCTGTTATTACGGGAAATTCTGCTAATTTAAGCCCAGCGGTATTTTTTGCTAATCTTAGCAACAGATGTCTACTGACATGTAGTAAAATGATATTAGTATAAAAATTAGTAGCCGGTACTAAATTTTAGTAAAATTTTTGCAAAGTGGAATTTTAAATCTGGTTTCTAAAAAGAGCAAAAAAAATTACTAAATATTAATAATATTAGTACAAAATTTTAAATTTATTTTTTTTCGAGCATCAAACTTTTTTATTTTATTTATTTTTTTTTCAAAAAATATTTCAGACAAAATTAAAAAAAAAATCAAAGGCTTAAAAATCTTAAAAATTGTTAAAAGATAAAAGAATTAATTATTTTGTTTTAATTTTTTAATTTCTATTTTGAAAAATAGTTTAGTTAATTTTTTTTACTTTTAAGATCATATTTTGAATGTTTTTTAGAACTAAAAAAACTTTTTAGTGGTATCTGAAATGGATGTCGGTATATTCACTTCCGATCCTTTTTTAATCTATGTAACATTTTAAGGCAATTTAAGTTTGTAGGTGTAAGTTTTAATTAGAAATAACATTTCCTTCAATATCCACTTTTTTAAAATTAGTAATTTTTTTGTTAATTTTAGCCAATCGGTTTTCAAAAATTTGTAAAAAAATTTATGAAATTAGCAACAAAAATTTGTAAATTTTCTGTAAAAATTCTATTATTTGCAAAATGTAAATAGCAAAAAGATTTGTTAAATAATATTTTTTTACTAAAAATCTGTACAAAAATATTAAAGTGGGATTTAAAACCGTTTACAAATTTTTCTACTAACTTTTTTTCTGAGTGTAAGGTCAAATTTTAGTTGTTGTAAGGGCTGATTTTAAGAACTAAATAAGTTTATAGTGCAATTTAAAGTGGATGTCCTATTTTTAAACATCAGTCGCTTGTGTAAAAGATCTTCACTTCCGATCTCTTTTTCCAACCTATGTGACATTTTAAAGCAGTCAGTGAAAACCGTTTACAAATTTTTCTACTAACTTTTTTCTGAGTGTATTTCGAAATGGTGTAATGATAATATATTTATCTAATATTCTGTTTATTTTAAAATGAATTTTATTTTATCATTAAAGTTTAATAATAAAATAAAAAATAATTTATAAAAACATATTCTTAGTTAACAACCAAGACAAGCAATACTTTTATTTACTCTTTGTATAATTATTTTATTTCTAGTGTTAGAAAACTTTTTTTAAACAAAGAAATTGTTAAATTGATTATAAATAGTAAACAGAGTTTTGCTTGTCATGTCCTCTGTCATTGGAGAAAAATTGGAAGAAAATTAATGCGCGGCTGTAAAAAATTTATTATTTATACAAGGAAATATTTTAGGTTTGTTGATAAATTAAAGCAGATTATTTTTTTTGTAATTCTGGCTTATGGAAGAGTTGAAGATGATGAATGAAAACGAAATAAATATTGTAAAATATTTTTTTAGTATTATTTTAATTTTTTTTTGTAAAATTATTTAATTTTTAGCTAATTGTTTAATGTAATTTACAAATGTATCAATTTTTTGTAGAATTTTACAAATGTAATTGTTATATTTTGCTTAGTATACTTCCCGTCTGTATAAGTCATACTTGATAGACCCAATTCTTTTGTTTTTAAAATGTATATGCAATATACACTTGTATATACATATGTAATAAAATAACAAATAAAAAATAACATAATCTAATTATGACTCAATATTCCATATTGTTTTTTAATTGAAAAAAAAAATAAACAACAAATATTATGGCCAGTATCATAAAATTATATTCTTATTATTGTAATTTATCTGTACCAAAAAAAAAAAAAAAAAATCGTCACCAAATTCAGGTCAATGATCTATAAATAAAATTGCAATAACAAAAATACATACGATTTTAAACTAATAGAAACCAATGTGCAGTAGAGTGTCCCGATAAAAAAAAATTTGTTTTTTCTACCACTGAAACGATTCTTATTAATGCGCAGAATACGAGAAAAATAAATAAATATTTTTGGACGTGGTCTTCAGTTCAGTAACAACGTTTAAATTTAGTAGCTTTGAGGTATATTGGTAAAAGAAGTTAACAATATTTGCATAGAATTGGTATTAAAATTTTTGTAATGATGAGGCCGTTACAAAAATTTTTTAAATGTTTCATTGAATTATTTTTATTTACCAATATTTTTTTTATAATAAAAATTTTAAAAATTTAAAATACACAGCCTATAGCTAAGTGCTTTTACAAAAACAAATGAGCACCAAGCGCATAGGACTTGGGCACCCTTGTTTTAAAGGTTGTCAATGTGCATTTTGGCAAAAACTTCAAAATTTACAACTTAGAAAAACTAAAGACTAAAGATAACCAATGAATTTTTTTTGTTCTTATAACGAGCTCTTCATTTTGAAACTTTTGAAACCAATTAAAAAAAATTAAAACCATTTTTTTTTGCCAAAATTCCACCGGCATCTTAGTCGATAGTAGGGAACTAAAGATTGACTTGAAACATTTTTTTATTTTTTTTTACTGTATTTTGTTCATTAACACGCCTCATTGAGGTGATATTACTTTAGGAAATTCACAATTGATTATTTTATCGGGACACTCTAATGTGCATGTTAAATTTAACACATAAACGGAATGTGACACCTGTTAGTTTAACAAAAGGCGCTTAGAACAATAAAATTAAACATTAAACCCACTAAGAGCTGAAAAGCTGTTGATTCAGTAATTTTTATACATTTTTAATTAAGAAAAAAGTGCACTTGATTATTATCTTTTGAATATAAAAACCATTGCCGAAACCAAGAAAGGCTTGATACTATAATACTATGGGGACTATGCAACATTAACTACAATGGTTAAGAACTGGTTTATTGAATTCCTATGTGGTTCTACCAGCACAAGTGACATTGAAAAAGGTCATCACGGTAGAAATCGTCGATAAAATCTATGATAATGACGATCGGAAAATTTCAAGGCATCTAGTTCTGAGGGACAGAAAAGCCACACATAATTCATGAAGCATCATTACATAATCTCAAACATTTGTTTTCGAAGGAGGAGACGGTAATGTAATTACGGTGAACGGCGATCTCTATAAAGCAATTCTGACTGAATTTTTCCTACCGGAAGTTGACGATCTAGATTTGGAGGACATGTGACTTCAACAGGATGGGGGTACTTCTCATGCTACACGTGACATTATGCGTATTTTGAAGGACGCCTTTCCAGCACGTGTAATCTCTCGTTTTGGTGGTTCGAATTGGCTAGCCAGATCTCCCGATTTGACTATCCCGAAAATCTCTTTTTGAGGATATTTGAAGTTGTTGGAGGAATTAAAGAACAACATTCAAGCAGGAATTGATAACGCGTCACCACAGTTATGTAAAATATAAGCAAAAGAGCCATTATTTGCATCAACACCGATGCGGAATTTAACCAAATTAATCGAAACAAAATTTATAAGTAGGATTAAACATAAGCAGTTTAAAACTCAAAGTTAAAGCGACAGAAAATCAGATGACTGTTTTTGCCCCACTCAATATTTAAATTTTATTAACACTACTATACTAGGTCGTACTTAATGTTCTTAGTCTGACACAGCGATGGTGGTATAAATAGCAAAAATTGAAGTGTATTGGGAACTTGAATTTGTCATATGAACACATGTTTAATTTAATTTCTGATCATTCGTATAGTAGAAGTTGTTCAAAAAAGATGCCTCAATAATTTTTTTTGCAATGGAAAAATTAGAAATTTGTGGTGTGATTAAATTACATAAGAAAGGTGGCAGTGCTCCTTCATATGCAACAGTAAAAATTTGAAATGCTAAATTAAAATGTGGACGTTCAAAAACTGCAACAACAGAAGAAATCATAGCTAAAGCACATGGTATAGCATTAAGATGATCGACGAGTGGAAGTGCGTGAAATACGTAAAGCAATAGGCATTTTAAATGACCGAGTCCATTTTATTTTGAGTCAAGAATTACAGATGAAACAGCTTTCTGCAAAATGAGTGCCGCATTTCTTAACAGTTGATTAACAACGCATTCGAATGAAAATTTCTGAAGCTTGTTTGGATCGATTTAAGCGAAATAAAATGGATTTTAAATAAAATGGATTTACGAGAGTGGATCCATAATTAATGATCCTAACAAATAAAACAAAACAAATTTGGGAAAATTTTCTTTATTTCTAAACATAATCTCCCTTTTGCTCGATACAATTTTCCCAGCGATAGCTTCGATACCCTTTTTCTAATGGGTGTTTTTTTTTAGAGTGTCACAACTTTGAGTTGGCATATACTGCTTTATTTGACAACCCATTTAACAGCTGATAGTTGCTTTTTGTTTAGTTTGCTTTAAAATTTTGTTATGAATCGACTTACACTAGAGCAACGCGTGCTGCGAAAAGTTGTTGAAAATTGATGTACCAGATTGCGCCTTCTACGCGCCAGCCGTGGCGGCCACATGGCAGAAATCATAATTAAACATTAATTTGATAAAATTTTCTTTCCAATAAAGCCCGTTTTATTGATATTAAAAATATATTTCCTTGTTTTATTATGACTTAAACTTTTGTCACTCTACAAAAAACACCCTTTACTAGACCAAGTGGCACCTTGAATATAAAACATCTGTTTTTTCACCAAAGTCATTTTTTTTCAAAAGACTGCCGACATCTATACGCCTGGTCGGCTAATTTTTACCGACCTGACGTATTACTTTTGATCAAACATGGATCCATCACTACACACCAAAGACAAAAGAACAATGGAGTGAAGCTGGTGGCAGTGTAATAAAGAAGGAAAAAACAATTCAATCAGCCGGCAAGGTTTTGACAACCTCTTTTTGGGATTACAAATGTATTTTATTGATTGACTATCTTTAAAAAGGTAAAAGAATGAATTAGGAATATTATTGTACCCTCCTGGATCAATTAAATGTGCAAATTTAAGAAAAACGTCCTGTTTACAACAGAAAAAAAAGTTGTCATCAAGGCAACGCACCAGAACACAAGAGTGTTTTTATAATGGAAACAATCAACGAACTGAAGTACGAATTGTTTGATCACACACCTTATTCTTTTGATTTAGCTCCCTGCAATTTCTACCTGTTCCCGAATAAGAAAAAATTTGTGGCTGGCAAGCATTTTGCCTCAAATGAAGATGCAGTTGCAAGTGTATACTATTATTTTGCAGAGCTTAAGGGAAAGTATTTTAGTTAAGGGATGGAACTGCTACAAAAGCGTTGGGCTAAGTGTATCAAAGTTTCAGTAGATAATATGGAAAAATAAACAAAATTTTAAATATTTAACACTTATTTATGTGAGCATTGTGTTGTAATGGTCAGTGTTGCCATATTTTAAGCCCTTCATCTTGTACCACCTTTCAACTCCCCTCTATCCCCTTTCCAAACATAGCAACACATTAATTAGAAGGAAGAATTTCTTAAGTGTTGCATCTCCTTCAAAAAATAAAATTTCATTAAACCTATTTTTTATGGATTAGACTTTTTATTTAATTTCTAAAAAATTTTAATATTTTTGTCTGAGACACTTCGGCGCTTTCGACTGTGTCATTCAGAGACAATTAAATAATTAACAAAACTAGTAAGCTTTGATTTTTAATAGATTTGGTAGGTTTAGTGATTTGCCTAAACACAATTATTTCAATTAAAAACAAAAATTCAAAACGGGAAAAAAATATATTTTTTTTAAGCTGAAATTTAAGAAAATTCATGGATAAATTCCAAAGTTTTGACCAAAAGTGTTAAATAAAATATGTAAATTTTTTACCTTTACCGATATAGTCAAACTAAAGAAGACGGAAATCTAGGAAAACAAATTTATGAATAAAAATTCTTATAATAATTCAGAATGTAAAAAAAACTTATCCATAATTAATGAAAAAACATAAACAAGTAAACAAAAGACTAAACTCAGCTGTGCCTAATCTTTATTGAAGTAAAATTATGGAGGTGTACTTTTTTGGACATGAATACAAATTTTTTGGTGAAAAAAAAAATTGAGGTGAAAAACATTATTCAGGTGAAAAAAATTTGTGGTGAAAAAAATTTTTTGAGGTGAATACAAAATATAAACAAAATCACTTCTAATATACTGGTAAAAAAATATGAGGAAATATTTTACTTGCCGGTCGCCAATTTGTATGGAAAATTTAGAGGTACCTTCACATTTTCTCTCATAACTTTTTACCCGCTGGACCGATTTTGCTCATTTTCAATACTATCTGGGTAAATATGGGCAACCCCACTTGCGTCTTCGCTTCGTGGTCGCCATTTCAGACAGACATACAGACAGACAGACAGACAGACAGACGGACATTCCTAAATCGACTTAAAATTGCAAAAGGATCACGAATATACATACTTAATGGGGTATTAGAACTATATTTCTACATGTTACAAACGGAATGATAAACTGATATATACCCTCACCATATATATTGTGGAGGGCATACACTCACCAAAAAAAGTCTGTAATGTCAACTGAAAATTTTGCTGTTATTACGGGAAATTCTGCTAATTTGAGCCCAGCGGTATTTTTTGCATATCATAGCAACACATGTCTGCTGACGTGTAGTACAATGAAATTAGTAGAAAAATTAGTAGCCGCTACTAAATTTTAGTACACTTTTTGTAAAGTGGAATTTAAAATCTGTTTGCTAAAATCAGGAAAAAAAAAAATACTAAATATTATTAATATTAGTAAAAAGCTTTGAATTTTTTTTTTATCGAGCATCAAAAATGTTGATTATATTTTTTAAATAACGAATTAATCGTTTTGTTTTAATTTGGTAATTTCTGTTTTGAAAAATATTTTGGTCAGTTTTTTTTTACTTTTAAGGTTTAATTTTAATTGTTTTTAGGGCGGATTTTTAGAACTAAAAAACCTTTTTTGTGCTTTTTTAAGTGGATGTCCTCTTTTTAGACATGAGTCGGTTATCTTAACTTCCGATACCTTTTTAAATATATGTAAACTTTTAAGGAAATTTAAGTTTGTAGGTGTAAGTTTTAATTAGAAATAACATTTCCTTCAATATCCACGTTTTTAAAATTAGTAAAATTTTTTGCTAATTTTAGCAAATCGGTTTTCAAAAATTTGTAAAATGATTTCTGAAAAATATTCTGTAAAAATTCTGTAATATGTAAAATGTAAATAGCAAAAAGATTTGCTAAATAATAATTTTTTACTAAAAATCAGTACAAAAATAGTAGAGTGGGATTGAAAACCGTTTACAAATTTTTCTACTAACTTTTTTGTCTGAGTGTACAACTAATTCAGAATGTAATTTGCTAGTTCAGCTGGTCAAAATACATAATTTTCCCCTATGTAGTCGTCCTCAGCGCGTCAAAAAATTTATTTATTTTGTTAACTAGTGTAATTTAAATTCAACATTTTCCAAAAATAATAATATTTGCAAATCAAAATTATAATTTAAACATTTTTATTTGAGATTACTATATTTGTTTGCAATAATTTTGAAATATATTTTTTGAAATAATTATATTAAGTTAATACATTATTTGTTTACATACCCAATGAAACTGTTGTAATCTAAATGATTATCATTTATTTTTAGAATATATTACGTTTTTATAAAAAAAAGTTTTCTCTTTTCTAGCTTAATTTTTTACATATTAACAAGAAATGTGTTTATTGTAAAATTTATTCACCAAAATATATAAAAGCACTTAGAAATATGTTAATAACACATGGTTTTCTTACAAAAAAAACTTTAAATTTTAAAATAGAGCGTGTATTACGAAAACAAACTATTTACACTTTATTTAAATAAATTAGCACATTATTTGAAAATATTTGTTAATTTGTCTCGCAAATATAAACTACTTTGGCATTTAAAAGAAATTCAGCTATTTTTCTTTTTGTAAGTAATTTTCTAAATTTATGACATTTGTTGTTATATTAAAAATTTTAATTCAATTATTAAAAATTTAATTTGTATATGTAAATTTTTACAAAAAAAAAATTTTGGTTTTCGTTGATATTGTGTGCAGCGTGATTAGACGCCGATTAAGAACTGAAATTCATATGATTTTGACTCGATGAAAAATAAGGAATATATTTTGTTTAATTTTTATTTCTTTATTTACTTGAGAGTGAGAGTATCAAACAAAACAAATATATTAAACGTGATTAAACACATACAATAATAAAAACAAACAAAAATTATTAAATTAAACTAAATCAAAGAGCAGCAAGCAGTTGCTAACAAGCTGTATAACACACACATTACTTATGCCACCTCTGCTATTTAAGCAATTATCATTGATAATTATAATTGCTACTAAATATTCAATGAGTGTCAGTATTTGAGCACATGTGTGTAATTGAGCGTAATTATTCTACACTCATACAATCGACTAAAGAAGAGCCACATGAAATAGTTCTCTTAAAAAATATATATTTTTCTTCTTATCAATCCAATACTAAAACGATCTGTGTTAAAGAATATTAATAAATTTTTCGGTTGAAGAAGGGGCAGCATATAACTTAGTCGATAAATTTGTAACATATCGAATTATAAGTTCAATATGGGAAAAATATTTAAATTCTTTTATTTCTCAAACTAGAGAAAATAATTTCAGTCGGTTTGTGAAAAATTGTTCAGACTTTCAGTATTAAAATTACATTTAATCCCTCTATTAAGATTTTGTGAGCCTGTTTACAATGCGCATTGTCCATGTCTTACCGATTGCAATGAAATTAGGAACAGGCATAGCTGACGTAATTTCGAGCTTAAGTTTGGACGTTAGATCTCACAGATCCCAATGTCACGCTCCCTCCCAAAAGGTAGGAAACTTTTTGCATAGTAGAGCGTGTGTGGGTTTTCTAAAGTATTTAACTTAAAGTATTTAACTAAATAAATATTCCATTAAATTTAAACAAATTAAAAAACTACATTCGTTTAAAGTATAAATTTAGGAAATAAAATAATTTTTTCGATTTTTTACTCCCAGATAAATATTTTCTTTTAAACTCATTAAGCTCATCATATGCTACTTATTAAAGGTAAATTTAGTTATTGCATTTTTCATATATTTTCTTGAGTTCTTCCCAGTTTTTACGGAAATAATATGTTTTGTATTTCAAATTATTTCAGTGCAGGGTATTTAAATATTCATCAATGCCGGGTAAAATGTTTCTTATTGTTTCTATTTTTCAGTTTATATTGACTTTATGTGTGTTCGCATTTTTTTGCGGCTACTTCTAATGCCCCAGTATTGCCCAAGTAAAAAAGTTTTTATATAATTATATGTGGTTTTGTCTAATAATATATTATTATATGTATAAATACATATGTCGGTACACTCAGAAAAAAAAGTTTGTAGAAAAATTTGTGAACGGCTTTCAATCCCACTTTACTATTTTTGTACTGATTTTTACTAAAAAAATTAGTATTTTAGCAAAAAAAAAAAATACTAAATTTAAAAAAGTGGATATTGAAGGAAATGTTATTTCTAATTAAATTGCCTTAAAATGGTACATCCCAGCAAAACTACACATTACCAAATAATGTGTAAAGTAATGTGTAGCCATAGGGGCACATGGATTACTTTAACACCTTACTTCACTGATGAATTTAAGTATTTAGCAAAACTTTTTGCTATTTACATTTTACAAATTACAGAGTTTTAACAAAATATTCACAAATTTTTGTTGCTGATTTCAAAAATCATTTTACAAATTTTTAAAAACCGATTTGCTAAAATTAGCAAAAAAAAAATGACTAATTTTAAAAAAGTGAATATTGAAGGAAATATTATTTCTAATTAAATTGCCTTAAAATGGTACATCCCAGCAAAACCACACATTACTAAATAATGTGTAAAGTAATGTGTAGCCATAGGGGCACATGGATTACTTTAACACCTTACTTCACTGATGAATTTTACAGGCGATAAGCCTTAAAGTAATGTATACACCCATTACTTTAGAGGTGATAATGTAAGGGGTTACTTATGTGGTTACGGGAATGGAAAAATTAAAAGATTTTTAAAAAGAGAAATTTCTATTAAAAAATAAATTATTACAAATATTTTAAACGTTATTAAAAATAATGTGGTCAAGATGGGAACCAGGGAACTCTGGTTGCCAGGCAAGAACTCTACGCACTGAGCTATCGATGCATATAGTATTTGATTGTTTTAAATTTAAATGAGTTGTTGCGCTTCGTATTTTCGCTAGTGTTACCCAAACAAACATACATTATCCTTTTGCTTACAAAAAAACACAAAGTAATGTATATAAAAATATACATTTATAAATTATATATTATGTACTCAATAATCAGTAACTTATTACTTTATGCTTGCAAATTATGAAGAAGGTAACTAGCTATCATTACAAGGTAACGCATGACAATATCGCACCCATTACCAAAGTTTTGCTGGGATAGATTAAAAAAGGGATCGGAAGTGAATATACCGACTTATGTCTGAAAATAGAACATCCACTTAAAATAGCACTAAAATGTTTTTTTAGTTCTAAAAATCAGCACACAAAAAAAATTAAAATTTCACCTTGAAAGTAAAAAAAATATTGACTAAAATATTTTTCAAAACAGAAATTACCAAATAAAACAAAATGATTAATTAGTTTATGGATTTTAAAGGCTTAGATTTTGTTTTTAATTTTGTATAAAATATTTTTTGAAAAAAATAAATGAAATTAAAAAAAATTTGATGCTCGATAAAAAAAATAAATTTAAAATTTTGTACTAATATTAATAATATTTAGTAATTTTTTTTTGCTGATTTTAGCAAACAGATTTTAAATTTAACTTTACAAAAAGTATACTAAAATTTAGTAGCGGCTACTCATTTTTCTACTAATTTCAGTGTACTACACGTCATCAGACTTATTTTTGGTGAGTGTAGGGTAACATCATCTAATTATATATTGATTTGTATAAAATTAGATATGTTTTATATGATAAGATATGGTGTATATTATATTATATAAAATTATATAACACTATGTATAATTATATATGGCTTATAATATATGATGGAATATAAAAAACATTTTTTGATATGGCATGAATTTAATTCGACCCACATGGCTGAATTTAATTCGACCCACAATTTTACAGATCAAAATATATCAGCTGGAAATTGCAGTATAAATTGCGGCAGATAATTTTTTTTCACTCGGGTAGTTTTAAAGTGCATGTAATGGACGCAGTTATTATTGTTTCTGTTAAAGTTTTTAGAAACATTATTTAGGCAAATTTTTTATTTAATTCGCCTCGTGCTATATACAGGTTGGTTGAAAAGTTCCTGCGCTCACCAAGAGATGGCACTGCTAGCTCCAAACTTTTTTTTTCTCAAGTTGGTATAACTGTCCTGAGAACACATGCAAAGTTGCAAGTCATTCTGTCAATTCTTTCTTTTTTTACAAGCCATTTGAAGTTGACGTGTCATTGATTTTTTTTAATATGGAAAAAATTTAATATCGTGCAGTCATTAGATTCTTTGTTTTGAAGGGTTTAAAAGCAAAGGAAATTTATGAACAATTGTTAGAAGTGTATAAGAAGTCCTCACCTTCAAAACGCAGCGTTGAATTCTGGGCTGATGAATTTAAACGTGGTCGTACCAGACTTGAAGACGGTCCACGCGAAGGACGACCAAAACTGCAACCACAGCAGAAATCATTGAGCAGGTACATAATATGGTTAGTGAAGATCCAAGTTTGACTAAGCGTGAAATTGCTAATGCCATAGGCATCTCAGACGAACGAGTACTCCATATTTTACATGAAGAATTACGTATGAAAAAACTGTGGAAAGTTAGTGCCGCACACATTAACAATTCAACAAAAACTGGATCGAAAACAAATTCCTCAGCGTAATTTGGAGCGTTTTAAGCCGAATACAAGAGACTTCTTGCGTCGTTTTATAACTATGGATGAGGCTTGGATCTACCACCATGATCTTAAATTGAAACAAGAACGTTTACAGTGGACTGAAGCTGGTTGTTCAGCTCCAAAGCAGGTAAAGTCACAACGATCAGCAAAGAAGGTTATGGCATCAGTTTTTTGGGATGCAAAAGGAATTTTGTTGATTGATTATCTTCAGAAAGGTAAAACAATCAACTCTGAATATTATTGCAGCCTTTTAGATCAGCTGGATGAAAAAATTCGTGAGAAAAGACCTGGTTTAAAGAAGAAAAAAAATCATTTTTCATCAAGACAATGCACCTGCTCACAAAAGTGTTTTGACGATGGCTAAATTCAAAGAATTAAAGTAGGAATTGCTTGAACATCCACAGTATTTACCAGATTTGGCTCCCAGTGACTACTATCTCTTCAGAAATCTCAAACAATTCCATCGTGGAAAGCATTTTTCGTCGAATGAAGAGGCCATAGCAGCCGTAGACGGTAATTTTGCAGAGCTTCCGGAAAACCATTATAAGGATGGGATAAAATTCTTCCAATCATTGGAACAAGTGTATTGAGCTTCTAGGAGATTATATTGAATAAAAAAATATATTTCGTAACAAAAACAGTATTCTTTCATTTCGAGCGCAGGAACTTTTCAACCAACCTGTATAAGAACTACTCATATTTTTCGTATCCCTATCAGCTGATATATATGCATATATGGCCTGTTATCATTTATGAAATATATCTATGGTAGTTGTTGTTTTTGTAATTATTGTTATCTTGGTGGTAATGAAAAGAGTGTACAAATATCTTTTCTTTTTTATTTAATTCAACATGTGTTATTAATACGTAGTTTATAAAATGATAATATTTTAATAAATTTGTTAGGTTTTTTTTTGTTTATTTTGGAATTTTCTTATTTTTAATAGCTGAAGTTCATTTAAGTTTATCAACAAATCTTAATAAATGTTACATGATTTTTGCTGGTGGTCGGTGGAAATTTCTTTATGATGCGGAATACAAAAAAAAGAAGATAATTATATTGTTGAATAAATACTATACAACATACTTGGGATTTTTTCATTGTCATAGAAATTTCATATGCATTATAATTTCATTAGCATTTACTGCTAATTAAATTTTTTGGCATTAGTATTTGGGTAATAATACACATTCCGACAATACAAATTTCGTTCGCTGTTTAAATCCATTTCTTTTCCTGTGTTTAACATTCCAATTGTACTCGTTCCCCATTCCATATCATTCCCAGTTGGAGCAACGTTCCATTCCATTAGCAAAAGCTGATAATTTGTCGTATGAAGTAAATTGAAAAAACCCACCCTGTGGTTTTATATTTCTAAAGAAAGATTTATTTTGCAATTACAAGGTAAGTGGAAATGAAAAAAGAAAGGGAAAATTGTGAGTATTTACACTTCGGTCAAATAAGACATTAATTTAACATGGTGGTGTCATGAAAGGTAAATGGTTATCCAAAGCTTATGAGTACAGACATAATTAAGTACTTACCAAAAAAGTAATGAAATAAGTAGTTACTTGTAATATTAAAATTAGTGCTTAGCAATATGGGCCAAAATAAGTACATACTTGTAATGAAAACAATATATTAAAAATTTTAAAAAATTAGGTACAATAAAGAAAAAATTTGATTAGTTTTTCCTCATTTATTTTTACATGAGCTGCATTTCGCGTATTAGCTGTTCATCATATCACGATGATATAAAAGGAACTTGAGGCAAATAATATTGTCCTTTGTGCCTTTATAGATATATATATATAGAGCCACAGAAATATATAGGGTCTTACCATGCAATTAGGGGGCCATGTTGAGAAAGGATATCTCTTCAGTCTTACCGGATTAAACTTTAGAGATGCTCGGGTCTAGGGTAAACACATTTGGTAAAAAATACATATAGGACCGTAAGGGCGACCAGAGGGTGTCCTCAAGGCGGTGGCTTATCGTCATTACTATGGACATTGGTCATTGATGAGATGCTCGAGGATCTAAAAAACTTATGGATATGCAGACGATCTTGTTATCTCCGTCGTTGGACGATTTCGGAGCGTATGCAGCAGGCTGCGAACTTTACTCTTCGTGGTGTCAGAAAATGGGCTTATCTATCAACCCATCAAAGACCATACTGATACTATTTACGAACAGAAGGTAAATTACCTAGGTTCTTGGTTAATCCCTCACCTGGAATGATCATCTTTACTCGATGTCCAAAAAGGCACCAGGGCGTTCTATGCCTGCCAGAGGCTCTTTGGAAGGATATGGGGTCTGAGACCGCGTAAGTGTATTGGTCATTCAATAATATTGTTAAACCTATGATCACCTATTCGGCTATTGCATGGTGGCCAAAGGTTAAAGGCGGGGGATACTCTCAAGAAGATATATCGGGTGGCGTGTATTGGTATTACGGGCGCCAGCGGGAAGTGTCCTATGTATCCCACCGTTGCATATTTCCGTAATGGAGGCGGCCATTATGGGCTCGACCAGACTTAGGGAATCCGGTAGTTTGAATTATTGTCACCTAAGGGGTCGCATGAGGAGCTCCAAGATCGTTATAGACGATCTGATTTCAAGGGTCGCGGACAGGATTTTACCGGAACAAGTTCTCGTCAGAAATTTAGACATGATGTCGTTTAATAGGAGCATGTGGACCGACCGATCTTGGGACCCTGAACTTGATGGCTTGAAGCAGGCGAATGTGGACATGGGTGCGGGGGTTTTTGGACCTGGTAGATTCATGGCCATACGGGGCACGAGGAAAACGAAAGGGCGGACTGCCTGGCCAACTGTGGGGCTCGTCGACCCTTTATCGGTCCTGAAGCTTTCTGTGGTGTGCCCACATTGGGTGAGGACCAGGTTGTGGAGAGAGTCGTTGGCCACGGAAGAAATTCTCGTGCCAACGCCATGCCAAGAGATTTACATCTCTGCCCAGTGGAGGTTCGGGGCAACTACTTGGTAGGAAGGACTTACGCACCTTAACGGGGTACTTTACTAGACACTGCGATCTCCGGTACCAACGGTACAAGAAGAGACAATCGGACACAGATATTTGTGGATTTTGCGAATTGGAGTCGGAGACGTCGGAGCATTTTCTCTGCGAATATCCCAGGATTTCTGTTAGAAGACTCAAGTTTCTGACATTTGGAATATTTAACCTGGTGGGATTCTTAGCTTTATCGGTAGCTTAGCCCTTTAGGGTAGCTCTAGACAATACGTACTTTCTCATTATTATAAGTTATATAATACAATACTAAAAGCTCATAATTTATATTATTCTTTATCAGTTATTACTTAACAAAATGCCAGCAGCACATTATTTTGAAGCCTCTAAATAAGTAGTGATATATATCAATACAAGTAAGTAGTGATATATCACAATAATTGTAACGTATTACTTTAGATTTCAAAGTTAAAGGATATCCTTTAACAGGTAATACCTGAAATAGGTCCAACCACTTACCTAGATTTTGCTGAGTATTTAAGAAAATTATTAATCACACTTGCCCATGTTTTACGTTATTTATTTATAAAGTTTTAACTTCTACTGCATTACAGTGTAGTAGCTTATTAAAGATATAGGTCAAACTAAAACTATATGTTAAAGTTAATATATATTATTTATAAATAAATCATGTTGTACTCTGTACCATAGAGATTATTTGCAGAAAGAGAAAGTTGATTTTTATAAAATTACTAAAATAAAACACAATTACAGAAACGCATGCAAATAGTTTAGGCAAAAAAATCCACTGAATTATTATCAGAGCAAAAAAAAAGAAAAAAAAACAATGTAATAAAAATTTAAAGGACAATTTGATAAGAAACTGATTAAATTTAATAGTAAATTAATAATATAATACAAAATATTGGTGTAAAAATTTTGCAAGATTAGTAAATTATATATTTATTTTTTTGTTACGTAATAATTTAATTAACTCAAAAGTAGTATTGATATTTAACAACAAGTGCAAATGTGGGGGAACTTGGGGTGATTTTGGAATAGTTTTGTTTAGTACCGAAAAAAGTACCAATGAGTATATTTATTTTTCAAATTATTTAAGGGAATATGTTTCCTAGAGTGGTTGGATTCCTAGTTTTAGCAAATTAGTAATTTCTCTTTTGTTGGATTTTCGGTGTTTCTTCTAAACAAAAAATTTTTTGGTATTATGAGAAATGTTAGGGAAAACTAATAGTTGCAAAAATATAAATAAAATTATTTCTATGAAATTTTGTAAACATATTAATCTCTTCTAATCTTTTACAAAACTTGCAAAATTACTAAAATTAAAATTAATATTAGGTTTGGACAAAAATTTATTTGTTTAAAAATTTTAACAAGGGATCTTTTCTTGTAATAAACGCTCGTTACCTTTTGCATTATTTGCAAGTATAAATTAATGAGTTACCGATCATTGATAACATATTGCACGATTTATAAACGTAAAAAAAATATTAAAATATTTCTTAAATTCTATTTCTTGACTGATTACTTTGTGCTTTTTTGTAAGCAAAAGGGTAATGTATGTATGTTTCGACATCACGAACGAAAACACGAAGCACAACTCTTCATTTATGTTAAAGGCAATCAAATGTTATATGCATCGATAGTTCAGTGGGTAGAGTCTTCATCAAGCAACCAGAGTTGCCAAGTTCGATTGCCACCATAACCTCGTTATATTTAATAACGTTTGAACTATTCGCAATCATTTTCTTTTTAATAAAAATTTATTTTATCAAAATCTAATTTTAGATATATTACTTTTCCTATCCTTGCAACCATATAAGTAACCATTTACTTTATCACCCCTAAAATAATGGGTCCATGCATTACTTTGAGGGTCATCGTCTGTAAAATTCATCAATGAAGTAAGGTGTAAAGTAATGCCTCGGCCCCTATGGTTATATATTACTTTACACATTATTTGGTAATGTGTGGTTTTGCTGGGTAATACGGATTGTTTATAAGTTGCACTATTTGGTGACAATATCCAGTACATGAAATTAAATTTTTAATTGTTTTATTTCCTTATTCTTTAAAACCAATTAAAGCCCGTATATGTTCACCAAATATCTAGGGCCATGTAAAATTACGTATATTTAAAAATTACTATTTGCTGTAATTTTTAACTAATTGACCGTGTTCCGCTGCTGGTCTTAATAAAAATTAATTGTGTAATGAGTAGATTTTTATAAAAAAAAAACTTTAATTGAGTCACCCTGTTACAGCATAATGTGAAAAAATTACTATTTTAGATATAAAAACTTTTCGCAGCGTGTGATTTCTGATTTCACCTAAAAAAAAAATCAATAAAAATGCTTTAAAGTTAGTTCTTCAACGATTTAAAATTTTGTTATTTATATTTCCTATTTCTATGTACACTCAATGAATGAAGTGTGGATAATTGTAAATGCGACGACACTCAAAATAGTTTGTAGTTTTAATTAACTGAAAATGTAATTTAAAATAACTGAAGAATCACTTAAAAACCGGTCTGCTAACTATTCCGATAAAAAAGAACCCATGTAAGGAAGATCAGATCTCTTTAGATATAATTGTAGCTGATCTAATTAGATCACGAAATTGGGGATACATTTGAGGTCTCATTATGTCTGATCAAATTTCGTCTGGACATATAATATGTATTAAAATTCAATAATAAATTTAGCATATTTATGAAAATATGAACAGATATGGCAGCAGATATGATTCTATATAACCAGATCAGCTCATATTTGACCATGAAAATCACACAGTTTTACAGAACCCTTTAGATATAAACAAATTTAGATCTGATCTGATCCGGCCATAAAGTGTATTACTTATCACATATGATCAGAACTGGCACCAGATCTAATCTTTTTTAACACGGGACCTTAACTTTTATTTTAACTGTGATTTTTTTTATTTTGTGTATTTTAAATATCAGTTAAAGGTAATGATTTTCCTTTATTTCTTTTTTTAATTGTCAACAAATTAACTACAGCTTGTAAAATAAATGACTTCAATTCTTTGTTTATTTAAATTAACCGCTAACGCTTGCGCAAAAATAACCTTCCGATGTTTTTTGGCTGTAATTTAAAAAAAATGAAAAACTTTGACTCTTCTTGTGGATTATTTTTATTTGGTCTTTTAATTTTTTTTACATCAAGTCGAGAATATGATGTCATGTAAATGGCCGCCGCCACAGTTGATTTTCATTTGAGCCCTTTTTATGGCATTTTCCATCACTTTGGCCAAAACTTCCGGCGATAGGTCCTCATATTCTTGACGTATATTGTCATTAAGAGCTGCAAGAGTCTGAGGCTTGTTGACATAAGCCCGCGACTTAAAAAAGCCCCACAAAAAGAAGTCTGGAGCGGTCAAATCAGGCGATCTTGCTGGCCAGTGCAAATCGCCAACACGGGAGATTAGGCGCCCGGTTAATGCATCCTTCAGCATATCGGTTGTGGCACGTGTAGTGTGTGGCGTTGCACCGTCCTGTTGGAACCACATGTTTTCCAATCCCAATTCATCTTCGTGGGTTACACGCGGATTTTCAGTGCCCCAGAAGCGTAAATTTTGCTTATTTACGTACCCGCTAAGATAGAAATGGGCCTCATCACTCATGATTATTTTTGATGAAAAATCATCTTCATTATTGCTCAAATAAATAGTCACCAATATTCCGCGTTCTGGAGCAGTGTAGCGTAACATTGTTTATTAACGTGTATTTCGCATGTGTTTACTACACAAATGTCAAAACAGAACTGACATTAGGGGCCAATCGCAAAATTTATAGCATTTTCTGAAAGGAGGATTACTTTTGCGCCACCTTGTAGTTACTGTGAACTGTTAAAAATGAAATGGAAAATGTAGTAAAAACAATTACAAATGCCGTAAAAAACAGACATAAAAACTTTTGTTAAACTAGCAGTGCCATCTCTTGGTGAGCCCAGGAACTTTTCAACCAACCTGTAACTAATAAACGATTTAATGATTTTTTAACTTGAAGATGGCAACACTGTATTTTTTTATTTGTCATATTAATCGTAATGATGCAAATCAATGATTACTTAACCATACGGTACTCGTTTCTATGTATTTTTTTTGTCGTTTTTCAGAAAAATATTGTTTTTATAAAACAAACAATTTATGAAAACTTGTTTATTAACTACAAAAAGAGTCAAAACAAAATGCCCAATAAAAGTGTTACATAGATAATGATTTTATTGTTGATTAAACAACAAACCACTATAAAACACAATGTATACTATCCAAAAATATTATTATTTTTGCTTAAAATTTTTATCCGGAATTGAAAACGGGTCGCTCCTCTTTTTGTAAATTTTCGTCTGACGATTGTTTATAATTTGGGCAATAGTTTCTATTATAAACAAAATACAATTAAAAATATCACATTTTCCATATAAAAATGGTTCTTACCAATTCTTTTCATCAAATATGGAGGGTCCATTATTTATTAAACAAAAACAAATAACTTCTTTTGTTTAAATGACAATTTTTTGCAAAAATGTTTAAAATGAAAATAAACACAAAGCAAGAATGTCATTTTAAAATAGGTTTAAAATAGAGTCGAATCAATTTTAAAATTCTTTTATTTAAACAAGGTTTAAAAAAGGTATTTTAAGCTAAAATTCGGTTATGAATACAATTTTAGCAAATTTTGCATAAAATTGATTTGAAATACTGTTTAAAATTTTTATGAATACCGCTGTAACTATTTAATCATTTAAAACCAAATGTAAATAAACTACGGTCAGTTACAATAAATATATTTGGTGTGTATAATTGAAAAGTAATCAACTGTCTTTAACTATATTTGTAATAGATAATTCTATATTTAGTATAACATTTAGAATAATGAATGCATATATGAAAATATTTATTTTAAAAAAAAATATATATTTAAATGTATACTTTTTGTTATCAAAATAATTTTGTTGCATTAATCACCGTTCTATTGATAATTTTAGTGTCCGTTTCAAAGCTGAAATCTTTATATAAATATTTGAAAATTAATTAACATTTTATTTAAAACTCATTATCTGTTTCATGTCTATCAGACTGTTCATGTCACATTTTAATGGTTTTTATAAAATTCAATTGTTTTTTTTATTTACCTAATATGCTAGAATTAAAGAATAAGTAAAAATTTATACAAATATTTAACAGATAAGGTACAAAATTTTAAAAATTTTGTGAATTTAAGTAATTAAATGTGTATTCAAGCGTAGTAAGCTGTTAAGGTTTTAAGTGGAAAAAATGTTTATACGCTATATAAAAATTTACATATTTTTGATGTTGCACGTAAAAATTGTGAAGAATTTGCTTTTAAGCGAATTTAATAATATACTTTAATTTTTCTGGAAAAAGGTAACATTTGTGATAAGTGTGATTGTGTCTTACCGCCGGTCTGGATTAAACATAAATATCTTAGTAATACGTTAAATATGTCGGCAGAATAACGCCAAGCTTATGTTAAGGGTAAGAGAAAATAAGCTTTCATATTTTAAAAAATTTCAAGGAAAAGGCTTCTTCTACGACTACTTGCAATTACCTTTTTATAGTTACAAAATTGTTATATTTTTCCTTTATTATTATTTATTAAAATTTCTTTAAATTCCCTAATTTTTGTTTTGTTTTTTTTTTTATTATTCTATTTTTTTCTTTTGTGGTGCCTTTTTTAATAATTGTCAAATAAAAATGAGATCTGAGTGTGACGTTTTATTTTAGTATAGATTGGGGGTTGTTTTCAAAATAAAAAAAAATGTTCACCATCACAATTCAAATTTCAATTAAAAACTTTTTAAGTTCGAGCGAACAACAGTTTACTATGCTGAAGAGACAAATGCAGTGTTGGTTTGCAGAAAACTAAAATCTATGTCTCCTAGAAACATAATTAAGATTTTTATGACCAAATTTTCTATGTATGCCTTATCATTCATTCATCATTTTTATAGCCATTCAAATGTTTAAGACGCATTAAATTAAAATAACGCAACTGCATTGTGGTCTTTCATTCAGCACGTGGAAAGTTTTTTGTATTTAAACTAACTGAACACAATTATAGATATGATATTTTTATTTATACACACAAAAAAGATAATATTTCTTACATTCATAATAATTATTTAAAGATCAGTATTACAAATTAGTTTTAATATTGAATTTAGTAATTTTAGCAAAAATTTTTACAGACTGTTCTATTGTTCTATAGAAATAATAAAAAAGTCTTTGAAACTTTTCTTGTTTTGCTAAAGCTAATATTTCTTTGGATTTAACCATTTAGATATGACAAATTTTACTTAAATTTATATAAAATTTTGTAAACATAAGAATATATTTTTTTGTCAACAAATATTTAGCAACCAATTTTTTTTTTGATTTTAGCAGGGTAAATGTCATTTTTGGTTTGAATTTTACTCAATTTTAAATAATATTTTGTATATTTAACAGTTATATTTTTCCTTAATTAACAAACATCTACTTTCGGCAGATTTTTCCCCTGTTCCCCCTCAAATATTTTGTTTTTAGTAGTTTTTTTACTATTCGTACAGATTTATTTTTATAATTATACCCTACAACGATCTATAAGTTTGTGGTAAAGTTCATAACTACCATAAAAAATGTTCATACCGACCGACTCGACAAAATCAGTGGCGTAGCTGGGTCATAAAGAGCCCATGTGAAATACACCAAATTGGGGCCCTAATAAAAAAGACTGACAAGTACAAAAAATATCATTAAGTGGTACATAGTTGGAGAAATTTTATTTAAATTTTCTTACGTGCTTTTACATTTGCAAAATTTTCTTTTAATTTTGATACATCTAATTTTGATGTCTTTTCGTGTTCTTTGGCAATCATTGCCAGATTGGGTAATCTGGATTAGCCTATCTTGTTTCTAAAATTATTAATTTTTTATTTGCTAGTGCTCTACCCTCTCAAATGATATAATAATTTATAATTATAAAGTTATTTAATAAATAAATAAATAAATTTTAATTATTTTTAATTTCCTAAATGATCTTTTAGCACTTGCTAAGGTCACTAGAATTGTGTAAAATAACAGCATTGCTGTGTAGACTTTCGTCATGTCGCTAAAATTTGTAATAATTTTTTGAAAAACTTGATGCATATTATGGTCTACTGCAGGGGTGCCCAAAAGTTCCTTATGAAAGATTAAACACCAATGCATTTAAAGAATAACTAATTTTCATTCAATATTTTTTATTGTAAAAACCAATACATACAAAGAAAAAAGAAATATTTTATATCATACGTTAAACAAAATCTACATTGATGATCGCTGTCGTCAATGTTTACCAGCAAAGCATACGAAAGTGTTGTTGCTTTGCACTTGCAAAGTTGTTTGTGTATTTCGTATTGCTATTGCTGAGTGCTCTATGTGTATTAAAATACACAGCCTATAGCTAAGAGCATTTACAAAAACAAATGAGCATCAAGAGCATAGGGCTTGGACACCCTTGGTCTACTGTTTTTTTCCAACATTTTGGCCTCAATAGGTTCATCCTTGTTTGTACTTTTTAAAGTCAAAAAAAAACTTCGTGTATTTGATTTTGTAATGGCAATCAAACAAAGCGATACATTATTAAATGCTGGACATGTTGTACAACATGATTGATCGTCTAAGGCCACTTTAACAGTTTATTTGATTATAAATATATTGAAATCCTTAAAATAATTTTCCTTTTAACATACAATTTTTTATACATTTAAAAAATACACAAATACATTAAACAAAAAAAATATTTTCTACTCTCAACAAAGGGCCCCTATCGGTCATGGGCCTTTGTGCAGTGCATTACCCAGCGACCATGAACTTACGCCACTGGACAGTAATTGTCGGTATTCCTTGTCAGAATAATTTGTTTGCTAACCCTGGCTCTCCCTGGCTTTTCTTTTACAGCGTTTTGAAGGCCAAATAGTTTGAAAATTATAATAGTTTTCCTTTTTTTTCACTATAAAATTGTTGAATGCATCGTACCAATTCGGAAAGCAGAACTCGAGGCCTAACTGAAAGACTAACCTTTCAGCGAATGACTTGGAAGGAAATCCGATATTTACTTAACCTACCAAAACTAAAATATCTGACCTAAAAATCTTTTTAAATACATTTTCGTAGACCGACTTTTCGTTATAACTATTGACTTATAATAATTATTAATATTTGAATAAGCGACGAGGCCCATAATCATCTAAATGGATACGTAAACAATACTCTGTTTGCTGTAATCGTTTCCGTGCCGTTAAAACGAACTTCACCGAGTTTCATTAGCCTTGATTCCGTAATAAACGGTGTTCTTAATTTCTGTTATAAAAATATGAAATAGGATAAATTTAGGTTAATACTGTAGTCCATTTTTGATTTCACAAAAACGGAATGGATACTGACCGGATATGGCATTCTGAAAACGGAATCATTCCGTATTTCACACGATGCAACGGTACGTAAACCTTCCGTGTTCGATGGACTTTCAACGGATTCGAATCAGTCAGAAATAATATTTAAAATACAAATATAAATAATTACAGGCATATGCAAAAACATTTTTTTTTTAATTCTTATAACAGTCTTATAAAGAAAATTTGTTGTTTTTTCACATGTTAATTTGATTTATAAGTGTGTTAAAAAATTCAATAAAATGTCTATGCATACGGCTATTAATATTTTAATATATTTAAAGAAAAATAAAAAATTTTAACTTTGGGTTATTTTTTTCTCTCATTTGGTAAGTTTTTTTTAAAAAAATTTTGGTTATAAAGAATTTTTGTCCGTGGCAACACTGAATGTGATTTGTGTGATGGGTGAGCGATACAGAACCATAATAAATGATTTTTCATTGCCTCAAATGAATAAATTGTGAATGAAGGAAATGAAGTTTCATCAGGATGTCGCGCGAAAATCGACATTTTAAAAGAAGTTTTCCTGGGTCGTCTAATGTCTCGTTTTGGCGAATTGCAGTGGCCATTAAGATCGCTGAATTTAATCGCTTCAGACTTCTTTCTTTGGGGTTTTTTGAAGTTCTCTTCAGAACGATCATCAACAATATCGGCGCCCACATGGCCGATATAATCTTCAAAAATTAATGGAATACAAATTTTAAAGGTCCTATTAACCATGAAATATTTGAATTATGCCGTTTCATTTTAAAGATGTAGCAAAACTAAATCTAGTGAATATTTTTGTGACCACCCTCTATTATATATTTCAATATATTTATTGCACCGCTAATTATAATACCTTACCGGAATTTGATCCCTTTCACGGCATATAACCACAAATCGTATTGTAATTTAGATGCCCGACGATCTATAACAGTATTAATGACTTTTGTATTCAGCAAAAATTCGAAAAATTTAAGAAAAATTTTTTTGTGTAAATAGTTAATTTTTTTTTGGTTGATTTAGTGGAAAAATATTGTGAGTGTAGACAATTTTTTTGTTAAGTTTGTGTTTGTATGTTTCATATTACAAATTGAAAAGATTTGCTAATTTTCATAAAATATATTAAAATTATTTGTATAAATTGTGTGAAAAAATTCAATAAAATATATCAATGGTCATAAGTTGATGCCTAGAATTATTTTTTTTTACAACGAGATAAATGCCACTCAAATTCTTTGCCATACAAAATCAATATTTCGTTCTTCTTTTGATTTGTAAATAAATTTGTATTTGAAGCAACCAACTTATGACCATCGATATTCCATGTTTTGTAATTGTGCTATTTGTTCCACATGATTACACTCTTTTGAGTTCAATGGTGTTATGACATCTCTTTAATATGTAGTACTATTTCAAAACTGTCGTATGCAATTAAAAATGATTTTCTGCATGGTAAATTTATTTTTTCTATATTATATGAGAATGTTATAATATAGAGCTTTCCATGCCAACGGTCCATACTAAAATATAGTTTATTGTGTCAAGGTCAAACTAATAGAGTTTTTTTTTTATATATGATATGAATGAAAAATGAAACAAAAAGAAATTTTGTAAAACGTAATAATGTATACGTGGAATATAAATATTTAATTAAACAACTGAATATTGACTTTCACGACTAAAAATATAATTTAGTATGGAAACAGTTATTGTAACTGCTAGAAAACGATTGGCAACAAAATCGGTGGCCGCAACTGATACTATTTTCTGGGTGTATCATATAGCATAAAAAATACTGTAAGTATAACATTGGTACGATAAAAGTTTTACTATAACCGGACAGTTTTAATGGATAGCCTCATATATGAAGTATAAATATTTACATTAGAGTAAGGCAAATATCAAAAAGTTTAAAATCTCAAACGACATAAAGTGTAAAAGTTGTTTATAAGAATATATGACATTTGTGAACGGATTGCCTCCAGAATTCATGTTTTTGAAACGTCAATTCAGTACAATTCTTACCATATATCGCTTTAAACCAAATCATGGGGCCGAAATTGTGACGATGCACATAGTCGATAAAGAAACAATAAATAAAAATGGCTTAAATTCGGCTATGCCGAATCTATGTATATCTTACCTTGTTCTCCACTGTTACAAATAATGTAAACAAATTTAGAAGTGAAATTATGGAGTTGAAATAATTGTTTGAGGTGACAAACTATATTTTATGATGTGAAAACAATTTTTGTGGAGGAAAAAATATTCATGGATTTAGTGGTGTAAAAAATTTCTTAGGTTAAAAATATTTAATATGAATATAAAATATTATTAACTTCTAAGCGTCTGTTGAATATGAAATTATACTTAAATACTTCGTATGAAAAATTAAGAGGTACCTTCACAATTTGACTCATAACTTTTTAACCGCTATACCGATTTTTCTCATTTACAATACCAAACTTCTCGGTAGGATTTTCATGAATCTAAAAGTTAGCAGTACACATTTTGCCCATTGAGGTGGCCATTCGATAGATATTGTATTAAAAAAGTAGTTTAAATGAATAGAAAAAGAACCAAATTATCACACATTTGGCAATTGGTTGTTGTTGTACCCTTCACCACAGGTGAAAGGGTATATATAAGTTTGTCATTCCGTTTGTAATTTCTACAATATTGATCTTAGACCCTACAAAGTATATATATTCTGGGTCCTTATGAAGAGCGAAGTTGATTTAATGATGTCCGTCTGTGTGTTTAAATGGGTTTTTCGAAGACCCCAGACATTATGAGAACTTGATTGTTATATATTTCAGTTACATGTGATCCATTCCTGTTTGCTATTGAAAATCAGACAGATCGGTTAATAAATGGCTGAGATATTAGCAAAAAACTTTTATATAACTGTTTATATACCTCTATTAACGATGATTTTCTTATGAGCTTCAATAGCTCAGTTGTCTAAACGCTATGTCACAAATACTATTTTCTTAGGCGCGGGTTCCATTCCCCGTCTATTCAACTTTTTTTTGTACAATTTTTTTATATTTTCTTAAGACTTTTTTTTTTGTTTTTTTTTACATTAAATAATTAATTTAAATAAAATTTGGCTAAAAACATAAAAATTTTTATAAAAACCCTCTGATAAAAACAAAATACAAACGGTTTTATTTCTATTTTTTGCTCCGATTTAAAAGAATTTATGAACAGATTTTTAAACCATTTTATTTCTCATATATTAAGAAAGTTTTATACATAATTTCCCTTTGAGTGCAACCATTTTAGGTCATAACTTATAATAATTTATAAAAAAAAATTATAAACTATTTTCCTTCAAATTTTTAAAATTAAGCTAAAGAAATTAAAAATATTTTTTAATAAAAAAGCGAAATAAAATCCCAAATACAAATTTGCCAGCTAAATCAAACGTTTTTGTAGAAATAAAACACATGGAGTTCTAGTGATTTCTTTTGACGATTTGTAGAAATTCTTTTCTTTCGCCTCTTCACCTTTTGTACACAAACAACAAACACTGACAAGGTTTTTTAAAGAAAAACCAAACAAATTTCTAATGAACGAAAACTTTTTATATACCTCTATTAACGATGATTTTATATGAGCTTAAATAGCTCAGTTGTCTAAACGCTATGTCACAAATACTTTTTTTTCTCTTAGGCGCCGGTTCGATTCCCCGTCTATTCATCTTTTTTTTTTGTACAATTTTTTATATATTCTTAAGACTTTTTTTTTGTTTTTTTTTTTACATTAAATAATTAATTTAAATAAAATTTTAAATTTATAATTAACAAATCCATAAATAGGCTAAAAACATCAAAATTTTTATAAAAACCCTCTGATACAAACAAAATACAAACGGTTTTATTTCTATTTTTTGCTCCGATTTAAAAGAATTTATGAACAGATTTTTAAACCATTTTATTTCTCATATATTAAGAAAATTTTATACATAATTTCCCTTTGAGTGCAACTATTTTAGGTCATAACTTATAATAATTTATAAAAAAAAAATTATAAACTATTTTCCTTCAAATTTTTAAAATTAAGCTAAAGAAATTAAAAATATTTTTTAATAAAAAAGCGAAATAAAATCCCAAATGCAAATTTGCCAGCTTAATCAAACGTTTTTGTAGAAATAAAACACATGGAGTTCTAGTGACTTCTTTTAACGATTTGTTGAAATTCTTTTCTTTCGCCTCTTCACCTTATGTACACAAATAACAAACACAGACAAGGTTTTTTAAATAAAAACCAAACAAATTTCTAATGAACGAAAACTTTTTATATACCTCTATTAACGATGATTTTATATGAGCTTCAATAGCTCAGTTGTCTAAACGCTATGTCACAAATACTTTTTTTCTCTTAGGGGCGGGTTCGATTCCCCGTCTATTCAACTTTTTTTTTTGTTTTTTAACATTAAATAATTAATTTAAATAAAATTTTAAATTAATAATTAAAAAATCCATAAATAGGCTAAAAGCATCAACATTTTTATAAAAACCCTCTGATACAAACAAAATACAAACGGTTTTATTTCTATTTTTGCTCCGATTTAAAAGAATTTATATACAGATTTTTAAACCATTTTATTTCTCATATATTATTTTATATTATTTTAGACCTGTAATATGACCTATGGATACGTCTTATATAGCAAAAGTTTAAAAATCTTTGGTATAACATATTTGCTAAAAAACTCGGAAATATCGGTTCGGATACAAAAAAGTTATGCCCAAAACATAATTTTTTTAAAATACCTTTTTTCTGGAACCATAAATCTTCCCGAGTCCAAGTCTTATCACCAAACTAAATGGTTAATTTCCTCTTAAAGGCGTCCGTATATAAATCTGTCCATTCCATATATGTCCAACTTTAGTTTTTTCCCAACCATGGTGAAGGGTATATAAGATTCGGCATAGCCGAATTTAGTCGCTCTTACTTGTTTTTTTTTAAGTCATTCTATACTCACATACCGACAAAAAAGATAGCACACCCTGCAGTTCTTAAATATTCAACATTTCTTTTTTTAAATTTCTGCCCACTCTAATATGTAAATACTTGTGAGTTGTAACTTTCGTTTCTAATTCTTATTGTTAAAAACAATATTGATTTAGTTATTGTTACACTCAAAATACATATACCCTCACATACATCTTAAATGAACAAATATGACTGCCCGAGTAAGCGTAAAAAATTATCTGTCACAATATTTAATCATATCCAATTTAATATTCTTTAACATCTGCTGTAATATGTAGGTGATGTTATATGATCAGAAAAATGACAGATCAAGTTAGATCCGAAAAATGTCAAATCAAATTAAATATATTAAAAATATAAAAATTCTAAGAATTGAAGTTTTTATTTTATAGTTGATCTTTTTTTTACTCACATGTATGAAAATGTGTACAATTAGCACTTTCAAGAGCACGAATAATGTTGCTAAAGGTCGTAGCGGACCAGAAAATTAATTCCATTCAGCATGTGTCTAATAACTTTTCTCGTGTATTCTCCATAATAACAAAATACAAATTTTTTAATTCAAAAGAAAAATTTTTTTTCTATGTTCTCGAGCCAGACTAAAAATATATTTTCAACTCTAAAAATTCCAATATGAAAACCTTCGCCAGGGTGGGTACCCGGTCTGCCAAAGTTGTAGATGTCCTCTAAACTCACTTAACCATACACTGCTGTACATATTAGACTACATTGTTCTTATAATTGTGTAATATATAATAATATATAATATTATACCTTCGGGACTTATACAACATAGTTATAGCTATATACGAAAATTTGGAAAAAAAAAATGGGAAAAATTCTAAACATTATGACAGAGTTAACATCACTTAATTGTTCCAGTATTTATCTAATTATAAATAATTACGTATAATTATACGTGATTATATCTTAGGGACTAGGAACAACTTGTGAAAAATCGATAATATATAAACCCCAAAAAAATATATATTCACCACTACTAGGACCTTTGGAAACAAAAATCATATATAATTATATGTAACTAGATTATTATAAACTAATTATATTTTTATATTCCATAAAAAATTTATAGATTTGTTTGTCCCGGAACGGGTTAAAATTAAGCGTTTTGAAAAGAAAAATAAAATAAAAAAAATTTAAAACACAAATATAATTATTTTTCATCTCGCACGCTGGGGAACGAAACCATTTACCTGGAATCACATATACATAATTATATATAATTACATCTTCTATCGTAACAAAAATACACTAGATAGTGAACCATATATTAGATTATATATACAGGTTGGTTGAAAGTTCCTGCGCTCACCAAAAAATGGCACTGCTAGCTCCAAACCTTTTTTTTTCTCAAGTTGGTATAACTGTGCTGAGAACACATGCAAAGTTGCAAGTCATTCTGTCAATTCTTTCTTTGTTTACAAGCCATTTGATGTTGACGTGTCATTGATTTTTTTTTAATATGAAAAATTTGAATATTGTTCAGTCATTAGATTCTTTGTTTTGAATGGTTTAAAAGCAAAGAAAATTTATGAACAATTTTTAGAAGGGGGCCTCACCTTCAAAACGCACCGTTGAATTTTGGGCTGGTGAATTTAAACGTGGTCGTACCAGCCTTGAAGACGATCCACGCGAAGGACGACCAAAAACTGCAACCACAGCAGAAATCATTGCGCAGGTACATAATATGTTTAGTAAAGATCCAAGTTTGACTAAGCGTGAAATTGCTAATGTCATAGGCATCTCAGACGAACGAGTACTCCATATTTTACATGAAGAATAACGTATGAAAAATCTGTTGGGAAAGTTAGTGCCGCACACATTAACAATTCAACAAAAACTGGATCGAAAACAAATTTCTCAGCATAATTTGGAGCGTTTTAAGCCGAATAAAACCGACTTCTTGCGTCGTTTTATAACTATGGATGTGACTTGGACCTACCACCATGATCCTAAATTGAAACAAGAACGTTTACAGTGGACTGAAGCTGGTTGTTCAGCTCCAAAGAAGGTGAAGTCACAACGATCAGCAAAGAAGGATATGGCATCAGTTTTTTGGGATGCAAAAGGAATTTTGTTGATTGATTATTTTCAGAGAGTTGGATGAAAAAATTCGTGAGAAAAGACCTGGTTTAAAGAAGAAAAAAATCATTTTTCATCAAGACAATGTACCTGCTCACAAAAGTGTTTTGACGATGGCTAAATTAAAAGTATTAAAGTACGAATTGCTTGAACATCCACCGTATTCACCAGATTTGGCTCCCAGTGACTACTATCTCTTCAGAATGAAGAGGCCATAGCAGCCGTAGACGGTTATTTTGCAGAGCTTCCGGAAAACCATTATAAGGATGGGATAAAATTATTGGAAGATCATTGGAACAAGTGTATTGAGCTTCTAGGAGATTATATTGAATAAAAAAATATATTTCGTAACAAAAACAGTATTCTTTCATTTCGAGCGCAAGAACTTTTCAACCAACCTGTATATAAAAAATTATTGCAAGTGTGTTATGACTTTAAAACTCACGAACGGTTAAACCGAATTCGATTAAATTTTTAGAGTTTGTTCGTATGGTTGTGTAGATGGTTTGCACGAAATCGGTCGACGTGTTGGTGAGTTATGACTTTTCATGTCAACATGTGATTTTGTCGATATTAAAAAAAAACAACAACAAATACGTATTCATGCGTAGCGAAGCACGCCGGGATCCGCTAGTAATATATTACATATATATCTCAATTTTGCTTGCAAATGGTGTACTGTATATAATTATATCTCATCCATATATTGAATTATATATAATAATATCTCAAATATGTGGTGTATATAAAAGCATATATGGTTTTGTAAAAGTCACATATAAGTTAATATGGCCCTGTAGTGGCTATATATTATTTTATATAGTATACTATGTATATACCATATCTTATCACATAAAGCATATCGAATTTTTTAAAGATCAAAATATAAGTAGATGTGGTTATATATGACACAATATAAGGTAATTGGTATGCATACCGACATAAGTGTTTACATATTATTGGATAAGGCCACATATGATTATACATATATAAATTTTTTTACTCGGGAGTTCAATGTCATCTTTTGTAATACGACAAATATCTACAAACATATACATAACAAAATTGAGTTAAAGAGAAATACATGAAAGGTGTTAAGGATATTTATCATTTTTGATACAATTGAAAATGAACTTTAAAACACACTGTGTCTATTATTTTTAAACATAATAAGTCTATATATTTTGATTTAAAACATTGTGCCAATTTTTGCCCATTTTATAGTAGTTAACAAGTTAACTCCTCTTGTTGGAGTAGTAGATTTTGAAAAAAATTTATTAGAGTTTATTTAAAATTAATTTATGTACACAAAGCTCATTATAAAGAAATTTTGTATTTTCTGTATTAACATTAAGAGTTTTGTAAGTACCCAGCAAAAATGAAGCTGCCAAAGAAGCAATAAAAGCATCACTGCTATGGCAAAGGCATCACTTCTTTTCTGATGGTTTCATCGGTGAATTTAACATTAGCGTGTCAT
The DNA here is from genome assembly GCA_949748255.1 of Eustalomyia histrio. Lineage (NCBI taxonomy): Eukaryota > Metazoa > Arthropoda > Insecta > Diptera > Anthomyiidae > Eustalomyia > Eustalomyia histrio. Next base: position 13,738,985 of record OX456525.1, on the reverse strand, counting down.
ACGATGGAAGTATTCAAATGTAGCTACTAGCATTACTCATACTTTACTCTAAGGAAGCAATGATAATACAATGATTTGGTATTCTCATGCATGAGTGGAAAATATTCATATACTTTGTAGTATTTAAGCTTTGATGAAAATTTAATTCATAAGAATGCAGAAAAATAAGTTTAAAGAAGCGAACTTTGTGCATTGATGTACAACTTCTTTTTATTAAAACAAATAAATAGTTTAACATTAGTGAAAAAGCATTTTTGAAATATTTTTCAAAAATTTTAATGAATTTTTAGACAAATTTTAAAATATTTTTGGATAATTTATAAACTGGTTGTACTATTTGAAAACATTTTTAGACAATTTTAAAATATTTTTGAACAATTTTAAATAATTTTTGCACAATTTTAAAACATTTTTGGGCAATTTGAAATAATTTTTACACAATTTTAAAATTATTTTGATAAATTCTGCATCAAAACTGGAAATGGTGTAGTGTTAAATAATAAACATAATGCAAAAATGCACAGATTGCATCGTCATAAATATTTAAGGCTGAAAAAATGCAAATGACAGGCCAGCTAGTTTCAATTAAAGGTTTAAAAAATCTGTTTTACTTGATTTTTCAAAACTTTTATTAAAAATTGCAAAACTGCATAAATTCTAACCCTCATGAAATTTTAAACTAAAATATAAAAAATGATTTTATAAAAAATTTCATCAGAACTATTTTTTCAATTTGAATAAATGTTTAAGATTCAAAAAATATACGATATACTATAACTTATGCTTTAGAATTAATGAAGAGTGATATTTTAAGATATGCATCGGGTTTATATCCAGATCACTGCATTTGAAATATGAACACATGAATTCTTTTGGAAGTGCCTTAGAATAACACCAATAAATTATAAAAGAATGTCAACTGGTTAAGGAAGCAATGAAAGAAGTTATAGTCACAGAATGACTACCATTTTTTTTGCTGGGTAAATATTGAAAAATGAAGCATAATATATGCTTAAGTTGGCATCGTTGCATTTAAAAAATATTTTCCCTCATTTAAATTAAACCCCTTCAATTGTTTCTCATGCAAAGACATGCAAACAGAATACGAAATTATGATTGCTATACAAAATAAATTTTACTTTAGCCCTACAACGAGCATATACATTGGATGGTCTAAAAATTTTTTGTTTCTGTTCTACGTATTACTGTCAGAGGCCGTATCGAATAAATATGTATACGTGGACCCAAGGGCAATCAAATAATTCACTATACAAAAAAGATTAATATAAAAATATTTTAAATTACCTTCTCGTTCTAGTGACATAACTTATGTTTAAAAAAGTGCTTAATTAAAAATCCCTTTAAGTATTTTTGTTTTAAGTAATTGTTCGTTTTAAACTAATTAATTTGAATAATATAAATTCTCGCATAAAATAAAAATAATTTATTTTAGTTTTAGCACTTGACTTTAAACATTAAACAGACTTATAAATGACCCTTTCAAAAAAAAATTATTTTAATTGGTATCTTATATCATAAAATGAAAGTTTTATAAAAAATACAACATTTTAAATATTTATAAAGAAATATGTGTATAAAACACAAAGCGGTGAACAAACCGACACTCTTTTTCTAAAGCTTTAATTAAAAAATTTGTTTATATTTTTAGCTAAAAAGGATTTCCTTTTAATTGTACCAAAGATAATAAGCTTAACAACCGCATAAAATGAACAACCTGTTGAGTTTTGCTATTATTTTTATAAAGAAAAAATTTTTTTTAAACTTTTTCATTTAATTTAACAAGAGCTTTTAGTGTTTACAAAACTTATACCGGATAAAGTTCAAATGTCATAGAAAAGTTGAAATTGTTGTATATTTTAAAGTTCAAGTGTTTCACATTTGCTAAATAAATTCCAGAGAATTTTTTCCTCATATATGGAAAGTGTGTTTTTTGTGTTGCAAAAAAAAAAAGTACTATTACTTTTTAATGTACAGTTTAAAAACCAATTCCCTTTAAGATTTACAAGATGAGCATACGTTTTTTTTAATAAATTTCTAAAACGTGGCTTTTACTTTTTTTATAGTTGATCTTTAATATAAGTATGTATGCAAATGTATTTTTATTCTGGTTTGAGATCAGAGAAATGTTTTTTATTTTTTATTTAGTAATCTTGGAGAATACACTGAAAAAGTTATTTAGACACTAGACGAATGGGATTCATTTTCCAGTCAGCTACGACCTTCATCAACATTCGTCGTGTCCTTGAAAATGCTAATTGTAAATATTTTCATTTAACTCACAAATCAAAGGAAAAAAGCTATTTATGTTAACATCCAGTTGATTTTTTTTATTGAGTTTAGATAAGATTTACTTACTATTTTTGTTTATTTTATACTCTCCTTTATTACTAAAAAGTGTAAACAAATAAAATTATGTGAACGGTTGTTTATGGGGCACAAACACCAGACCACCAATGGGGTTGTATCTACAGCGGCTATAATTTTAACAGACCTATACGCAATATTAATATGTGTACAAACTACCTTTGTACACATTACAGGTTGGTTGAAAAGTTCCTGCGCTCACTAAGAGATGGCACTGCTAGCTCCAAACTTTTTTTTTCTCAAGTTGGTATAACTGTCCTGAGAACACATGCAAACTTGCAAGTCATTCTGTCAATTCTTTCTTTGTTTACAAGCCATTTGAAGTTGACGTGTCATTGATTTTTTTTAATATGAAAAATTTGAATATCGTTCAGTCATTAGATTCTTTGTTTTGAATGGTTTAAAAGCAAAGGAAATTTATGAAGTGTATAAGGAGTCCTCACTTTCAAAACGCACCGTTGAATTTTTGGCTGGTGAATTTAAACGTGGTCGTACCAGCCTTGAAGACGATCCACGCGAAGGACGACCAAAAAACTGCAACCACAGCAGAAATCATTGAGCAGGTACATAATATGGTTAGTGAAGATCCAAGTTTGGCTATGCGTGAAATTGCTAATGCCATATTTTACATGAAGAATTACGTATGAAAAAACTGTTTGGAAAGTTAGTGCCGCACACATTAACAATTCAACAAAAACTGGATCGAAAACAAATTTCTCAGCGTAATTTGGAGCGTTTTAAGCCGAATAAAACCGACTTCCTGCGTCGTTTTATAACTATGGATGAGACTTGGATCTACCACCATGATCCCAAATTGAAACAAGAACGTTTACAGTGGACTGACGCTGGTTGTTCAGCTCCAAAGCAGGTGAAGTCACAACGATCAGAAAAGAAGGTTATGGCATCAGTTTTTTGGGATGCAAAAGGAATTTTGTTGATTGATTATCTTCAGAAAGGTAAAACAATCAACTCTGAATATTACTGCAGCCTTTTGGATCAGCTGGATAAAAAAATTCGTGAGAAAAGACCTGGTTTAAAGAAGAAAAAAATCATTTTTCATCAAGACAATGCACCTGCTCACAAAAGTGTTTTGACGATGGCTAAATTCAAAGAATTAAAGTACGAATTGCTTGAACATCCACCGTATTCACCAGATTTGGCTCCCAGTGACTACTATTTTTTCAGAAATCTCAAACAATTCCTTCCTGGAAAGCATTTTCGTCGAATGAAGAGGCCATAGCAGCCGTAGACGTTTATTTTGCAGAGCTTCCGGAAAACCATTATAAGGATGGGATAAAATTATTGGAAGATCATTGAAACAAGTGTATTGAGCTTCTAGGAGATTATATTGAATAAAAAAATATATTTCGTAACGAAAACAGTATTCTTTCATTTCGAGCGCAGGAACTTTTCAACCAACCTGTATTTATCAAATATAAAAATATTTAATAATTTATATATTAACAATTATTAATCAAAATTGAACTATAAATGGATTACTTTTAATTGTATTAATAATTATTAACATAAAAGTTGAATTATTGCTATTGTATTTATTAAATTGAATATTTCGCTAAGTGTAAATTTAGTACTCGCTGTAAAAACCAATTGTCAAATTTATCCGAACTATGAACTTGTTTAAAAGGCTAAGCTTCGTTAAAGTCATATTTTCTAAAATAACTTCACTTGCCTGTAAACCTTTATAGTGAGCACTTGATATTTAATTATTTACTCCTGATCTCCCGAATATATAATCATATTGGAATACTTCTCAACGGTGAAATAAATTGCCTTTAACTAATTAAAATATTCATCTTTTAATTTAACTGCAAGGAAGAAGGTAAGAGTTTGCCTTATTTAAATTCCAACCACCAAGGGGAATTATTACTAATTCGTATTGCATTTCTTTTATCCCTCAAACACACCAACCAATTATAATTACTCTGATTTGAGTAATTATATTTAAATCTCCTTTAAGATTGGCGCCTTTGGTTTAAAGAAACCCTTCCCCTACCCTCTGCACCAGCTAAAGGAGCCCAACAGTTTATTATCTTCCCACATAATAAATCTACACTGTTTTTTATATGTTTTATACTATTACCCTAATAATAGTTTAAAAACCATACAATATGTTACTCGTGATATATTTTAAGTAAAGGAGTATTTATTAGCTTTCGATCAATTAACCTTTTGAAATCAAAGCACCTAAAATAGATTGTAAGTTAAAGGACAGAAAATACCATTTAAAGGAAATGATATCAAATGGTTTTTGTTTTTTATTTCTACATATTTTTTAAACAACTGACATGTCAGTAAAAAACAAATGATTAATCAGTTAAAACTTTACCAACGAATTCTGTAAAAAATAACTGATTATTCTTTTATTTACAATTCTTTCCGTTTTTTGTATTTTTATTTGTTTTTTATTCTACAAAATGTATACTCACACAGTCTATAGACATATTTTGTGTGAATGACCATATGTGAGTGTTTATGGTGGAATTATTATATTTCATTTTAAAACCGGTCTATTTACTATTCATTTAAATCAAATGGTTTTTGTTTTTTATTTCTACATATTTTTTAAACAACTGACATGTCAGTAAAAAACAAATGATTAATCAGTTAAAACTTTACCAACGAATTCTGTAAAAAATAACTGATTATTCTTTTATTTACAATTGTTTCCGTTTTTTGTATTTTTATTTGTTTTTTATTTTACAAAATGTATACTCACACAGTCTATAGACATATTTTGTGTGAATGACCATATGTGTGTGTTTATGGTGGAATTATTATATTTAAATTGAAATAATTTTGTATTTAAACAAAAAATTTAAATTAAAAGCAAATTTGACAGACAACAAAAAAAAAAAAAAATAAATAAATTTGTAAAATTTAAATTTGTAACGAAAACAAATAAACCACAAATTTCCGTTTTGTGGGTAAACTTTTATTAAGTTTTAAACAAATTCAAAAAATAAATGAAACTGAAAACAAAGTATATGACAGTAAATCATTTTGCACAAATTCATAAAAAAGTTAAAATAAATATTTCTTGGAAAAGTAAATGTATGTTGCTTTATTTTATTAAACTGCAAACAGTAAAATATAAAATATTTTGAGTTTATATTATTAGTGTAGCTTATCGGTTTAATTGGCATTCTAACATTGCATTGCAAGCTTATGCCCAAAATTCTCTTTACAGTGGTATAAAATAGAGAACTCGAAATTTCTTATTAAAATTAAAACGTATTTTTTTGGATTCAAAGATTCTTCCTTTCTATGCTTCACATTTAATCGTTTATCAGAACCAAATATATTTTATTTCTATTCCTCTGTAAAAATAACTTTGTTCCCGAACTCTTGGGGCTTATTCGGAAATGTTTTTGCAAAATCTATGTGCCGGCTCCTTTTTTATTTTATACACTTCAGAGGGGACACTGGGGAAATTAAAAATTTTAGTAAATAAATTATATTTTAGTAGGTATATAACCAAAAATATTTGCAGTAACTGACTGTAGTTTATTTAAAAAGTTATCCGTTCATTTCTTTTTATATAATAAAATAGTTCAAGTACTTAGAATTATATTTTTCAACCCTTATTTAATTTTTTTTAAAGAATAAATTACATATAAATACGGATTTTCTGTTACAATTAATACTTGCATTTTAAATGATTTATTTTTAAAATAAACGGGCTTTTTAGTTGATTTGTCGACAGTTAAAAAATTAAATAAAGTAAAAATCATTACATTTCACGGAGTTTGCAGTTAATTAAATAAAGGAAATATCATATATTTTTACGGATCTGTGTTTAGTTTGTTAACAGTTAATATAATTGAAAAATTATTTATTATATACGGATATTGGAAGTTAATTTATTAACATTTATAAATAAATGAAAACTTCTTTTGATTATAATGAAAAGTTAATAGACCTGTTTTTAAGTGATTTTTTATTTATTTTAAATTAGATTATCAGTTGATTTAAACTACAAACTATTTTAAGTATAAGCATAAAAAAAGGACCAGAATTTTGTTAAAAAATAGGTTATTAAATTTAATTAAATGTTTTTAAATGTTTTCTTTTAATTTAATTGATTGTGTAATGAATATCAGATTTGTTGTTTAATTCTTAAAATCAATAATATATTTCGTTTCCTTAACCTATACTAATATTATTAGCACCTTAACTAACACGTGATAGTTACAACAATGCACTTGAAAATAGATATCAGTAACACATACACACTCATACTCACCTGCTTGTTATACATGACACAATGTAATATTTGTAGTCTCGTGCTTAAAAATCTATAAATACTAACACACAATCATAAACACATAAAGTTTATACATATACAATACACTTACCCCACTGACCCGTATATAGATTTTTTTACATAGTTTTGGTGGACTTTAAGTAAAAACAGAAACCTTTTTTTTTTTTCAGTAAAAGTCAGGGTCACGGTCGTTGCAGTCGTTTTACTGCCAAATAAATATTTTTAAACATTTGTTTTAAAATTTTTTTAATACATTTTTTAAACCATAAATTAACAACTTTATTTTAAATTTTATTTGGTAGAAAAATAAAAACTATTAAATATTAAAATAAATTCTTGTTTCACTTTCATTACTATTTTTTTTTCTTATTTAAAATAATTTAATTTTCTTAACACGTGCTTTCAATGCAACAACAATACCATTACTAATCATTTCCATGTGCTTGATGCTAAATCAAAATGTGTTTCTTCTTGTAGATTTTGCCTTTATATACATGAGTGTGTGCATGTGTGTTGGTATGTACACTGTATATAAAATGTTATGTTGCATGTCACAGCCACCTGAAGAATACCAAAAAGTACTCAATTTTTCTGCATACAAGTCAACAACTACAAAATCATCATTATCATCATGACAACAACAGTGTTATCATATATTTAGTTGTTTTTAATATTATTCCTTTATGCTAAAACAAATAACATTGTTTGATTTCCATTGCCAGTTTGTAGTCAATGGGGAGTTTACATTTTTGTATTTGATGCGGCTTTTTATTATGCTTTAGTTACTTTTGTATTTGTTCGTATCTTTTATATGATATTTTATCTGTTAACTCAGCATTGTGAATAAGCTTTTTTTTTAAAGCTGTTTTTTAAAGCAACTTTTTATGAAAAACTTTTGTTTAAGGTTTTGTTCCACACTAATAACGTGTGGTGACATCTTCTGGTAATTTAAAATAACATTAACTTATTTTATTAAAGAATATAACCTGTAGCAGAGATGGTTTTTTAGATGGTTTCTTAAAATAAAATCGTTACAATATTTAAAAAAAAAATTGAAAGATTTAAGGTTTTTAATAGACAAAAATGCTTAAAATATTTAGAAAAAATTTAGACGTCAAAAACAATAAACCTAATAATCAGTGATGCCCTTTTTGGACTATATTCAGCCCTTTTTTAATTTCTTTCAAGGCATACTTTTTTCACTTAGCTCTTTTATTTTTTTAAGGTCCAACATATCTGTTTTCATTATCTTTTTTAGCCCTTTTAGCTCTTTTTGAGTCATTTGTTAGTTATGTCCTTAACTTGCTAATTTTTTTTTGTACTTTACAAAATGTTTTTGGCAGTCGTTTGAATTTTTTTTTTCATAAATTTCTAGTGTAACTAAATACATTTTTTAAGTCTACATTTTTAATTTAAATATGTATTTTATACATTAAAACGTAAGATCCATCTTTTAAAAGTACAAATTTTGAAATAAAATAAACTGAAAACCACAAAAACAGGTAAATTTTTTAATTTAGCCCTTTTTAGCCCTTTTTGACTGCTCGGCCGACGTTTTTTGCTATTAAAAAGTTTTCATCGCTGCTAATAATAGCATAGAGCGTATGATTGATATTAATTAATATAACTCATACGCCATCAGAACTCTAAACTTGTCACCAAAGAAGAGAAGATGAAAGCATGGTAGGCATTCAATAACTTTTCATAATAACGGTAGTTGGCAACCACATCTACTTTAAAACCGATATGAAAATTTTAAAATGGCAATTCCATGAAAAGCATTTGTCTTTTTGTATAACCAAGTTTATTGCGCTATTTTACCGGTTTAATTTTGAAATATCTTTAACTACTGAAACACCGATTTATAACTTTATTTTGCAGATATAACAAAATTTAACATGTAATATTATGAAATAGACCGCGTGATATTAGAAGACAAATGTCACTATTGGAACCGCAAAAACAAAGTTGTCGTATAGGTATTAATCTGAACGTGGTAGACAACTACCGTTATAATGAAAAGGTAGTGCTTGCCAACCATGGAAAAAAGCAAAATTTAGTGTATTTAAAACAAAAATATGTTTAAAAAAAAAAAAACAAGCAGAAGTAAAAAGTTGGCGAAAAAAAACTTTTTTTTAAAAGAACAAAACTAGCAGAAAAAATATTAAATATTATTAAAAAGTTGGAGGAAACTACATTTTTTTTTTAAAAATGAACAAAAAATATTTTCTTTTATTAGAAAAAAACACTTTGAGGCAAAAATTCTAAAGAAAGCGATTTAAAGCTCAAAAATCTTTAGAAAAAACTACTTTAAAGCTAAAAATTGGAAAATCCAAAAAAAAAAAACAATAAAAGCAAATATTAGTAAAAAAGCAAAACAACCAAATTTGTTTTCTCTGCTTATAACAGATAAATATGAATAATTGTGGAGTCGCAGAAAAACTGAAATTTTACAAATAATTACAACAAAATTTACTTAAGAAAATATTTTTGTTATGTGTGTTTTTTGGTCTATAAGGGTGTATTTTAGGATGATCTGAGATATTTTCCAAAAAAATTTCCGTTTAAAAAACTTCGGACACCACTCGTAAAAGTCCATTGGTTGTGACTACTCAATTCATTGGCAATAAATGTAACCTAACTAGTACAATTTCAATAATTTCTTAACATTTTATGTCAATTAAATTTTTATAATTGTGCTTTATTCTAAATGTCGTTAAGGGGTTTTTAAGAAAATTTATAATTTATTTACACTTCTGCTTTCTAAAGACATTTTAGTATTTTTCTTTTAAGTTTTTTAACTTTCCATTTTATTTCCTGTTTCAATTCCAATTTCCTGTTCTCCGTTCCATTCCATTTCGTTCCTAGAGCGAAGTGTTTCAATTTCACTAGTTCCCTGTTTATTTCGTTTTGTTCCCCCTGTCAATGTCTCAGTTCACTAGTTTCCTTTTTCAATCCATTTCGGTTCCCTTATGTTGTGTTTCCCTTCCACTGGTGCCGTTCTATTTTCTTCTCCAATTTAGGAGTTTTAATTTTTCTCGATCTTCAGATTTCAGGTCTCTAGCCAAAGCGAATTGAGCAGGCCATTATGGGCGGTATGTTTATTCTTTTGAAGTCCTTTTTTACCATGCTCCTGGCTAACATTTCAGAAAGTATCTTAAGATTGAATTACAACAAACATGACGTTATAAATATATGTTCCCTGAAGACACATTTTTCAAATATTTATTTTCTAGTCAAAACGGACCCTTTTTCGTTTTTGAACCGACATTTTTACCACAAAATTGGTGAAAATTCTATAAATTACCTTGTCATTGAATTATTCTATACTTTATAAAATACATATTTTTTAGGTTTCAAATCTTAGCGGTGACTGTTAGGGGGCGACTTTTGCCCTTTTGAAGTCCTTATTTACCGTATTTCTGGCGAAGATGTTAGGAAGTACTTTGTTAGTGGAAACTAATGGAACACATTTAATAAAATTAAGGTTTCTAGTTCAATCTACTTGGGCTGGCCGTTAATGGGTAAAATTTTTCCCATTTGAAACCCCATTTTTACCACGTTTCTGGAGAATATTACAAAATTACCTTAGAAATTGAGTAAGCTCATATTTCAGGAACCACATATTTTAGATTTTAAACACTCAGAATGTTATGTTGTTTACTGTATGTAGTTAAATAAAAAAAATTTCCGTTCCATTTAAAAATAAAGTAACAAACAGTTATTACAAATTTAAATTTCGTTTCGTTAAATAGACAGTTCAAAAAAAAAAAAAAAAAACAAGAGAATAAATAAAAATTAAAAAATACCAATTTCTTTTTTATATGAATTGTTTATTTATATTCAAAATTACTTCAATTAAAATTGCAAGAACATTATAAACATACATACATATACATACACATTCACACAAAATGTGTCTATACACATACATACATTTGGTAGATAAAAAAAATAAACAGAAATTCAAAAGCAAAAACAATATCAAATAAATGAATAAATCAGTTATATTTACGGAATTGGTGGATAAAATTTTAACATATATTTCAACTGAATTATTATTTGTTTTATACGTATGTGTCAGTTATTTAAACAATATTTAAAAATAAATAACAAAAACCATTTGATTTAAATAAAAAGAAGCTAGGCCGGTTTTTAAATGAAATATAATTTTTTTTAAATGGTATTTTATGTTATTTTAATTTACAAACTATTTTAAGTGTATTTATAGCCAACGTTACTGGCGAACATTCCAAAAAGTACCTTATCAATGGATTGGCCCAATTCAGTTTTCGAAATCGGATTGGGCTGGTAGTTAACGGAAGACTTTTCACCTTTAAAGTCAAAATTTTTCTACATTGTGGCAATCATTCCAAAATGTATCTTATCAGTGAATTAGCTCATACCCAGGGAAGGGATATTTTAAATTTCATGTTTCAAGCCAAAGGTGTTTTGGCAAGCCGTCATGGGGGAGATATTCCCTTTTTTCCCCTCCCTACGATGGAAAAGTAACCTATATACCAAATATCAGCTTCCTAGCTGCAGCGGTTTGGGCTGGGAGATGTTGAATGAATGGGTAAGTGACTGATTTAGTTAGAGTGAGAAATTCTATCTTGGCCATGGACGATATTTTGTTTTTGTATTTTAGTTTAAATGTCTTGAGCATGTATGATATAATCAAAGTGATTTTAAGCAATGTCCTGCATGTGATCTATATAATTTTACTCATCAATCAATAGGGCAAAAAAAGAACTCTGGTACAACTTTGGGTTCGTTCCACCCGAAAAAATTCTTTCATGGTTTTTCAATTCGTTGCTATAAAATTGGTGAATGAATCGTACCTATTAAAAGCACTCATGGACTAAATTTTGGGCATGTGACTTGGCTCGAAAGCCAAAAGTTCGACTATACATATTTATGACTCAAAAAATCTCAAAAAACCCCAATAAATGCACCATTTTGTCAGAAGCCGATATTTGCGTGACCTATCAATAAATAAAATTGAATTGATGTTAGTAGAAAATAGACAAATTTATGTAACTAAGTTTTAAATTTATATTTTATATGTGTCAGTTAAAGACATAGTTAGATGTTAACAAGACATTATAAAAACGAGGCCAAGTTCAGAATTTGTAACTAACAGTTAAATGCAAATAATAACAAATGAATTCACCATTTTTTCTGAAGTCATTTGACCCACTTAACACAAGTAGTTATTTTATCGTCAGTTACAACCGATATTAAAATTTGATAGAGTATTAAAATTTTATGTTATCAATAATATGATGACAAACATAAAAAACGAATAAATCTCTATTAAAACCACCCCAATTATTTTTAGTTACTATTTTATATTGTTGTCATCATAAAATATTCTTAAAATTGACAAATACTTAATGATTGACATAAGACGCTATAATCCGATTTATATAATTTTTCACACAGTTTATATAATGTATTTTTCAAATAGAGTATGTTACAATAAAAAACAAACAATAAGTTGTTGCCTTAAAAGTTTTGTAAGAGGTAAAAATAGCAAATTCATTGCTTTGGGTCGTTAATTTTTATCTGATTTTCGATATTTTATTTAAATGTCAACAACAATACTACTATTATTACTGACACATATACATACAAAGATACTTAAAAAAGAAGAAGAAGAAAAAAAAAGAATGAATGGCAAGATAACAACAATGCTAACAACAAAGTTGTGTTTATAATTTAATGTAAAAGAAAAATCAACATTTCATTTAAAAGTCATCTTCTTATAAACACACGTGTAAGTGCTGTGAAAAATAGAAACTTGTAACAAGTACTTAGTAAAGCTCAATGACATTTCCGTTTCCTGTAAAACATTTAATTTTTTTTTGCATAAAAACCATAAAAAAAAAAAAAAACTTACAATACTCTATAATATTTACTTTTATATGTATTAGTCATCTATTGAAAAAATTGTCCTTGTATCTGTCATAATTTTTTTATACCCTACAATAAATAAATTTGAAAATTTATTACACCCCATGTAAAAATCGAAATATATATGAGCATACATGATCATACATGGGCCTGTATATGATCATATATGGGCATACATGGTCATATACGTCCATACATTGTTCAATATATGACCATACATGATCTCATATATGATCATATATCTTCGGATCTGAAATTTGAGGGTATATGGACGTATATGATCATATACGAGCATACATGAATAATATATGAGCATGTATGATAATATATGCACATATATCACAATAAACCCTCAAATTTCGGATCCGAAGATATATGGTCATATATGAGATCATGTATGGACGTATTTGACCATGTATGCCCATGTATGATCATATACAAGCCCATGTATGATCATGTATGTTCATATATATTTCGATTTTTACATGGGACTCAAAAAGATTTTATTGAAAAACTCGGTTATCTGTTTATTTATAAATATTTTTTTTTTTAGCTATGGAGATCGAACGGAAATTTAAAAAAAAAATAAATATAACTGCTTATTTCAAATATTCAGTACATTTAGGGCGGTAAATAGTCGCTTATGCTTTTCACAATTTCCGCCAAGACTGTTTCTATAACATTTTGTATTTTGAATTAAATTGTGTAAATCCCATAAAGATCTTACGATTGATAAATGACCATAAGCTTTTTCAACAATTTTATGTAGTATTTATTTTTAAAAATAAATGCTAAAAAACAAATTTGGTAACTTGTCCGTCTGTCTGTCTGCCAAAGTAGGCAGACATATTATACTTTCTATCTTATGAATACAGGCTCATATTTTTTATATACTCACTCGATACTTGCTACTTGTATCAACTTATGCCAAGACATTATAAAGTTTTAAATGTTTTTATGGTTCCTTTCGTTTTTATCTTTTGTAGATTTTAAGTAAAATCTATTGTATCAAGTTTTTTTTTTTTGCTATTCAGTTTTCTACAGTGGTATTTGTATTATTTGATGTCATTTAGTAAAAGTAGTAGAGTATCTTGTTTGTTATTTTGTGTTAGCTAAGCCTCGTCTTAATGTCATTTAAGTATTTTTATATGTATGTATGTTTTTTTTTTTGTTTTGATTATTTAGGTATATGTATAATAGGGTGGCAATAAAGTATATTTTGAAAGAGTTTTTTATTCTTAATTTTTCCACTTATTTTAAAACTCACATGTTTAAAATATTACCCAAATCGGATAAGCCTTTGTGGTCAAAGTTTTGGAATTTTGGAACATATAAGCAATAAAATATTTCACTTATGTCTTGTAATACAAATTTTACAAACAAAAAAAAAAATAGCATGCTGAACACAAATGAGAAATTCCTTGCACAGTAATCGATATGTCAGGAAAATTTCGAAAATCGAATTTTCCTAAATACATAAAAATTCAACAAAAAGTCATTATATCAATAATATTAATATAAAAATATATATATAAATATATATATATATATATTTTTGAAGTCATTACACTCAGAAAAAAAGTTAGTAGAAAAATTTGTAAACGGTTTTCAATCCCACTTTACTACTTTTGTACTGATTTTTAGTAAAACAAGTAAAAAAGGGCTAAATTCGGCTGTGCCGAATCTTTGAATACCCTCCACCAAAGGGGATGAAGATGATATACGTATATACTAATTTTTGCATGAACTGTAATATGAATATGTTTTGTCAATTTATGTAACGAACTTTTGTTATTTAGTTTTAGCAATGTTATTTACAGAGGTCTGCTCTGTTAGCGACTTTAACATTGTTCATTTTTACGTTAACTTAGTTATCATAGTATGAAAGACAATAAATGTAATCGAACAATAAGAATACTTAATAACATTTTTACTTACTTAACAGAAAAAAAAAATAGATAAAGAAAAATTGTACAAATTTGTATGGAAAATTTAGAGGTACCTTCACATTTTCACTCATAACTTTTGAACCGCTTGACCGATTTTGCTCATTTTAAATACCAAACTGCTCGGGAGGATGTTCAATAATCTGGGTAAAAATAGGCACCCCCGCTTGCGTCTTCGCGTCGTGATCGTGATTTCAACAGACAGACAGACAGACAGACAGACAGACAGACAGACAGACAGACAGACAGACAGACAGACAGACAGACAGACAGATAGATAGACAGACAGACAGACAGACAGACAGACAGACAGACAGACAGACAGACAGACAGACAGACAGACAGACAGACAGACAGACAGACAGACAGACAGACAGACAGACAGACAGACAGACTGACAGACAGACAGACAGACAGACAGACAGACAGACAGACAGACAGACAGACAGACAGACAGACAGACAGACAGACAGACAGACAGACAGACAGACAGACAGACGGACAGACAGACGGACATCGCTAAATCGACTTAAAATTGCATAAGGATCACGAATATATATACTTTATGGGGTCTTAAACCTATATTTCGACTTATTACAAACGGAATGACAAACTGATATATACCCTCACCATATATGGTGGAGGGTATAAAAATTATTATTTAGCAAATCTTTTTGCTATTTACATTTTACAAATAACAGAGTTTTTACAGAATATTTACAAATTTTTGTTGCTAATTTCAGAAATGATTTTACAAATTTTTGAAAACCGATTTGCTAAAATTAACAAATAAAAAAATACTTATTTTAAAAAAGTGATTATTTAGGGAAATGTTATTTCTAATTAAAACTTATACCTACAAACTTAAATTGCCTTAAAATGTTACATAGAATAAAAAAGGGATCGGAAGTGAATATAATGACTCATGTCTGAAAATAGGACATCCATTTAAAATAGCACTAAAATTTTTTTTGTTCTAAAAATCAATTAAAATTTTACCTTAAAAGTTAAAAAAATATTAAATATTTTTGAAAACAGAAATTACCAAATAAAAACAAAATGATTAATTCGTTTATATTTTAACAATTTTTAAGATTTTAAAGCCTTTGATTTTGTTTTTAATTTTGTATAAAATATTTTTTTAAAAAATAAATAAAAAAAAAAGTTTAATGCTTGATAAAAAAATAAATTTAAAATTTTGTACTTATACTCACAATATTTAGTAAACTTTTTTTTGCTGATTTTAGCGAACCGTTTTTAAATTCCGCTTTACAAAAAGTTTACTTAAGTTTAGTTGAGGCTACTAATTTTTCTACTAATTTCATTTTACTACACGTCAGCAGACATGTGTTGCTAAGATTAGCAAAAAATACCGCTGGGCTCAAATTAGCAAGATTTCCCGTAATAACAGCAAAATTCTCAGTTGCCATTACAGACTTTTTTTGGTGAGTGTATATCTCTATGATTTGAATGATTTCAAAAATATTTTCATACTCGTATTTAGCTTACAAAAATGTGCCATATTTTTTTCTTTATTTGTTCCAAAGTTTTGTAAAACTTTGGCTCAAATTTTTAGACCAAGTGATACAACCGCCTAGGTATAAGCCAAATATCAAAATTGATTTTTGATTGGCCCCCTAATATACATAATATTGATGTGTTAAATTTCTTTTAAATGATTTTCTTTTAATATGTTTTTATATTCCATTTATGGGAAAAGTGGATGAAAAACTTTATGAAGGTCGACCAGATAAGTGTGTTTAATAATTTGAATAATATTTATTTAAGATAATAGAGTTAGAGTATTTATTTGCATAAAAACATTTAAAATATTTGGATATTGATTTACATATCGAGAGCTTATATTTAATAATCTTTATGAACAAAAAAAATTATTTTCGGGAGAGGCAGAAAACTGATTACAGGCCAAATTCTTATAATATGTGTTAAATATGACTAGTAAATCCCTCATATAAAAATATAATAATATTCGCGGTGCTATGGATGATAGAGGATATTGCAATTGAAATATTCAAATATTTTTTTGTCGTATATTTAAGTTTCAACGTCTTAAGTGTTTTTACATATAACTAAATAAAAAAAAATAATTAAAATAAGAAACAAAATAATTTAAATTGTTACTTATGACTTGACTTACACTCACCAAAAAATGTCTGTAATGGCAACTGAAAATTTTGCTGTTATTATGGGAAATTTTGCTAATTTGAGCTCAGCGGTATTTTTTGCTAAGCTTAGCAACAAATGTCTGCTGACGTGTAGTACAATGCAATTTGTAGAAAAATTAGCTGCCGCTATTAAATTTTAGTACACTTTTTGTAAAGTGGAATTTAAAATCAGTTTGCTAAAATGAGCAAATCGGTTTTCAAAAATTTGTGGAATGATTTCTGAAATTAACAACAAAAATTTGTTAATATTCTGTAAAAATTCAGTACAAAAATAGTAAAGTAGGATTGAAAACCGTTTAAATTTAACGCCACCATTTGCAAAATACTTTAGAGATCTTAATTGCGCAACTGTTAGTTTAAGTTCTATTTTAGCAGCATTTTTAATAATTCGATATTCTAAATGTGGTTGATGGAGGGTATTGCTTTCAAAAATAAATTTTATGGTTGATTAAAAATTAACAAATAATAAAAAGAGTACAAGTTCGTCATAGATACAGTCACCAAAAAAAGTCTGTAATGGCAACTGAAAATTTTGCTGTTATTACGGGAAATTTTGCTAATTTGAGCCCAGCGGTATTTTTTGCTAATCTTAGCAACATATGTCTGCTGACATGTAGTACAATGAAATTAATAGAAAAAATTAGCTGCCGCTACTAAATTTTAGTTAACTTTTTGTAAAGCGGAATTTAAAGCCGGTTTGCTTATATCAAAAAAACAAATTTACTTAATATTGTGAATATTAGTACAAAATTTAAAAATTTTTTTATCGCATCAAATTTTTTTATTATTTTTCAAATTATATTTTATATAAAATTAAAAACAAAATAAAAGGCTTAAAAATCTTAAAAATTGTTAAAACATAAACTAATTAATCATTTTGTTTTTATTTGGTAATTTCTGTCTTGATTTTTAGAACTAAAAAAACTTTTTAGTGCTATTTAAAGTGGATGTCCTATTTTTAGACATGAGTTGGTATATTAATTTCCCTTCCATTTTTTTGAAGCTGTGTAACATTTTAAGGCAATTTAAGTTTGTAGGTGTAAGTTTTAATTAGAAATAACATTTCCTTCAATATCCATTTTTTTAAAATTAGTATTTTTTTTTTGCTAATTTTAGCAAATCGGTTTTCAAAAACTTGTAAAATTATTTTTGAAATTAGCAACAAAAATTCTGTAATTTGAAAAATGTAAATAGCAAAATATTTGTTAATAATATTTTTTTTACTAAAAATCAGTACAAAAATATTAAAGTGGCATTGAAAACCGTTTGCAAATTTGTATGAAACATGTTGAGGGGAAAGGATTTCGCTATTAGTAATAATTTCTGCAGGCCGTCAAGTGGTAGATTTTTTATCCTGATTTTCACCATTTTTCCCTACCCGTAAGAATTTCCAAAACTCCCGTCTTACTAATAAGTTAGTCAGTAATCCAGGAAACATATATTCCTGATCAAAGGGCCTTGCGCGGGCCAGCAAGGGGGGGACTTTTCCCCTTTTTGCGCCTACTTGTGAGAATTTTTCAAATCCCGCCTTATCAGTGAATTAGCTCACATTCAGATATCAGTCAAGGAAAGACTTTTTCTCTTTTTTTCCCTCCTGGTAGGAATTATAAAAATTTCGTCCTATCAGTGAATTAGCCCTTACTATAACGAACATATATTATAATTTCAGGTTTATAGCCAAAAGGCCATCAAAGGGAGACTTTTCTCATTTTTTCCCTTTTTGTTTGTGCTCTCTGGTGTAACGAATTTCGGGTTCCTAGCTATAAGGGTTTGGGATGGGCAATGTTGAGTGAACGAATGAGTGAATGAGTCAGTATTACTGTCAGTAACTTTATTCTTTTATATTTAACTTTATTCTTTTATATTTAGAGATTACCAAAAATAACCAAGACAATAGAAAAGGCAGCCTCCATATGGCCTGCAAGGTCCTGCAGAACGTCTTGCCATCTTTATACCAAGAAGTATTATATATGCTAAAAGGCAGCATCACTTGGGCTCAAGCCAAACGTTTATATTTTAGGGAATCTGTCATCCTGATAAATAGTGAATTATTCTGCCGATTTTCATATTGGAGAGGTCCGTCAGATTACCCAAGACTAGAATACTAAAGAGAACAGTGCACTGTTGCAATGGGTGAAGGGACGTTTTACAGTGCTTTGTTCCTATATACCGAGTGGACAAAAATAGAAGGGGTTTTCGTAGGTTACTGAAATTTGGTTCGCAATTTTAATTTGTGTTAATTAGTCAGAACATATCGAAAATTGACAATTAATATTAAAACAAAGTTATTAAGTTGCCTGACAATTTTATTTTCAATCAAAGCAAGGGCTCACCTACCAATCATATATCCTTTAAAAAAAAATGCAATAATACGTTTAAAATTTGACCGATTGCATTCAAACTTAATAAATAAATTTAAAAAAATATAACAAACATATAAACTTAAATTCGTTGAATTCGGTTTTCAACGAAAGAAAATGTGTAAATTAAAGCCATAAAAAAAAAACTTTTTTTGCTTCAAATTCTCTAAGTTTAGCAGCCTCTCGTGGCTCCAAAAAAAGGTAAAATCAAAATATTCTCTTACACGATTTTAAGCTACGAAAAATATATTTTTCATCCATAGTTATGGTAAATATTTATTATTTATCATTTAGTATAAATAAAGAATATAGACATATTTAAAAACATGTTTTTTTTTGTAATTTGTGGCAAAAACTTGGTTCTGTACTTCTTATAATCTTTATAATCTTTGAAAAAAAAATACCATTTTTTACTTTTTTTACTCCATTAAAGTTCTGTAAATTTCTATTTTTTAACACAAAGAAAGTAATTTTCAGATTCATATAATATAATTGTACTATAGATTTATACTCTACAGTATATTTTCAGTCGATTAGATATATATTAAGACAAAATAAAAACCAAATTTTAATTTAATTTTTATATATTTTTTTCGCGAAACAACTAAAAGCCATATTTTTGTTATACCATTATTGCTAAAAATTGTCCAAGTTTAGCGCCCTCCCATGGCGCTAAAAAGAGTCAAACCAAATTTTTTTTCATAAATTTTAGTTGCTTTATAATCTTACCATAAATATATTATTTATCAATATTCATGGCCAACATTTTATTTTTGATGTTTTTCTATGGAACAAAGCACTGTGCGTTTTCTCCTCTTCATTGTGACAGCTCATGCATGCACTGATTATAATCTAGAGGGTCAATTCTCGTTTTGTGAAACGGTGAAATGAAAAGATTTTTCACGTTTTCATAGTACTTTTGATTCGCGTTCTGTGAAAAAGTGTAAAGAAATATCAAAACGTTTTCATATGAAAACAAGTAAAAAAGGCTTAAATTCGGCTGTGCCGAATCTTTGAATACCCTCCACCAATGTTCTCTATTGTTTTCGATACAAACAATGTAAAAAATTTTGAAGTAAAATTATGAAGGTGAAAAAAATTTTTTAAAGTGAAAAACTTTTTTGGATGCCGAAATGAATTTTTTTATGTGAAAAAAAATTTTGAGGTGAACAAATTTTTTTAAGTGAAAAAAATTTTTTGTGATGAAAAATTTTAGTGGTGATAAAAATTTTTTGAGGTGAAAAATATTTGAGGTGTACAAAATATTATTAATTTCTAAGCAAATAGTGAAAAAATATGAGAAAATATATTATATACCGGTCGCTACTATGAAATTGTACTAAAATACACAAATTTGTATGGAAAATTTAGAGGTATTTTCACATTTTTACCCGGACCGATTTTGCTCATTTTCAATACCAAACTGCTCGGGAGGATGTACAATAATTTGGGTAAAAATAGGCACCCCCGCTAGCGTCTTCGCGTCGTGATCGCCATTTCAACAGACAGACGGAAAGACAGACGGACATCGCTAAATCGACTTAAAATTGCATAAGGATCACGAATATATATACTTTATTGGGTCTTAAACCTATATTTTGACATATTACAAACGGAATGACAAACTGATATATAAGGTGGTAGAAAAATTTGTTAACGGTTTTTAATCCCACTCTACTATTTTTGTACTGATTTTTAGTAAAAATTATTATTTAGCAAATTTTTTTGCAGTTTACATTTTACAAATTACAGAATTTTTACACAATATTTACAAATTTTTGTTGCTAATTTCAGAAATCGTTTTACAAATTTTTGAAAACCGATTTGCTAAAATTAGCAAAAATTTTACTAATTTTAAAAAAGTGGATATTGAAAGAAAATGTTATTTTTAATTAAAACTTACACCTACAAATTTAAATTTCCTTAAAATGTTACATATATTTAAAAAGGTATCGGAAGTGAAGATACGGACTCATGTCTAAAAAGAGGACATCCACTTAAAATAGCACTAAAAAGGTTTTTTAGTTCTAAAAATCTGCCGTAAAAACAATTAAAATTAAACCTTAAAAGTAAAACAAAAAAAAAATTTACCAAAATATTTTTCAAAACAGAAATTACCAAATTAAAACAAAATGATTAGTTCGTTTTTTAAAAAATATAATCAAAATTTTTGATGCTCGATAAGAAAAATAAATTCAAAGCTTTTTGCTAATATTAATAATATTTAGTAATTTTTTTTTTGCTGATTTTAGCATACAGATTTTAAATTCCACTTTACAAAAAGTCTACTAAAATTTAGTAGCCGCTACTAATTTTTCTACTAATTTCATTGTACTACACGTCAGCAGACATGTGTCGCTAAGATTAGCAAAAAATACCGCTGGGCTCAAATAAGCAGAATTTCAGCAAAATAACAGCAAAATTTTCAGTTGCCATTACAGACTTTTTTTGGTGAGTGTATAAAAAGTGGAACGAAACAAGATTTTTTCACGATTGCACAGCACTGACGATTCTTGTTTTGTGTAACAGTGCAAACAAATGTCAAAATATTTTCATATGAAAAAATTGTTTACACAGACTATTTATAAGTGAAATAAACATGGAGAAGATTGTAAGAGGAAAGCGTGCCAGCAAAAGCCAAAAGGAGTATTTAATAATTTATTTAGAAAAGCATGTGGACATTGCAAACGATAAGTAGTTTAATTAACATAAGCACACTTTTATTAACCCCATATTTACAGATTTGTAACTGCAGATGGTGCCAAATTTAGAGACGAAAAGTGTAACGAATTAGCGGCGAGCCTTAACAGTTTTAGTGGACGGTGAAAAATAGAAAAAGAATTGGAGCGACTTAAGGTTTATTTATTTATATTCTTTATGAAATATTTTTTTTTCTGTAAGTAATATTAGACTTCATACGCGCACCAAATATAGTTCACTTAAGCAAGTCGATATAAATCCATAAAGTGCTCGTCGATTGTCGTCTCGAATGGATTTTGGCCATCACGAAGTATGTGTCTTAGCACTCTCAAAAAATTCCTATAAATTATTAAATTATTTACTGCAATGAAATGCTTATAACATCAGTGTTTTACCTTTGTTCATCCCGAATTCTTTGGGTAATATCCAATAATACAATTAATCCAGACATTTTTATATAATAATTTTAAATAAGTTTTACGAACTTAATTCACTTTTGTTTACGTTTTTTTCTGTTGTGACGTTTGCTTTAAATTTTGGATAACACAGTTACAAAATTTTATGGGCACAGTGCGAATGAAACATTTTTTTCATAATACTTACGAGAATCGCAAATTATGTATTTGGTAACAAAAATTCTAACTATGAAAAAAATATGATAATTATGCAACCATAAAATTTTGGCAACAATCAGTGAATAATTATACATCAAATAAAACAAGACTTTGACATTTACAGTCCTAATACGAGTGTTGTCTTGTTTTCATAAAAACCGAAATGTCTTAAAAAAGCAATCATATATTGTTTACTAAAATGGACAAATATCAGATGGGTAGAAAATACCTTCCACATGTCATTAAAACATTTTATCAATTGACCTATTAAGATCCAGTTTATTTTATTTTTAACTTTAGAAGATTTTTTGAGGGTTTTTTTTCGAAAATTCTTTATACATGTAATATTATTAAAAGTAATCAATTCATTGTGAAAAAGATTCTATATGAAGATTTTATATGGATCATTTTATGATAATCCAGAAATCATAATATAGTTATGGAGACCATAATGTAATAAAATTTTGAGAATACTATGATTACATGCAATCATATTATGATAAATTTAACATCATAATATGTTTATTTAAAATCATAATGTGCTAATTTTTGGATCATAATATAACTGTAGGGTCAATATTATGGTAAAATTATGAATATTTTATTATCATAATATGATAACCATAATATAGTACGACTATGGTTGGCACAATCCTAAACCCAAAAATATATGATGCGCTTCGAATATGATTCTCTCAACCATGTTTTTTCTTTGCGTGTATGAAAACGAAAATGAAAAGTTTTTTTTTTCACTTCACATTATCACACAACGAGAATTGACCCTCAGGTATAAAAATACGAAATTAATGTCAAAATAACATAAATTTTAATAACAAAATTTCAATAAATCTCAAGTAAAATTTAAGTAGATCTTGCAATATTAAAACGTTTTTAGATAAATATGGAATTTTTGTAGTATTAAATATTATTTTTTTTTTAACTTTAACTGTTACTAACTAACCAAAATCAGAAATTGTTTAATCTTTCCAAATCATTTAAGTTTATCTTAAATTTACTACACATAATACTTTTAAATTTATGTGTTTATATACAAATAACATATACAGCAATAAAATTTGATTTTATATAACCATAGAAAATGCAATTGTGGTTAAGTTTATAAAAACTACTACAAGACTTTAATATCAATGGTTTATCTTATATATTTTTCTCTTCTTCTTTTATTGCTAAACTACTCTAAGTTCGATTTTTAACTTTTAACACACTTACTTTTTGTATAGTTCATTTAAGCAGGAACTGACCACTATCAATACAATACGCATCATTTATTTAATTCGATGTAACAGGAATAGCAACAGAACATTTTTCTACTAAACAAACCTCGCATCCTTAACGAGAGATACAGATAAAAAAAATGAGTAAAAGAAAAACTCATATAATGCTTAAGCAATTTTTATGGCAACACAAGAACATTCGTATAATATTTAATTTTAATACCTTTAAACTATGGTGGATATCAAAAGACTAAGAGATTTGCTGCAGTTTTTTTTTCCAGTAGAAAAATCGAATCACAATTACAGTATATACTCTGTACAAAATCCTTAAGCACAGTTTTTGATTTTTTTTTAATTTGAAACCAATTATCTTTAATGTTATGGGTTTGCAATACAAAATAATGTTGTCGGACTTACGGCATTGTAGTAACTTTAATCTGAAAGCTCTTTTTGCAAATAAATACTTAGCGTCTTTCTGAGTTTGGGACAGCTAATCTATCTAATATTATTCTTATATCTACTACCGTATGTATAGGTTGTATTAAAGGTTTCATCAAATGTTATAACGTTAAAAAAAGGAATCTGTATCACAAAACGTAATAGAATGAAATCAGGAAACAAGTAGAAAAATCATATCTTTATATTTCTAAGCATTATAATCTAAGGTAGCAGCCAGTGCTACCAGCAAATGCTTAATACGTTGGCATCCTAAAGGGATAGAACAGATTTATAAAAAAATTTCAATCAATAGAATTTAACATGTGTAATAGGGGATTCCTAAGCAAAATAACTTTATAAGCTCCGATTTGACTAACGTTTTTGTTTCTATACTTACCCTGTAGGAAGCCTGGGGTCAAGTGTCTCCAAGTCACCACTCTTGTTGACTATTTTTGGTGACTAGTCAACAAAGCGTGTGCATTCCCTTTTTTTGGTGATATTGTCAACAAAGTGTCTACTGCACTTTTTACATTCCTCTTTTTGCAACTGCAAAGATGTGCTTTTTTTGACTTTTTTATTGTTTCATTTTGTTGAAAATACATGTGCAAAATTAGTTTTTAATAAAAATATTAAAAAAAGTGAATTTTTTTTTTTTTTTTTTTTTTTTATTTCAATAAATTTATAACCGAGCCATGAGGCCATATATGGTAAATATATATATTATTTGAATAAAATATATAATGAGCAAAAACAATTACAAAAGACTTGTGAAGAAACAATCAATTTATAATTTATACAATTTTTTTTTTAGTAAAATATCCAATGTTCCAAAATAAATGCACCTGTTTAAACTTATTTGCCTTTCTAGTGTGAAAATCTAGTAAAAAGTTCCAAAAGTTTAGACTAGAATCTTTTGTGAATCTCTGGTGCCAATGTCTACAACTAGTCAATAGTTGTGTAGAAGATTCGCAATGACAAGCACATGTTAAATGTCTACAGCAGAGACCGTTGTCTGGGGCATAATTAGTCAGTAGTACTGGTGACAAAGTCAATTGTGAATCAGTACAGTTTCACCATCGACATTTCCTTCAGGCTAATTATATTTCTACAAATATACAAAATCAAAAATTAAGAAAATATTGAGTCTAAAAATAGATTTTCAAAAACGTTTAGAAAAACTTTAGAATACTACTTTATAATTGAAATAGTGATAAAAATAATTCATTATTGGTAGAAATTATTTCTTGATTTGTAATAATGTAAAAGCAACTAGTTATTAGTTAATCATTATTATATGTTTTAAAGTAATGAATAAAGTAAGTTGGCATCATTACAGGTAGTTCAAAAAATAATGATACGTCATGACCGTTTCTAAACTAAATAGTTTAGAAATTTATTATTAATTTAACCACATAATTATTCTTAAAATCTACTATGCGTATGAGTAATAAAATATTAACCATGTTACGTATACGCTAATAAAAAATTGAACTCACTGGATAACATACAGATACATATTTGTATTACGAAAACATAAAGATAATACAATTCTTAAGGTGCGGTCACATTAGGCAAATATTTGACGAAAACCGTCAAATATTTGTTTGCCGTAGTCTGACCATAAAATATTTTTGAGGGGCAAACAACAAAACAGCTGATTTTGGGAAAATAAAATTATTTGCCATCAAACAAAAATGTGCCTAATGTGAACATAGTGTGAACACTAAAGGGTAAATATTTTCCTCATTTTTGGGCAAACAATTATTTGATCTTACAAAATGTTTGTAAGAGCAAACAATGTCAAATAACAGCCATTTCAACAGTTTTGTCAAATATTAAAATCTAAGAAAAATCGTCTAAATATCTAAAATCTTAAAACTGAAATGATTTTATTTGTTTGAAACTTGTATATTTATTAGTGTTTCCAATTCGGTTAATAAATTACCCGATTCATCGATTATTTGGCTCTATTTTGGTTAATGTCAAAACAAATAATTTAAACTTAAAAAGAAGATAGTGTTGTCAAAAATATTTAAGAATTCGCTTATTCGCATCACTAGATGAAGATCAAAATGGATGAAGATCAAATTGGAATTTGCGTTTTAATAACTACAATACTCTTGGAAATTTTTCGACTTAATTGTTTTTTGTGCAAAAATCAAACTTGGATATTTTAAAAATACAAACACGCAGATTTTCATACCTTTTTTTACTTAAAAGCATCTTTAACTCTAAAGCCCAAAACAAATAGTGAAATTGCCAGTGAACAGTGGGAGTGCTGTCAAACTTAGTACAATATTTTTAAGAACTTCTTATTGAATTTTGTTTGAAAGCTGCTTTTGATTATTAAGAAAATTTTCTATATTCAATTTTACCCAGCGGCTATAGACTGGCTACACTGAATTTGTCAGTTTTAGGCTTTAGGGTTTATATCCACTGATCATGTCTGACAATATTTTCTGCCAAAAAATACCAAGATTCTATGGCAATATTTCTTCGGAATACTTTAAACTTAACTAGGTGTTTTACAAAAAGCAGCTGTGTGTTTTTATTGATAAAATAAAAACATTTATATTGCATTAATCGATTAATTGCAAATGTTCCGATTAATCGACCCGGATAACCGATTAATCAATTTTCTTCATTTTTCGAATAATGTCCTAACCGGTTAACCGGCAGTGTCGAATAATTGGAAACACTAATATTTATAAAAGTTTTAGAGGGGTTCAATTAAATTTTTTGAAACCTATCTGAACTTAAAAAAAATATTTTGATTTAAAATCTAAAAAATAAGGGTTCTAAAGAACAAAGTGAAATGAATTTTAAAATTTTTGTAAATTTTTTTATTAAAGTTAATTTTATTAAATCACTTTTTTGACAGACCAATTTTCCGAATTTTAAAAAATCTGTTTTTTTGCAAGTAACATCGTATGCTTTTGAGACAATCAACAAAATCAAATAGGAAATTTCTTATCAAATTAAAAAATATTATGACCAACTTAATTAGAAGCAAACTAAACAAAATTTAAACATTTTTGAAACATATGTTATTTTAAAAATCGTATGCAATTGTATGTACACTATAATAGATGCAAAGAAAAAATCATTTTATGTATATTACCCAGTTACTTAAAAATGTTTGCTAAGATAACTTCAGCGTTTGATATACAACCTATTACTATGTAAAGATTTTTTTCTGTGTACAAGAATTTTCGAAAAATAATATTACATGATTTTGCAATAGCTGTTTTTATGCGTCGGTTTGTGTCCTTCGCATACTAATTTGACTTAAGTAACGCTAAGCGTTGGCTTATGCCAAATTTATATGGTAGTGACTTATGCCAACTTTAATAGCTAATGTAGGATTCAGCTGTTAATTTATATTTCAAAATATATCGTTAAAAGTAAAATATTTGCGCTTTTGCCGTTAAAATTAACATCTAGATGTCAACACTTAAATAAAACAAACTAATAATGATATGTTTCGTCACTTTGTTTACAAAATAAAATATTAAATAAAAACTTCGGCTGAAGTTTACATTTTTAGCCACCCTCTTATAAGATAAATAACCCCTTGGGAATTAAAAAAAAAAAATTTTTATATATGTTGTTAAGGTGGAAACACACTCAAAAGTTAAAGGAAATTTTCTTACGATTCCAAATATGGATTTTGTTCTAAAATCCAGGAAATAGAATTCGTGTTAGGAAAAGTGAAGTTTTCGCTTTGAAATAAACTGAAATTTATTGTTCATATTAAACGGAATGGCATTTAGTAAAAAAAATGAAAACTTTTGAGAAATAATTGCGCGATTTAAAAAAAAAATATATTCGTCTGCGGCGCCACGTGCCGCAATGCACCTAAAATTTAAATTTCGTGAAAAAATCGAGCGGTTTTTTAAAAAATTTTCGACTGTGGTGCTATCTTCCACATTGTACCAAGAAATTCATTTTTTTTTTCTGTAAAATGGGCGGTTTTCAGTTTCTGCTATCACCACCCTAAGGTAATCCCTGGGTAACGCCAACGATAGCAACTACAAAACACCAGTATTTTTTAACATCTAAAAACCTAACGCTAATTCTGTTTCACGGATTCTGAAGAAATTTTCCTTTAATTCAAGTTATCACACTAACCATTTTTGGTGTGTTTTAGTTTTTTGGAAATATCGCGTCTAGGGTCCCCGACCCCCTTAACACCAAAAAATAATTTTTTCATTCTAGAGGGGGTAATATCTTTTTTCCGCAATTCTATTTCCCGGATCTTAAATGAAATGCATGTTGGGAATCGTAAGAAAATTTTCTTTAATAAAAGCCGTCACAATTACGATGTTTGGTGTGTTTTGTTGTTTTTTGAACCGACACACTTAACCCCATAGAGATTTTTTTTTTAATTCCAGAGGGGGTGATATTTTTATATTTTTTTGAGGGTGTCCGAAAAAGTAAACTTTTGCCAAAACTTCTTTTTAACGTTTTTCTCCTCTTCCATAAGAACCGATACTGCTTTAAAGCACAACTCGAAAAAACTTGTATCGTCCTTTATCATATTTTAAGTTTTTATAGTTTTTAATTTTTGAGAAAATAAATCCATGTTTTATTATAGTTTGATCAAACAATTTTTATTGTCAAATATTTGTTCAAGTGTGACCATAGGGCAAACATGTTTTCCTCATATTTGTTTTTCACTATTTGAAAGTTTTTTGATCAAACAAAAAGAGGCAAATAAATGTGTGTAGTGTGACCACAAAATAATCTCTATATTGCTTTGACAAAATTTTGGGCAAATATGTTCAAACATTTTTACGGAAAATATTTGCCCAATGTGACCGTAGCTTTAGTTAATGTTATGGGATATTTATGCTGTAGGTAAAAGTACTAACTTCAAAGGAGTTGTTGTAGAAATTGTAGTGCCAACGGTATTACTTAATAATACTGGTTGTAGCTGTAATATTGCAGCTATAACGCTATCGTTTTACTCTATATCATATCAATGCCTGGGTGTCTGTATGTGTGTGTGTAGGATAATAAACATTTCAATTCTAGATAAATCCAGTCAATACATAATATTACATTTAATCCAAGAGTCATATCAACTTTTCCGGATATACATATAATTTAACTGTATATTGGTCTGTTTTTTTTATTTATCATTTTTACTCACCAATGCATTTGTAACATTTTCTATTTTAATCTAAACTATTTTCTGGATATTTGTCTTATGTGGTTTTTGTGTGTTTGTTTCCTTTCTTGATGTAGCTGCGTTAAGTATTTGTTTGTTTAAGTGTGTCAGTGTTGGTTGATGTTCTTTTTCTTTTTAGATTAAGTTAATGTTATCTTTAAGTCAGCAGTAGTAGTGGTAGTAGCTTAAGGGCATGTTTTTCTTATAACAATTTAAGTGGGTTTTGAGTTTAAGTAAATAAATAAGTAAAAATATGTACATTTCTCTTTCTTTCGAAAAAAAAAAACAAAATACAGGATTTTTATTTACTATATTTTTTTATAAATAACTAAATTTTATAATTTTAGTTATATACAGATAAGAAGATTAATTTTGTTTTAATATTAAATTTCAAATGTACAATAAATTCCATTTTAAAAATTATTTTTTATTCTCTACATATATTTTCTGCGTAAGTTGTACTGAAAGTTTTTAAACCTGATATTACAGGTTGGTTGAAAAGTTCCTGCGCTCGAAATGAAAGAATAATGTTTTTGTTACGAAATATATTTTTTTTTTCAATATAATCTCCTAGAAGCTAAATAAATTTGTTCCAATGATCTTCCAATAATTTTATCCTATCCTTATGATGGTTTTCCAGAAGCTCTGCAAAATAACCGTCTACGGCTGCTATGGCCTCTTCATTCGACAAAAAATGCTTTCCACGAAGGAATTGTTTGAGATTTCTGAAGAGATAGTAGTCACTGGGAGCCAAATCTGGTGAATACGGTGGATGCTCAAGCAATTCGTACTTTAATTCTTTGAATTTAGCCATCGTCAAAACACTTTTGTGAGCAGATGCATTGTCTTGATGAAAAATGATTTTTTTCTTCTTTAAACCAGGTCTTTTCTCACGAATTTTTTCATCCAGCTGATCCAAAATAATATTCAGAGTTGATTGTTTTACCTTTCTGAAGATAATCCATCAACAAAATTCCTTTTGCATCCCAAAAAACTGATGCCATAACCTTCTTTGCTGATCGTTGTGACTTCACCTGCTTTGGAGCTGAACAACCAGCTATAGTACACTGTAAACGTTCTTGTTTCAATTTAGGATCATGGTGGTAGATCCAAGTCTCATCCATAGTTATAAAACGATGCAAGAAGTCGGTTTTATTCGGCTTAAAACGCTCCAAATTACGCTGAGAAATTTGTTTTCGATCCAGTTTTTGTTGAATTGTTAATGTGTGCGGCACTAACTTTCCCAACAGTTTTTTCATACGTTATTCTTCATGTAAAATATGGAGTACTCGTTCGTCTGAGGTGCCTATGGCATTAGCAATTTCACGCTTAGTCAAACTTGGATCTTCACTAACCATATTATGTACCTGCTCAATGATTTCTGCTGTGGTTGCAGTTTTTGGTCGTCCTTCGCGTGGATCGTCTTTAAGGCTGGTACGACTACGTTTAAATTCACCAGCCCAAAATTCAACCGTGCGTTTTGAAGGTGAGGACTCCTTATACACTTCTAACAATTGTTCATAAATTTCCTTTGCTTTTAAACCCTTTAAAACAAAGAATCTAATGACTGCACGTTATATAATTTTCTCCATATTAAAAAAAATCAATGACACGTCAACTTCAAATGGCTTGTAAACAAAGAAATAATTGACAGAATGACTTGCAACTTTGCATGTGTTCTCAGGACAGTTATACCAACTTGAGAAAAAAAAGTTTGGAGCTAGCAGTGCCATCTCTTGGTGAGCGCAGGAACTTTTCAACCAACCTCTTATTCACATTTTGAAATTTCATTTAAAAATATATAAGAATTATATATATTAAAAATATATAAGAATTATATATTTTTAATATTATCAATATCGAGATTGTAACTTAATGTTATTAACGAATATTAAAAATATATAATTAAAACAGACAGATCGAATAATATAAAAAATTTATATATAAGAATTATATATTATTTTAAATTGAGATTAAATATTTATTATTAATTTTTATAAATAAAATTTCTTAAGCTCAATTTAAAATAATACACAATTCAAGAAGATCGAAGAAAATTAAAAGATTTTTTTTTATAAGAATTATATTTACTAAAAAAATTTTAATTTCTAATCATCAGGCCTAAATAATTATAACAACATCCTACGTATGCATAAATAAATGTTTAATTTAAAATTTTAAAGTCTTTTCACAATAATCCTCTCACACATGTATACTAGTATTTCATACAAGATACAGGTGTTTAAACAATTGTCATTTACACTTGCAAACAAAACTACAAATATCATGTAACAAATAACAATTGAAGATATAAATACTTATATAGGTGAACCCAGCAAAATTTGTAAAATACTTCGACAGATATATAGCAGAAGTATGACTTGCTATATAAAAATGTTATGCATTGTAATCACCCAGTTACAGTTTGTTGTGGGGTAGATACAAATTTTTACGAATATATTGTACTTTTTACCATATTGGTAAATATATTTACCTTAAGCTGCAACACAAACTATTGTATGTTCAAAAATTATAGGAAATTGAACGTTAAATAGATATTCTAAACATCTGTGTAAGAGAGGCAAAAAATTAAACATATATGTGTTGAAGGAAGCACTCGAATTGTCTTAGAACTGATGAATTCAGACAAAACTGAGATATGCTTTTCCCTTGGAGTATCATTAGATATAATGAGATTTTTTCCTAGGCAAAACAATTAGCGGATCTGGAACAATAAAGTAACTAGAAATAATTCTTGACAGGCAATTATACGTATCGGTAAAGGCAAACATATAAAAAGAAATATATATTTTTTTAATTAAAATAAAATATTCAAATGTTTAAAAAACACATATATATTAAAGGAAATTAAATTAAATTGTGGTGCAGTAAGCAAATGTGTGAACTATGAATCTGAATGACCTTGTTCGATACCGGAAAAATCTAAAAATATTTTTATTTTAAATAATATTTTGTGGAACGTAATAATATTTATTTGGAAGACAGTTGTCATAACCGCCAGAATTCGATTGGCAACAAATTCAGTGGCCACAACTGATACTGTTTTCTTGGTGTATATTGAGTTATGCGACAGTTTTATGGTGAACATTAAAGCGAAGAAAATGCAATATTCAGCCACTTCAGAAAATACAGAGCGTTTGTTACTTAGTTATCAGCGGTGCCATCAGAATCACATACAATGAAGCTCGGGAGACAATTTTGTCTATAGAAACTATTAAGATTCGGCTAAAATATAAAGCCGCTTTGATTAAGATATCACAGAATAGGTTGTCCGAGAAGTCAACAGTTGCATTGTATACGAATCCAAGGCAGAGACTCCAGGTAAGAAGGTAAAGTACCTTCTTAACAGGTACCTTCTTTGAGGAACAATCCAGGCATTCACTTCTATATGAATGGTTCAAAAGTGAAGGAAAAGACTGGGTGTGGCTTCTATAGCTGCAACTTCGCTGTTGGGAAATATTTCCAACTTCCGGATCATAATATCATTTTTCAGGCAGAGATCAGGGAAATAATTGATGGAATCACCTGAAATATGAGAAGTTTTCAGACAGCCAAACATCTATCCAGGTTATCTTCAAGATCAGTTGCTATCCTCGGTTGCAAGAAAAAAATTAATACTTTCTTAAACAGAGGCGGGCAGGTTGTAACTTGGTAGGGAACAAGTTTCTTCCCTACGCGTAGACAAATTCGGAAATGCGAAGCCATTTCAGGCTTCTTTCTACACATACATTTATTTTTCATAGAAATATTTATTTATGACTTACTGTCACAACAATTTTTTCAATATTATTTGTTTGAAATTTAAAACGGAAATTTTTATTTTATTTATTATTTTATTTATTTGCGTTACAATTATTACATATTTAAAGTTTGTTTGCTGTCTGATTCAAAATATCCGATTTCTATTTTAATTTAAATTGTTTTAGTTCGAATTACAAGAACTTCATAATCACATGTAAGACTATTCACACAAGATGTGATTACAGACTGTGGACTCACATAATATTTTTCGTTACCGACTGTACCCAGCAAAAAAATATGGTAGTCATTCTGTGACTATAACTTCTTTCATTGCTTCCTAAACTTCAGTTGGCATTCTTTTATGATTTTTCGGTGTTATTCTAAGGCACTTCCAAAAAAATCATGTGTTCATATTTGCAATGCAGTGATCTGGATATAAACCCTTTGTATATCTTAAAATATCACTCTTCATTACTTCTAAAGCATAAGTCATAGTATATCGTATATTTTTTTTTTTTCTAAAGCGTTTATTTAAATTGAAAAAGTAGTTCTGATAAACTTTTTTAATTTTTTTATTAGATCATTTTTTATATTTTAGTTCAAAATTTCATGAGGGTTAGAATTTATGCAGTTTTGCAATTTTTTTTTAAGTTTTGAAAAATCAAGAAAAACTGATTTTTTTGACCTTTAATTGAAACTAGCTGTCATTTGCATTTTTCAGTCTTAAATATTTATGACAACGCAATCTGTGCATTTTTGCATTATGTATTTTATTTAACACTACATCATTTCCAGTTTTAGTTCAGAATTTACCAAAATAATTTTATAATTGTGTAAATATTATTTCAAACTGCCCAAAAATGTTTGAAAATTCTGCAAAAATTATTGAAAATTGTTTAAAAATATTTTAAAATTGTCTAAAAATGTTTCAAAATTGTACAACCAGTTTTTAAATTATCCAAAAATATTTTAAAATTTGTATTATCATTGCTTCCTTAGAGTATAGTATGAGTAATGTTAGTAGCTACATTTGAATACTTCCATCCTATGACACGCTAATTTTGAATTCATCGATGAAACCATCAGAAAAGAAGTGATGCCTTTGTCATAGTAGGGATGCTTTTATTGCTTCTTTGGCAGCTTCATTTTTGCTACGTAGTTTATTAAAAAAGCAATACTTAGAATTTGTTTTTAAATGAAGAATCAATTGAAATTCATAGAAATATATTTGTAACTATATGAACTAGTCATTCCAAACAAACTATACAAATTTACAGACATTCAGTAGGAGTTGATATTTTCTGTTAAATGTAAAATTTTCTGTTTTCTGTTTTTAAAACTAGAAATTAATATAATTCCTTTTTTTACTAAAATAGTTTGTTTATTTACAGAATTATTTCAATCAAAATTACAAGAAGTTTTTCAAATATAGATACACACAGAAAATAAAAATAAAATAACATACAAAGAAAAAAATTTAAAATTGAAAAACAAACCACAAAAATCGTCTTTATTTTCTACATTTTATCAGTTAAAAATTGATGATTATTTTAAACGACTTTCGATAGCTTTTACTACTTTTGTCGATTATTAAACAATGATTGAAAATAAACAAACAAAATGGGTTGAATATAATGAAAAATTAGTAATTCTGTTTTTGATTGTATTATAGATTATTTTCAACAATAAAATATTGTGAGTGTGTGAGAATACATTTTGTAGAGTAAAAAACAAACAAAAATACAAAAATCCGAAACAATTTCAAATAAATGAATATTCATTTATTTTTACAGAAATGGTAGGTAAAATCTTTACCATTTATTTCTATCTGATGTGTCAGATGCTTACACAATATTTTAGAAAAAGCAAAAAAAGCTATTTGAATTAAATGATATTTTCTGTTATTTTCTGTTTTTACAAATTATTTAATGTGTAGAGCTGAATTACTTAAGACTGTTGTTTCTCATATAACATTATGAGACACCACTACAGTAGCGAAGACTACTAGGAGGGACTTTTAAAGCTCGATAAAAGGGAAATTAAGAACATAGTAAATGTTCTCTCTACACTCAGAAAAAAAAGTTCGTAGAAAAATTTGTGAACGGTTTTCAATCCCACTTTACTATTTTAGCACTGATTTTTAGTAAAAAATTGTTATTTAGCAAATCTTTTCCTACTTACATTATGCAAATTACAGAATTTTTGCAGAATATTTAAAAATTTTTCTTGCTAATTTCAGAAATCATTTAATAAATTTTTGAAAACCCATTTGCTAAAATTACCAAAAAAATTTACTAATTTTAAAGAAGTGGATATTGAAGCCCTTAAAACAATTAAAATTTGACCTTAAAAGTAAAAAAAAAAAATTAAGTAAAATATTTTTCAAAACAGAAATGACCAAATTGAAACAAAATGATAAATTCGTTTATGATTTTACAATTTTTAAACCTTGTTTCTTTTATTAATATTTTAATATTTTAATATTTTTTGGAAAAATAAATAAAATAAAAAAATGTTGATGTTCGATAAAAAAAATAAATTTGAAATTTTTTGAAATAAATATTTAAAAATAAAATATGAACTTGAATTTTTATTTTTAACTATATGACCTTGAGCCGAACCAAATCTAACACACAACAATTGAACAGGTCAACTATAGAAATATTTAACATTTTTTACTAATATTAATAATATTTAGTATTTTTTATTGCGGGTTTTAGCAAACAGCTTTTAAATTCCACTTTACAAAATGGTTATTGAAATTTAGTAGCGGCAGCTAATTTTTTTTGCATATTTCATTGTCCTACACGTCTGCAGGCATGTGTTGCTTAGATTAGCAAAAAATACCGCTGGGCTCAAACTAGCAAAATTTTCCGTAATAACAGCAAAATTTTCAGTTTCTATTACAGACTTTCTTTGGTGAGTGTATTTTCATATACCGATATGCTGCACGAACAGGCCAATTGGGGGATACTTTAAACCCCTCTAAAATAAAATTTCGATGTGATATTTCAAAACGCCGACACATGTTTATTTCTATTGCCTTCTCTACCATAATCCATTATTAGAATCCTGTAATTGTTCTTTGTGTTGTACGAAGTTTTGAAAATGGATTAAATTTCAAAAATATGAATTGATTAAAATAAAAAGTTTATTATGTTTCAGTATTTTTTATATGAAAATCCTATAATTTTCCATTATCAGAACCCCGTAATTTTGAAAAAATTCAAAATCTTTGTACAGTGTTGTTTTTTTTTTTTAAAACCACAAAAAAATTCGACGAGATATAAATGTATATATTCCGTCGTATAAAAGTATATAAAACATAAAATTAGGATTAATAATGTGACAGATGTCTTAATATTATAGAGCATAATATGCTGATTTTAAGTATTTCCAAAATTTTTTAATCAAATAATTGCATTTGAAAAAAGTTTTATTTGTAGCAACTTTAGCAGGCTTTGGTTATTAGTACTAACTTCAATGAGATTTTTTTACTTTACGATACCTAAGCGAATATGGTGTCCCGTTTGGCTACGTCTGTTAAGAATTTGTGCAAATATTAAAAATATATATTTTAGGTTTATTCGACTTTGTAAAAAATCATAACTGGTCTGATTTTGAAAAAAACCGGTTAACCGGTTTACGCTCTTTTTTTTAATACTCTGCAA
This sequence comes from Eustalomyia histrio, assembly GCA_949748255.1. Classification (NCBI taxonomy): domain Eukaryota; kingdom Metazoa; phylum Arthropoda; class Insecta; order Diptera; family Anthomyiidae; genus Eustalomyia; species Eustalomyia histrio. The sequence goes on along the minus strand of OX456525.1, from coordinate 13,702,314 downwards.
TATGCCCTATGTTATGTGAGCATGTGTCTTTTGTGAAGAGCATTTCTCACTTCAAAATTCACTATTTCAACCTAACAAAATATTACCTCTATCCCCTTGGATACATCATAAAATAGAACAATTTTATGTTTAGATCATTAATATTAAATTATATTTAAAAAAACTTCTACTTTTTGATTTAAGTGTATCTACAGTATTAATATCAGTTGCTGAGAATTTTCATTATTTTGTTGAATTTTTTTTGTTTTTGTTATTTTTTTTTAGTTTACATACCAATGGGTATGTTAAGTTCATTTACATTTTTGTATTTAAGGGTGTATAATTTTGTACGTTGCACATTGTGACTGGATGTATGCAGGCAACGAGTGTATTTCATACGTTGTTGCTATTGTTCATATGCATATGTTTGTATGGGTGTTCATACATTTAAATTGGTATTTGTGGCAAATGTGAAAAGTTCAATTTGTTTAAAGTGTCATTGTGGCAATAAACTAACATTTACTTTAAGTCTGTTGTATATGTGCTTTAGTATACATTTTTTAAGTAGTTTATCTTATAGTTTTTTTTTTCTTATAGTTTAATATGTATTTACTATATGTGGTAGAAATCAACTTAAGTGTATGATTTTCAATGTAAAATATATAATATGGTTTTGTTGTTAGTAGTTAAATAAATACAAAAAATTAAAAAAAAATTAATTAAAAAACAAAATGTATAAACTATAACTGGTATAATTTAAAAAATCTCATAAACCCTCGCATAATTATTTTTATAAACCATACAGTATACGTAATATTCAATCTCAGATATTCATCATACGCCCAGTGGAACCGAATTAAAATATTTTGAAAATAATTAAGTCATTTCTTACCAGCTGGTTGCATTACTACAAAATCTCACACAGTTGTATTTAAAGTTATTTAGAGCTTAAGTTTTTGCGGACAAATGCACAAAGAAACCAAAGAAAATCTATTTCCCTCCCTCCCTAATTTCGATCAGTTTTAATTTTAACAAATTAAAGATTTAAAAATAAAAAGTTGAAACAGACACTCCAAAGCAACCCTCATGTGATGTACCACCTCTTCTTTAAAGTGAAAAAATAACAAAAATTAATTTAAATTAAATTTGTAAGAAATCTAGCAATATTTGGACATCGTTTTTTAATTGCAAAGATCATACAAATTCTAAATTTTAGGGTGTCATTCAGTCGATAATTTTCATTGGGGTCATACCATTTCATCAGAACTGATGGTAAGTCCAAATTGAGAATAATGGCCGAAAATTTTTCGGTTATGCCAACAAATTTACGGTCATTTTTGGAATGGGTACCGTTTTTTAAACGGTTTTATTCCCATTTTCTTTTTGTGTATTAAGTCCGAACAAATTTTAGTCAAAACGGAAAGTACAAAATGGATATTACAGAATTAAAAAATATTATGGAGAGTATGCCTCTAGTTCTGAGCATTATGTTCATTGACTATGACTTACGACTGAAAATGCTTCGGTCATAGTACCAAATCCCAGAGTGAAGAATAGATCTGAAATATTTTTTTTATACATAACCTAAAAATCTGAAATTAAAATAAATTTCGTTGGTTTTATGTCATGACATCGACCCAAATGCTTTTAATCTTATTCCCAAGAAGATAATAAACGTATAACAAAGAATAAGGATTATAGTCCCATATTTTAAATTTGTATATTATGTCCATCGACGACGTCTACGAATAAATTCACTATCTATTGCTAGCCTTTAAATGAGTTAAAGTGTGCTCTTCTCCGGTGTGGTATATTGAAGTTTTTCTGCATAGCAGGTTTTTGGCTGGCCTTACTTGTTTTGTCTCTTGGGGTGTGTTTTACATCGGCTTTGCTTTCGAAGGCTCTTCTATTTTTATAATTATTAAACAAAAAAAAGTTCTGCATAACACCAGACCGACCCACAACAACTAATGGTTTGAACAGGCTATGTTATGTATATAAATCACTTCGAGGAAAAGCGATATACGAAATTACTTTTAACTATTATCAGTACACTCAGAAAAATTTGTAAACGGATTTCAATCCCATTTTGCTATTTCTGTACAAATTTTTAGTAAATTTTTTTGCTATTTACATTTTACAAATTATAAAACATTTAATAATTTTTATGGCTAATCAATTTTCAAGTTTTTGAAAACCAATTTGCTGAAATTAGCAAAAAAAAAATTTACTAATTTTATAAAAGTGGAAATGTTAGAAATGTTGTTGCTTTAATTTAAGCTTATAGTTACAAACTTAAATTGCCTTAACATAGGTTTGCAAAAGGGATCGGAAGTGAAGATACTTTTTACAACCGACTCAGGTCCAAAAATAGCACATCCACTTAAAATAGCACTAAAAAATTTTTTTAGTTATAAAAATCAGCCTTATAAAAATTTAAATTTTACCTTAAAATCCTAAAAATTTACTAAAAATATTTTTCAAAACAAAGATTAGCAAACGAAAACAAAACGATAAATTCGTTTATGTTTTTACTATTTTTTTAGGATTTGCTTTTTTTTTTGTTCTGTGTAAAATATTTAAAAAAAAAAAATAATTAAAAAAAAAATGTTGCTCGATAAAAAAAAAAATATAAATTTGTATATTCGTAATCGTATGGCGATATCAAAAGAAATGATAAGTTTAAAAGTGTAACAAGCAGTGGCGTGCCCAGGGGGGCCCGACCCCCCTATATTATTTCTAAAATACAATTTCTTTTACTGTTTAGTATACATATATACAAAATAGCTTCTATTTTTTGTTTCCAATTGATTTTCTTTGCATGTCCAATTGATTTTTTTGCATGTTCAATTGGGTTTTTATCAGATTTTGTTGAAATTTGTGGAAAAATGAGAAAAATTTGCTTTGAAATTAGGGAAATTTTCTCAATTTTCTCTCAGTTACCTAACCTTGTAATATGTGCAAAATTTTAATTGGCCGCTTCTTTCAATGAAATCTCTATACTTATCATTTCTCTATTATAAATTATTTCCACACTCGTAATATTATTTGGGTAAAAATAAAAAAAAAATACACTTAAGTTTTTAAAAGCTGATCAATTGCCTTTTTTTTATTTAAATGTACGCCTTTTATCTTTTCTCGAACGTTTTCTGAAAAAGGAGTTATTAAAGGTTGATTAACACGTCGACTATTCTTTTCTGTTATTACTGAGTACCGGGTATAAAATCAGCAAAACAAAATAATAAAAACCTTAGAAAAAAAATATATGTAGTTTATTGTTTTTAAATGTTGTATTATGTGTGGGTGTGAGCTGGCTAAATAAAATCTAAACTAAATTCAGGTTTCCAAATTTTTATGGAAACATGTCCTAAGTGGAATTATTAAGTTTGTATATTTTCTTTTAAAGCACAAAAAAATGTGTTTCCAATTATATTACTTTGTTTTATCAAAAAAAAAAAAAAACTGAGATTCAAACACTACATTAAGTCTAAACTAGAATCCCCAAAATTTCAGATTTATGAGTTTATTTTTATATCAAAATATATGTATTTAAAATTGAAAATATTTAACTAATAACATTTATATAGACTTTCAAAGTAGTTATAGTAGTTAACAAGTAATATTTTATAAAAATGCTACCAAGTCTTGGCAATTCTTGTCTTTTCTCTTTTAAATATAATAATATAAAATAGTAATATAAAATATACAATAATAATAAATATAAAATAATAGAATATAATTGCTATATTTCGTGTTCCGTTGAAGTTATGTATATAGAGATAAAAAAAAAAGTTTTTTTTTTTTATAAAAAAAGTAGATAAAATTGCCTATAAATGACAATTGAAATAAAAAAATAAAAAATCCCAAATGAAAGAACACAATTTAAATTCAAAAAATTACAAATAATATTCGAAAATTCGCAATCAATAGTTAAAAGGATCAATTAAAATTAAAAAATACATAACGAAATTAAAAAAATTATTGAAATTCAACAAATATTTATTTTATTTAACTTTGATGTTTTTGAATTTCAATTGATGCTTTATAAAAATTACATTTGGAGTCAAACCAAATGTTTTTGAAACAATCTAATCATTTTTGAAATGGTCTTCCCATGATATCTGTGCTGATTTTATTTTTAAAAAATCGATGTTCACGGTGGCGTCGTGCAAAATGGCTCCAAGAAATATGACCTCAATCTTATATTTTCATTTATTAGATTAAGGCATTTTTTCATTATGTAAAATAACACCAATTTGAAGAAATAAAAAATAACCCCAAATATGATGTTATGAAAAATGACCCCAAAATATGCAAAGCAAAGAAATCCCTGCGGGAAAAGGACTTATCCCAGGACACGTCACATGATCGGTTCATTGTGATAGGGACCGGTCACGCAACCGATAACTTTAACATGGGCTTGTCCTAGGATGGGGTCAATTGACCTCTGATACATGTCACAGGACTGGTCTAAAAGGGCAGGTACTTTGGGAACCGGTGCTCTTTTCACCTATCTCGTGATATGTTTTTTCAGAACCGGTTCAGTTTTCACCTATCCCGGGACAGGTCCCAATCCCCAACTGACCCCTTTTACCCGCAGGGATGTTTCCCATGCACAGCATTACACGCATATATATATTGCATGGAATCAATAATATCCGAATGTACTCCTTATAAACATTAAAGTAGGCCAACCTAAATTAAAATATTTTAAAGAATTTGAATAAAAATTATCAATATCAAATATTTTAGTGATGCGCAAAATAGTTCAAAAATTAAGTAAATTTCTGCTCTCCGTCCATAAGTGTGTCCTACTAGCCAGTTCTCATTAAATTTGCTAGTAACAATGGAAGAGCCATCAATTTCCGACAAACGGTTTTGGCAGCATCCGACTATCTTATAAAGATTTTCCGGCCAGGACAATATGGTAAATAATTTATAATATATTGCACTAAGTCGAGTCTTTGACATTTCGTCAAAAGAATTTTATAATATAATAGATTTTTATCAAAATGATCTAAAAGCAAAGAGGAGCTTTACATCACAAAAAAAAAATCAAAATGTACATAATATTAAACGTATACATTAGATCTCAGTCAATGTAATAAATAAGTTTTAAATAAAAATTGTTTATGAATTTAAAAACTGTACATTTTGTTTGAAATGCTTCAAAATGGTTAAAAAATTTTGGTTTAGGAATTGCCAGCTTTTAAAAGAATCCTGGTCACGCCACTGGTAACAAGTGTATCTAAAAATAATTGAGTTAATTTGTACATTTTAATAATATTTTTTTCATAAATTAAAAATTTTTGATACATTTGAGTTTACAGCAATTTATTAAAATTTAGTAGCGCTTACTAATTTCTTACACTAAGATAGTTGTACTAATATTAATAATATTTGGTAAATATTTTTGCTTATTTTAGCAAACCAATTTTAAATTTCACTTTACAAAAATTTTACCAAAATTTAGTAGCGAGTAAAAATTTTTTCTACAAATTTCATTGTATTACACGTCAGCAGACATGTGTTGCTAAGATTAGCAAAAAATACCGCTGGGCTCAAATTAGCAAAATTTCCCGTAATAAAAGCAAAATTTTCAGTTTCAGGGCTGCCGGTCCAACTGCTAATGTTTTCATTTCTGGGAACGAATTGGAATTGACTGTGTTGTGTGCATTGCATGGTATCTTTAGGTCTGTACGAGGTAATTTTGGGTAAAGTCTGGTAAAATGAGAGTAAGCAAGAAATTCTCTCACAAAACCATAAAAATGCCCAAAATACAGCAAACGCAGAAAACCACATTTCATACCCAAAAATAAGCTTCAAATTTATTCATATTAAAAAACAGCTTAAATAATAAATATATTTGAAATGGCAAATATCTATTTACATTTTCAAATGTATTTTTCATTAGTAAGAAGGAAAAGTTCTTTATAGTAAATTTTTATTTAACTTTAATTTTTTCAAAAATGCAAAACAGCTAATTTATTAGCAACAGCTAATTTATTAGCAACAGCTGATAATTTGACAATTTTACCATTTTACCCAAACAAAAAGTACGGGTAAGTTCTGGTAAAATGAAAACACAATTACTCTCTCATGAACGCTCTCATTTACCCAATTTTTGTTAGAAGAAACGCTTTTTGGTAAGATTGTGTTCCCGCGGGCACACGCCGTAACGTACGTCGAACACACCTTTTATGTTTGGTATGTTTAATTGGTACACTCATCAAAAAAAGTCGAACACACCTTTTATGTTTGGTATGTTTAATTGGTACACTCATCAAAAAAAGTCTGTAATTCTTATTCATATTTTAGAATTTGTCATCTTCGCGTCCATAGAAAACAGAAGAGAAGATCGAAGAAACTATAAGTCTTGTTCAGAACCATCACACAAAAAAATTTATTTATTTTCAAATTTGCTACTTATTTAACTTTAGAAATTAATGCAAATCATTACAATAATTTAGGTTATGAAAGAATTTCTATTATACTTAATCTTCTTGTTGGGTCTTTTGTGTTGCACATTTACACACTTGTGGGTATTAATATCTCCTACGTAACACCATCTATGTAACAAGCATCAAAGGGTATTAAAATGTTATGGATAATAATGTATTTTATTTTATTTTAAAACCTGAAATAAGATTATATAATGCTATATACGAGTACGCATGTGTATTAGGTTGGTATATATTTTAAAATTCAATAAAAAAAAAACATTGTGAAAAATAATATTAATTGTAAATGTAAACATCAGTATTGGCTTACATAATATAGGAGAGGGTGGGGATGAAGTGGGTAACCCTTTTTTCTAGCTCCTTTAAAAGCATCCATCAATAATTGTATTACTCCTTTCATGGATCCCTTCTAACACAAGATGGGGTGAAGTGGAACATTATAAGAAAAATATATTAAGATAAAAAATCAATTCTATTGCAATTTATCTTTATTGTCAAATATGGGGAAAAAAACTTAACAGAAAGAAAAATTAAAAATAAAAATTTTAAAAATAAGAAAATTTACATATTAAAAATCAATCTTACAAAAATAAGAAATAAAAACAGTTCTTTACCCACTATTTATTCGCGGCATGGTCTAACACATTTAAATAATTTACATTTGCCCTATATACTATAAAAACAGCAGGAAAATGTGTTAACGAACAAATTTTCCACTTCAACCCAAAAATTGTAAAAAAAAAATTTATTTTTTTTAAATTTTCAAATAAATGAATAACAATTTCAGTTAAACACTTTCTCTAAAGCGCTAAGATATCATTAACAAGTTGCAATTTTTCACCTCACCCCACAAATTTATATAATTTTTTTTTAAACAAAATATTAAGAATTATTTTTAAATAATAGTTTAGAATTCTGACCTCCCTATTTGAGTTTAAATCGTAAGCTTGAAATGCTTATTTGAATACTTATGGCAGCAAAAATATATGTCACCTTATTGTAACAATTTAACACAGCAGAACCACAACACAAATTGAATTAAGCTTCAAACTTGGTATATATTCATATTAGTTATGTATGTATGATCGTATAATACAGTGTTAATATTAATTGTTATAATCATACATACACAAACAAAAATGTTGTAGTAACCCTGAAAGAAATGTCGATAGTGAAACTGTACTGATTCACTATTGACTTTGTCACCAGTACTACTGTATAATTATGCTTCAGCCAACGCTTTCTGCTGTAGACATTTAACATGTGCATGTCATTGCGAATCTACAAACTATTGACTAGGTGTTGACATTGGAACTAGAGATTCACTAAAACATTTTAGTAATTCTAGTCTACACTTTTGAAACTTTTTACTAGATTTTCACACTAGGAAGGAAATAAGTTTAAACAGGTGCATTTATTTTGTTAAATTAGATATTTTATTAATAAAATTTTTTTTATAAATTTCATTAAAGTAAAAAAATTTTCGTACAAATTTAATTTTGGAGTAGACAAATCTTCAAAAGACTGCAAAAAATCATCCACAGGCTCCGTAAAATCTTCATCAGGCTCCACAAAATCTCTAGAGTTGCAACTTTCACTAAAAATTGTTGCCTCTTTCTCGTTATTTTTATTTTTATACAAAATTTATTGTTTTTTCACAAGTGTTTTGTAATTTCTTTTGCTCATTATATATTTTGTTCAAATATGTATATTTACTTTTTAAATTCATGTTTCTTTATATTTTGATTAAAAATTTTAATTTTGCATGCAGCTATGCACATGTATTTTCAACAAAATAAAGCAATAAAAAAATTAAGAACAATCACCTAAAATAGTCGACAATAGTGTTGACTTGTAGACACTTGACCCCAGGCTTCCTACAGGGCAGTGACAACAGGGCCGGTTCCTAATGCACCTACCACGTGACCAATTTAAAAGTCCCTATTACGAGATATGGCTGAAAGTACTAGTCCTGTGGTACGTGGAAGCCTTTCCAGTTCCCAAAAAACCTAACAAGAGATTTGTATAAAAGTCTATCACATGATGGGTTTGGAAATATAAGTAGATGAAAATAAGACCGGTTCCTAAAATACTTATCCCGTTACCGGTTCAAAAGAAGCTATCACTGGGTTGATATTAAGGTATCTTTTAGGGAAGTCCTTCAAGGGAGAACTCCGACTGAATCAAAAAAATGGGTATCAAATTAAAGATACTGTTAAGTTATTGACCGTCTTCATATAAGAACAATTTAAAATGTTTGAAAGGCAATATTCGTCCGACTAATTAAATAAAATTATTTTCTGACCACTAATTGTGTTAAAAAATAAAAAATTTTTGTGATGAGGAATTAATATCCCAACAAAAATGAAGCTGCCAAAGAAGCAATAAAAGCATCCCTTCTATGGCAAAGGCATCACTTCTTTTCTGATGGTTTCATCGATGAATTTAACATTAGCGTGTCATAGGATGGAAGTATTCAAATGTAGCTACTAGCATTACTCATACTTTACTCTAAGGAAGCAATGATAATACAATGATTAGATATTCTGATGCATGAGTGGAAAATGTTCATATAATTTGTAATATTTAAGCTTTGATGAAAATTTAATTAATAAGAATGCAGAAAAATAAGTTGAAAGAAGCGAAATTTATGCATTGATATACAAATACTCTTTATTAAAACAAATAAATAATTTTGCATTAGTGAATTTTTGAGTTTTTGAAACATTTTTCAAAAATTTGAATAAATTTTAAGACAAATTTTAAAATATTTTTCGATAAATTAAAACTGGTTGTACAATTTGGACACATTTTTAGACAATTTAAAAATATTTTTAAACCATTTAAATCATTTTTTCACAATGTTCAAACATTTTTGGGCAATTTGAAATAATTTTAATTTTAAAATTATTTAAGTAAATTCTGGATTAAAACTGGAAATGATATAGTGTTAAATAAAATACATAGTGCAAAAATGCACAGATTGCGTCGTCATAAATATTTAAAGCTGAAAAAATGCAAATGACAGGCCAGCTATTTTCAATAAAAGTTAAAAAAAATCAGTTTTTTTTGATTTTCAAAACTTTTATAAAAATTGCGAAACTGCATAAATTCTAACCCTCATGAAATTTTAAATTAAAATATAAAAAATGATTTAATAAAAAATTTAAAAAAGTTCATCAGAACTATTTTCTCAATTTAAATAAATGCTTTAGATTCAAAAAAAAAAATATATACGATATACTATAACTTATGCTTTAGAAGTTTTATCCAGAAGTTTTTATCCAGATCACTGCATTTCAAATATGAACACATGCATTTTTTGGAAGTGCCTTAGAATACCAAAAAATCAAAAAAAAAAAAAATGTCAACTGAGGTTAAGTCACAGAATGACTACCATTTTTTTTGCTGGGATTCCAACGGGAGTTTTATTTACACCATTTATTTTAGAAAATCATCCCATTGTGTTTTTTAGCACTTTTTTGCGTTAGTTCATTGACGTGATCTTTTGCGTCAGTTCAGTGGTATGTTCTTTACCGATAGTTCCATGATATGTTATTTTGCGTCACGCCTGTGAAATGTTCTTTGGGATTAGTTGTGTGACATGATCTTTTACACCGGTGCTGTGACATGTCACAGAGGGCAATTAACCCCCTCATAGCACAAACCTATGTTAAAGTGGCCGGACTCTTTCATATAAAAAAAAACCGGTCGCGGTCGCCTATAACAGTGAACCGGTCACGTGGCGCTTCCAATGATAGGTCCCTTCCCCGCAGGCACTATTAACAATATTGTTAGGATGGGCAACAAATATCATCTGATTTTATTTCGCTATAAATTTTGTTTAAAATGAAAACTTCGTTGGTTTTTTAACTGACGACTAAACATCGTACTTATAAATTTTTGTTTCCTTTAATTGTAGAAAATTATGCCCGACAAATGGCTCCATAACTGTGCACAGCATTTGTGGTGTCACATTGTTAATTTCGGCTTGAATGTTGTTCTTTAACTCCTCCAAGGTTAGGGATTTGTCCTCCAAATGCTCAGCTTCCGGTAAGAAAAATTCAGTCAGCATTGCTCTTTAGCGGTCACCGTTCACCGTAATAGAGTTACTGTCGGCTCCTTCGGAAAAGTAAGATCCAATCACGTTCTAACGCAACTGCACACCTCACGATGGCTTTGAGAAGCTGTAATGCTGGTTCATGAATTCTGCGTGGATTCTCTGTCCCCCAAAACCGACAGATTTGCTTATTGACGTGGCCTCATCGCTCATGATAAATTTTGATGGAAAATCACCCACTTCATGGTAGAGTTTCAAAATCGTACGTTCTTGAGGCGTATATCGATTAATTGTTATTCAGTATTAATTTCGGATGTGTCAGCTGCACGAATGTCGAAGCCAAACTGACGATTTTAAAAATGGCAGCACTTTCTAATAGGGTGTTACTTTTTGCCCCACCTAGTCCAAATACAAGTATTGCTTTTAAAATTAAATTAAAGAGGTAACGTGTTAGCTTATCAGTGCGGGGGTCGTGGGTTCGATTCCCGCCAGAGGCTCTGGTGTGTTTTCGATACAACGAGCCGATAGCCTTCATTGCTAGTGCTCGGTTAGGGTATTAAGATTTAATTTGTAATTATATGTTTAATAAAATAAATAAATAAATAATAATAATAAATTAAAGAACTGACCATAATTTCTTTTGGTATATTACGGCTATATTGGAAATAAAAAATATTCCCATTATTTATGGAACACGATTCGTTCATGTGTCAGGCTTCGCGGCAGCTCATTCTGTCAATCCAATTTTCCAAGGCTTTGTTGACGGTTTTTGGTTCTATCTCACGAATGGCTCGGAGGATATTAACCATAACAGTTTCTTGATTGTTTGCACAGCATTGGGCTTTAAGAGAACCCCAACAGAAAAAATCTAAGGGATTTAAATCGCAGCTTCGTGGCTGCCAAATGAAATCGCCAACACGACTGACAACACGATTATCGAACTTGGTGCCCAAAAGATCGATTGTTTGATAAGCTTTGTGACATGGTGCACCATCCTGCTGAAACCAAAGATAACACTAGTTAACCAAAGATAACATTATTTTTTTATTATTGATTTGGGTCTCCTGAATCCGAAAATCGCATTCAAAAATTTTGTTTCTGGAGTAGTTTTTGAAAAATTTTAAATTTTTTGTTTTTGTATTTTAATTTTTGAGTAATTTTAGTATTTTGACTATATGTATCTTAAACTAGGACCACGATATTTTGATCAATCAAATTGCAAGAGAATTATCATTTAATGGTCTAGAGTACGGGTTATAAATTGGTTCAATAGTTTTTTTTTAGTTTTTTTTATTGGCACAAAGTGAAATTTGAAAATTTCAAAAAAAAAAAAATGGTATTAATCTTGAAAGAAAAATATTAAAGAGTTTTTTTTCTTAAATTTAGTACTTCTATATAAAAAAATAAGTCATTTTCAAAGAACATCTATGGGTAAATACCAAAGCTATGGCCATTTATGCAAAAGTACCTAATTTGGGATATTCTTTTTATTTATTAATATTGTTTATTGATTTTCTTTAACTTTATATGTATTATAGTATTAAAAATAGTTGTTGGACCTTCATTAAAGTTTGTTTTCGTTGCGGTCCGTTTCTCTTAAGAGAAACCAAATGTAATCACCCATCATTCTCTAATCCCAATCCCTGATATCGCCTCTCGACCAGTGATGCATCACCAGTGAAGCATTAGCAGTTATGCATCACTACTGATGCATAAGCGGTTATGCATCACCAGTGATACATAAGCAGTTATGCATCACCAGTGATGCATAAGCAGTTATGCATCACCAGTGATGCATAAGCAGTTATGCATCACTAGTGATGCATATGCAGTTATGCATCACCACTGATGCATAAGCAGTTATGCATCACCAGTGATGCAGAAAAGTTATGCATCACCAGTAATGCATCACCAGTGATACATAAGCAGTTATGCATCACCAGTGATGCATAAGCAGTTATGCATCACCAGTGATGCAAAGCAGTTATGCATCACCAGTGATGCATAAGCAGTTATGCATCACCAGTGATGCATCACCAGTGATGCATAAGCTGTTATGCATCACCAGTGATGCATCACGAGTGATGCATAAGCAGTTATGCATCACCAGTAATGCATAAGCAGTTATGCATCACCAGTAATGCATCACCAGTGAAGCATAAGCAGTTCTGCATCATTAGTGATGCATAAGCAGTTATGCATCACCAGTGATGCCTTAGCAGTTATGCATCACCATTGATGCACCAGTGATGCAAAGCAGTTATGCATCACCAGTGATGCATAAGCAGTTGTGCATCACCAGTGATGCATCACATGATTAAAATTGCAAAAAAAATTATTATATAAAATGAAAATTGTAATTTAAATTTTTTAATAAATTTTTTAATTAATATTATTAAAATTTTATTAATGCGAATTTATTTAAAATTTTATGGTGTTTACAAATATTTTATTATAACTTGATTTTACTTATTTTTGTGTGCATATAATATACTCGGTAAATGTATCATTAATGTACATTTTCATACTCATTCTAAGGCCAAAGGAAAGAAAAGAAAATAAAATATTAATTTATTGAAATTCAATTTTTTTTTTTAATATTACAATATATTTACAAAATTTTAAGAATATACAAACCACCCAAACTTAGTTTTATTAATGAAAGCTATTTGTAAATTTAACAATAAACCAAAACGTAACTACTTAACTAAATGACAGCTTGATATACTCACTCTCTTCCCCAAGTGTAGGTATTAGGATTATGTATGCATTGCTATACTTGAGATCAAACAAGATGAGTTGAAAACTTGACTTGTATTAAATATTTGTCATTATGACACAAACTACATGTCAAAAATCCAATTAGCAAGAAATGACTTATATAAGCTGCACATACGAGCAAAGTATGTACACAATACATACACAATAATATGCACACACTTCAAAAAAAAAAAAAAAAAACAAAATGGCTTATGTAAATACAGTCTGTATGCATAGACTATGAACATCTATAAATGCCATATCCATCAAGTATGCATGCATAAAATTGTTGTATGGATACTTCATGGTTGTCAAAATTTAAGTTCGATGTATGTTCTGGAAAAATTAAAGGACTTTAGAAATGACCATAAAGTGGCCTTCTTTATGGAATAGTTGGCATTAAATACTTTTTGTATTTCTTAAAACTGAGAGAAAATTTAATTATGACCCTAATTCAACTGAAAGGTTTAAAGTGAAATTCAGTATATAAAAAAGAAACAATGAAATTCGTTATATAAAATTTTCTTTATACATATAATGTTAAATGTTTTGTAAACACTACGAATCATAGTTTACAAAATTCAAATAAATGATGTTAAACAAATTATTAAATCAATTTTTTTTAATGAAGGCCCTAGCAGGTCATACGCCTTGCTATAAATATCTTTTGTTATTGTGGTTGTGCTTTGCTAGTAAATATAAGAGTCTTACGTGCTTATATGTATAAATGCTTCAGTATGTGATTGTAATGAAGATAAGATGAATTCCAAAAATGATTGTCAGAAATGTCATACAGTGGCCAATAATGAATAATTGTCAAACTGAAAAATGACAACAAAAATGAAAAAGAAAAAAATTCAGAGAAATTACATATTTGCATCATTTAATGCAATTTTTCCATGTCAAATATTTTAAAACCATAAAACCTCGTTACTGGAAGTTTAAAATATTGGAATATACTCGTATTAAGAATGAATTTAAATAAAAAAAATTCTTTAAGATTTATTAGTTCAAGTTACAGATTTATGCTATAAAGGATTTGTACAGTCAAATACAAGCCAATAAGTTTAGAAAATAAAGAAAATATAATACTCTCAGTTTCTCAAATGTGGCTGCAAATAGACAACTTTAATTTTTTTTGCGCCTTAATTTTTAAAATTTTTATGTTGCTACTGATATTTTTTTCGGCATAATTATTATAATGTGGGCATAATATTTATCAATTCACCTATAGTTTTCATAAAAAATGGCCAGTTTACGGTTTGCAAAGAGTACAAAAACTTAACAGAGGGTGAGAGAATTACATAGCCACGCACTTTTCCGCTCTTTAGCCAAATTTTTACCAAACTATAATTGCAAGCTCCAAGAAGTACGAGGGCGGATCAGTAAGTCCGTGACTTTTTGAATGAAACACAGTTTATTTTAACAAAAACCAAAAAAAAAAAAAATATTTTTCAACATAATCTCCTTTTAGCTCAATACACTTAGCCCAACGTTTCTCCATTTTTTGTATCCCTCAAAAAAAAAAGGATTTATCTATGTCGATAAAATAGGCATTTGTTTGATCAATAATTTCATCAATGGAGTTGAATCTCTTTCCACCGAGCCATTTCTTTAGGTTTGGCGGATGAGGTACCAATTCGTATCCCAATTCATGTAATTTTGCCATTGATACTAAACACATCGCACGAGAACGTTTATGGTCAATTTAGAGCAAACGCGGCACCCAACTTGCAGAAAGCTTTCTTAAATCCAACTGATCATTTGAAATCAAAACCACACTGCCATATGAAATGCCTATGGCATCATTTGTACTTGAGCGACCACAACTAAAGTCTGTAAACCACTTTTTTACCATTGAAATCGATGGTGCAGAGTCCCCATTTATCAAGCTTTTCCTTGGTTTGATTGACGGTTTTTTTTCGCAAGAAATAATGTTTAATGAGCACTCGAAATAAATTTTTTTTCCATTTTTAAAAAAATCCACGAGGTTGTATGTTTTGAACAGTTGTTAAACGCAAAGGAAATGACGGAACTGGCTCAAAATTTGACAGTAGTTTACTAACAGGTGGTACTTGATTTGAGCAGCGTTGCATTTCATATAACCACGAGGGAAGTTCGGAAAATCACGAACATTTTGATACGCTAACGAATTTATTAACTGAATCAGCCAATACCCCAGAAAACACACATTATAAATGCCAGATTTAAGGTCAAACAAATTTTTGAAAGACACTAATGAGAAAAAATGTCCAACAAAAATTTTTAAAATTCTCATGTATTTCATGTCTATGTTGAAGCAGGAACCTAAATGCCACATTTCAAGTTCCTAGCTTCGAAAGTTGGTTGGGAGATTAGGGAGACATTTGTTTTTCAAGGGAAGCATCACTCAGGAAATTCTTCCTACTAATTAATGTGTTGCTTTCTTTGGAAAGGGGATAGAGGGAGAAAGAGAGAGTTGAAAGGTGAAAGGCTTCAAATATGGCAACACTGTAATTGCTCTGGATGATGGATATTAGAACAGTTGTTGCTCGTCATATGATGCAGAGTTGGCGAACATGTCAAAGCTTTTGGTTCACAGCCCTGTTGTGTTATTTTTCTTCGGTGGGGTTAAGTGCTATAGGAGCACCAAAGGAGGACGTTGCGGTATATATGAGAGATAAAAAATCATATATATTATTTTTCTAAATTTATGTGACCGGTGCTAGGTGTCCAATCCTTATCGTTCTGTGTAACAGTCGAACGCACTACCTCCAGAAAAACATATTTTCAGTTTTAGATTTTTTGCAAAAGTTCTCTAGGCAGGATGTTGAGGGAACAGACACTTCCTATATTTGCTACACCCCCATATTTGTGAATGCCTACTCTGGACTAGCAGCTTATACGCAAAGTTTTAAAATCCCAGCTCCAGCAGCTTGCGAGAAGTCAGTAAGAGGGTATTCGTTTCCCTTTTGAACATAATATCACTCTTGTGAAGTAGACCATACTTCGGGGAAAAATATTTTTAATTTTAAAAATTCTTGCTGTAGGTGTTTGGACTAAAGATTAAAGGAGTGATGGATGCCTATGCCGGACTGTTTTCCTCGTTCGAGGAGAAAAAGTGCCATATCAATAACCATTCCATTTTGTGTAAAATGTTTTCATTTTACTCGTTCCTCAGTTTAATCCATTTACATCGCCTTGTCTACTGCTTCAATACTACTCGGTCTTCGTCTCATTTTATGTAGCTCCTCTTGTCTACTGTTATACAATAATTCCACTCGTTCCCCGTTCCATTTCATTTCGTTCACATCTCTAGAGTGTTGATTGCAGTTGTTTCCGTTCCATTCCTTTCGTTTCCCTGATCAACAGTTTCGATTTCTCTCGTTCCCTGTTCCATTCCATTTTGTTGCCTTACCTGGATTGTCGCCGTTCCATTTATTTCATTCCCCTGATCTAGAGTTTCCAATTCACTCGTTTCCCGTTCCATTTAATTTTGTTCCTCTGGTTTGGTGTTTGCTCCTCTTATATAGTGTTTTGATTCCACTTACCCATTATATTGCATTTCGTTCCCATTGTCTAGATGGTCAATTCAAGTTATTTTCTGTTCCATTCCTTTCGTTCCTCTGGCCTAGGGTTTCCATTTCATTTCTTTCCCTTTCCATTTCAGTTTGTTACTCTTGTTTAGGGTTTGAATTCCATTTATTTCCTGTTCCATTTCGTTCCCTTTATGTAGTGCTGCAAAGTAACACTTTCCCCTTTCCCTTATAATGCCGTATTATGAGCGAGTTAGCCCAAATGCAAGACGCACATATTTTAAGTTTCAATTTTTATAGGCAAGGAGGTTAGGTATGTCCGCAAGGGAGAGAGTTTTTCCCACATTTTCACAATGTTGACTCTCTCCGAAAAAATTTCCAAGTGGCTGCAATGACTTAAGCTTTGCTTTGGTACACAGAGAAAACAGATTCATTGTGACAACCGAATTCATTGCCAACTGAATAATTTGGTTGCAGCATCTGAATTATTTGGTTGTGGTAATCAAATATATTCTGACACAATTGAAATATTTTGCCTTAACCGAAATTCTGTTGTATTTCCATAACGATACTTAATTAAATTAATTTGCTTTATTTTTATAAATATACGGAGGTTAAACTCATTTGAATTAAACAAAAATATTAAAACAAAAACAAAAGAAAACATTAATTTAAGGATTTTGTTTTTCTATACTGAACTATAATTGTTAAAATAAACTACTTTTGAGTCTAAAATGTTCTAAAGATATGACGTGTGACAATTTAAAAAGCCTTCTCATAAGCTTTTCTTTTCTTGTTTGTATGAATGCCAGTATGCTAGTGACACTATGACCACAGTTACGTAGAAGGAATAACAATATTAATATATTGTGCATGGAATATTATAAAATGCAAGTGCATTGTGTGCCTACTATACATATGTAAACAGTATCATAAATATAAAAACAATTTTTAATATATTTTAGCCTTTTTGAGCGTACATATGTTGTTCAATTCAATTAACTTTAATTATTGCCTGATTAAATTTTAATTAAGATTCACTTACGCATACACAAACAGAGACATATGAACACGGTTGCCATTTATTTTATGGACTTTTAATGTTTATAGTGTTTGTTGGCTGTTTATTAGTGTATGTGTATACAAACGTACATACTCATATCCTGAATACTCATAATTGTCAGCCTCATAAAGCCTCCTTAGTTATGCGGCATGTATATATATATATATATGTAGGATACTTATATGATCACCATGTTGAGTTGTTGTGCCATGCATTAATGCATGTAGCAGTATGTCTTTTTAAGATGTCTTGGGATGACTGACTGCATGTTCATATATTTGCACTTTTAAGTGTTTAATTAAGTCTCGAGTGCGTACATAAAATGTGACTACCATTGTCAGGAGAAGAAAATGTATTTTGTCAACGGAGACTTATTTAACGTAGAAGAAATGTACATTTTGGGATAATACTCGTATTTAAATATAGAAACATATCTGAAGTAAAATATCTTGGTATCACCAAAAGGTTTTTAATTACACATTTCTCTGGATTTGTTTTTTTTTTATTTCAACTTTGTTAAAAGCTGGAAGTATGCACCACAAAGTTTTTAAAATCTGAATTTATTTAGAAGTGGCTATAAGGTACAGGGCTGATTTGAATATATTTTTGAAATTTCATCTTGAGTAAAACAGTGTGTATATAAGGTCCCAAAATTAGTCGACCTGAAATCTATATGTCAGCAATAGTATGAACAAAAAAATTTGTTGGTGGAAAGTGGCAACCTTGTTTAGTATTTTTTTTTTTTTGAGTCATCAAAAAATAAACGATCTTAGTGAATTTGTAAACAGGGAAAAAATTTTTCACATGGAAAAACTTGATCAAAATCAATGCATTAAAGATCGAATTGCTGCATCTTATTTGCCAGATTGCTTCATCTTTTTCCCCAGATTTAGCTCCCTAGGATTATTTTCTATTAAATCTTGAAAAAGTGAATCAGTGGTAAAACCTTTAAGGTTGACAGCTCTTACTATAAATATGCTATAGAAGCTATTCAATATTGCTGAGACAAGTGTTTTGAGCTAAAAGTAAGGTTATGTTGAAAAATAAAGTAAATTTTTCCCAAAATTAAATTGGTGGTGTTTTCTTTGTTAGGTCAGCTCATTTCGGCCGCCCTCGTGTATATGTCACTACTGGTAGTCCTAAAAATAATAAAACGTCATTACCGTTTCGACACTGGAATGTTTATTACACAGTATTATTACACAGCATAAAAACAATATTAGCTCAGTCATTTTGGTTTTTTTTGAAAACAAACTTAAGAACAGGAAAAAATCTAAATATCTTATTGATTTTTTATTTGTTTATCAAATTTACAGTTAAAATTTGCCACTAGTATAAGCAAAATAATATATTTGTAATTTACGTTAAAATTGGCAACATTTTGTTTTAAAAATTATTAAATCTACTGATTTTTAACATTTAATGTTTTTAATTTTAATAAATTTAATTCTAGGTCGAAAATTTGAAATATTTCTTTAGAACTTTAGATTAATTGTTATACTTATAACAATAAATCTAGATCTTAAAATATAAAAATTTAGTGCTCAGACTCTAATTGTCTTTCATCCAGATGGGCGTAGGGTATATGTACACTTTAAATAGTTTGTTAATTAAGTGATTTTCATTTAAAAACAGGTCTACTTATTATGATTAGATATTCTGATGCATGAGTGGAAAATGTTCATATACTTTGTAATATTTAAGCTTTGATGAAAATTTAATTCATAAGAATGCAGAAAAATAAGTTTAAAAAAGCGAAATTTATGAAATTAAAACAAATGCATAATTCTGCATTAGTGAAAAAGCATTTTTGAAACATTTTTCAAAAATTTCAATGCATTTTTAGACAAATTTTAAAATATTTTTGGATAATTTAAAAACTGGCTGTACAATTTTAAAACATTTTAAGACAATTTTAAAATATTTTTGAGCAATTTAAAATAATTTTTGCACAATTTTAAAACATTTTTGGGCAATTTGAAATAATTTTTGCACAATTTTAAAATTATTTTGGAAAATTCTGAATTCAAACTGGAAATGATCTAGTGTTAAATAAAATACATTATGCAAAAATGCACAGATTGCGTTGTCATAAATATTTAAGGCTGAAAAATTGCAAATGACAGGCCAGCTAGTTTCAATTAAAGGTCAAAAAAAATCTGTTTTTCTTGATTTTTCAAAACTTTTATAAAAATTGCAATACTGCATATATTCTAACCCTCATGAAATTTTAAACTAAAATATAAAAAATGATTTAGTAAAAAAATTAAAAAAGTTCATCAGAACTATTTTCTCAATTTGAATAAATACTTTAGATATGAAAACATGAATTCTTTTGGAAGTGCCTTAGAATAACACCAAAAATCATAAAAGAATGTCAACTGAAGTTTAGGAAGCAATGAAAGAAGTTATAGTCACAGAATGACTACCATTTTTTTTTGCTGGGAATATCTCAAATTTGTGTGCAAATATTGTACTATATAAGGGTGGTCCAACCATAATGCATTATGTTAACCTTAACGTCAAATTTTTTGCCCAACTTAATTTGATATTTCTTTGATTCAGTGTTTGAAAAATTCAACCTTGAAGAGGTACACAGTTGAACAGCGCGTTAAAATTGTTGAAGAGCCGTCAAACTTGACTCGCCGTCGGTGATCGCAATCGCAAAATATGTGACCACAAATTGGATATAGGGACCTCAATGGTATGTTGATGGTGGCTTTTGTCATACAGCTAATGAAACAATGTCTTATTGCGTTATCTCATATCGTGGCGATGTTAAATATATATTAAAATAATTCTCTGAAAACTTTTTGTTTTATTTACAATTAATATCGTGCGTTATGGTTGGACCATCCTTTATAATTATAAATTTAATCGCATAAAATATATTTTAACATATTTAATAAAAATATTTTTGATAAGGAACCATATATTATTATATTTCAAATTTCATTCAACTCACAATATAAAAAAATCCTTGTTTTCCGTGAAGCACGCTACAACGCATGAACGTAACATTTCATACCTAATTTCAATCTTTCCAAAAAAGGAAAAAAAAATCTTTTTTACAAAATTGAAACGAATTGAATTAATAACAAGTAAGAGCGGTTAAATTCGGCTATGCCGAATCTTATATACACTTCACCATGGTTGGGAAAAAACTGAAGTTTATACATGGACATATATGGAATGGACATATTTATATACGGACGCCTTTAAGAGGAAATTAACCATTTAGTTTGGTGATAAAACTTGGACTCGGGAAGATTTATTGTTCCAGAAAATAGGTATTTAAAAAAAATGTATCTTTTGGGCATAACGTTTTTGTATCTGAACCGATATTTCCGAGTTTTTCAGCAAATATGTTATACTAAAGATTTTCGATCTTTTGCTATATAAGACGTATCCATAGGTCATATTATAGCTCTAGAATAGTGTTTGTTGTTTGTGTATAAAAGGTGAAGAGGTGAAAGAAAATAATTTCAAGAAATCGTTAAAAGAAATCACTAGAACTCCATGTGTTTTATTTCTACAAAAACGATTGATTTAGCTGGCAAATTTGCATATGGGATTTTATTTCGCTTTTTTATTAAAAATATTTTTAATTTCTTTAGCTTAATTTTAAAAATTTGAAGGAAAATAGTTTATAATTTTTTTTATAAATTATTATAAGTTATGACCTAAAATAGTTGCACTCAAAGGGAAATTATGTATAAAATTTTCTGAATATATGAGAAATAAAATGGTTTAAGAATCTTTTTATAAATTCTTTTAAATCGGAGCAAAAAATAGAAAAATAAAACCGTTTGTATTTTGTTTGTATCAGAGGGTTTTTATAAAAATTTTGATGTTTTTAGCCTATTTATGGATTATTTAATTATTAATATAAAATTTTATTTAAATTAATTATTAAATGTTAAAAAAAAAATCTTCAGAAAATAAAAAAAAAATGTACTAAAAAAAGTGAATTGACCGGGATTTGAACCCGCTACCCTTCCACCTGTGGTGAAGGGTATAAAAACGTTTGTATTTTGTTTGTATCAGAGGGTTTTTATAAAAATTTTGATGTTTTTAGCCTATTTATGGATTATTTAATTATAAATATAAAATTTTATATAAGTTAATTATTAAATGTTTAAAAAAAAAACCAAATAAACAAAAAAAAAAGTCTTAAGAAAATAATAAAAAAAATGTACAAAAAAAAGTGAATTGACCGGTATTCGAACCTCGAACCTGCGGCCTTAGAGAAAAAAGTATTTGTGACATAGCGTCTAGAAAACTGAGCTATTGAAGCTCACACAAAATCATCGTCAATAGAGGTCCATATATAAAAGTCTTCGTTCATTAGAGATTTGTTTAGTTTTTATTTAAATGACAAATTTTTGAATGTGTGTTGTTTGTGTATAAAAGATGGAGATGAAAGAAAAGAATTTTAAAACATGGATGTGTTTGTTATGCGTAAAATTCTACATACATATTAAACAAAGGGATTTTACCGAAAAAATTAGAGGTAGTCCTGGTTTTTTGCTAATATCTCAGCCATTTATTAACCGATCTGATTTTTAATAGCAAACAGAAATGGATCACATGTAACATAAATAAAAAACAATAAAGTCCTCATCATGTCTGGGTTCTTCGGAAAACCCATTTCAACACACTGACGGACAGACGGACATCGTTAAATCAACTTCGCTCTTCATAAGGACCCAGAATATATAATTATAGGGTCTAAGATCAATATTGTAGAAATTACAAACGGAATGACAAATCTATATATACCCTTCTACCTGTGGTGAAGGGTATAAAAATATGGCTTTTGATCGGACCATCTATGTTAACACTAGGTAATGATATCAACACCTAAAACATATTATTTTTGGTATAGCATTAAAAGATCTGTGGTAGGGATGAATTCGGTAATAATTTGTGTATTAATGATCATCCAAATACATTTTTTTATATTTAAAATATAATATAAATTGTTGGATAAATTTCAAAAATTTTTTGGTTGGTGGACTGTTTCTTGGACTTGCCCATATAACAAAGCAAGTAAAAATCTACTCATGTTAAAATATATATATAAACAGAATTATTTAAATGATATTGCACTGTATATATAAAAAATGTATTAAAAAATATATATATAACATTTCTCATACGTATATAATGCACATAATAATTTTATAAATATTTTTTAGTTTGTATACACTCACAATATATTTACAGAAAAGGTTCAGTTGTTATCTAAACATTAAATATGTTTTTAATTAGTATTATTAATTTAATTTACTTATCATAATAGTGCATGCAATGGAATAAATTACGATGAAATATACATTTCCGATTTGTCTATCAGTCATTTAAAAATATAAAATATTCTGTCAAAAAATTTCCGATTTTTGTATATTCAATAGATTTTATGGAAAAATATTATTAGTTTAGGTATAAGTACTTTTTATGTTTTCACGGAACCCTAAGTTAAACTCACATAATACATATTATTCCACGTCACTGAAGACTATGTTTAAAAAGTATATACAATTTTTAAATAAAATACAAATTCTAAATTTAAATATTTTGTTTTATAAAACTACCTTAATTTGTTTCATTAACTTTGTGATAGAATGTTTATTATATTTAAAAACTCTACATTTCTTCCGAGCATAGTGTGTTTACAGCGTGTTCGTGTAAAAGCTATTTACAAAGGTAATACAATTTTGTATTATACCATGTATGCTATTTTATTTGCAGATTTATACTCATTCTTTTTTTTATATGATTGTATACATGTTTCAACATGTTAAGTGCAGCAAATCAAATTGTCAATATTATAAGAAATAGGAGAAAGAAAGATTTCAATATTTCAACATATATTTGTATACCTGTGGATAAGGGTGTTGTACAAAAAAAACATAAACTGTAAGTATCTATTTTATTATTGGCATATCAAGGGTATTGAAAACGCTTTTTGTTAAAGTTATTTATTCTTTTTTTTGCTCTTTATTATACGTTTTTTATATTTTATATACCTTATGTTACCATACTTTAGCTTATATATGCTGTCATTTTTGGTTGTTGTTGTTATTTATAAGCGCGTTTATTTTCCAATGTTTCCCCCCGTAATATATCATAAGTTTTAATATTTGCTGCAAAATACGTACGGTGCATGTTTAAATTGCAAAAAAAAATATAAAATTCTTACAGATTTATGGTTAATAAAATAGATTTAATGAAGGTATTGAAATATTATGTTAATTATATAAAAATGATAAATTCCACAGTAAAATACTAAAAATACATACGACTGGCCACCCAAATAAACTGATAGATTTTAGGATTTAGATCACACAAAATTAAAAAATTAGCCTCACTTTTAGAAATATTCCAAAATTTAAGTTTAACGGAAAATAAGTTTTTTGAATTGTCTAGGCCGAAGGATGCACTTGCATGCCAAATTTCAAGACTTAAGGTACTACAATTTAGACTAGGCCATTAAGATGGCACTTTTTCCCTTTTAAATTAATTGTTAACACGTTCCTTTGGAATATACTAAAGGTAAATAACAATTGTTTTAAATTTAATTAGAGTTAACAAAAATAATAACAGATAAGATTTTCTATTGTAATATCGTTAAAATTGAGAAAAATGACAAAACACAATTTTTTTTATATAAATCGATAAATATCAGTGAACTCCAGACCCACTAAATTTCGTTATATTTCATTTGGTTTGCCTTGTCTAGCGTTTCAGTTCCACTCGTTCCCCGTTTTTATTCACATTGTTCCTCCTGTCTGGTATTTCAATTCCACTTGTTCCCCCTACCATTCCATTTCTTTACCTTATCTGGCATTTTAATTCCACTCGTTCTCCTTTTCATTTCATTTCATTCCCTTAGTATAGTATTTCAATTCCACTCCAATTTATTTCGTTACCCTTATCTAGTGTTTTAATTCCACTCTTTCCCTGTTTAATTTCAGTTCGTTCCTCTTGTCTAGTGTTTCATTTCAATTCGTTCTTCATTCCATTCAATTTATTTCTTCTGTCTAGTGTTGTAATTGTACACGTTTCCCACTTCATTTCATTTTTCAATCGCACTCATTCCACGATGCTTTTCAATTGATTCCCCTTGTCCAGTGTTTCAATTCCACTCGCTCCCTATTTTATTATCGTGCCTCCTGTCTGGTATTTCAGTTCCACTTGTTGCCCCTTCCATTCCATTTCTTTACCCAATATGGTATTTTAATTCCACTCGTTCTCCGTTTCATTCCATTTCATTTACCTTGTACAGTTTTTCAGTTCCACTATATTTCATTTCGTTACCCCTGTATAGGGTTTTTTATTCCACTAGTTCCCTGTTTCATTTCATTTCGTTCCTCTTGTCAAGTGTTTCATTTTAATTCGTTCCCTATTCCATTCAATTTCTTTCGTCTAGTGCTGTAGATGTACACGTGCCCCGCTTAATTTAATTTTTTAGTCCCACTATTTCCACGGTGCTTTTCATTTCATTCCCCTTGTCCAGTGTTTTAATTTCACTTGTTCCCTTATTTCATTATCATGCCGAAACATATTAGTTCTTTGAAGAATTGCTAATAATCCTGTCATATCAGTGAGTCAATCGAGTCAGTCTGTTATTTTATGCTGTTAATTATAGAGATAAATAGTTACCAAACGTAGTTATTTGTTTGGTGATAAGCAGTTGTAAAATAATTGATTACAAATTTGTTAATAATAAGGATTTACTCTAAAATTTATAAATTTGTACTTCGTCTAACAAAAATAACTATTTCTGACACCGAATTATAACTGATAAATATTTTAAGTTTATGAAGGTAATGAAAATTTTTGCTGGCTTCTAGTGACAAAGAGTCGCTTTAGAACTGGTTCCGCAAGTGTTACATTAGTAGCACATTCACTTTCTATTTTCCGTTCTTAAATTTTAAATTTCAATCTAGTTCTACAACTGCCGCTATCCCAATTACATTTCCATGTTAAATTTTACAGTTGTTTGAAGCAAGAGTCGGTAGAACACCAGTACGAGTTCATATAAACCAGTACATAACTATTTTTGTACTAATATTTTATAATACTGCTTTGTTCCAGTGTGCATATTCGGTAGATTTTTAAGAAAAATATTAAATTTTCAACCCCATACCCATTCTTTACGTCAAGTAAACGTATACGCAATATTTTTGTTGTAAATAATAAAACTCATACGTCTCGGTGACATATATAATATATCATTATGTATTATATTAAATAATAGTATAAGTACTCACGATAATGTTTTGCATACAAAGCAAAAGATGCACAGTTTGTATCGTCATAACTACTTAAGGCTGAGAAAATGCAATGCAATATTGAATACACCATTTAAAAATCACCATCGTGAATAGCACCGGTGTTTTCCTATTTAAATATATTTTCACAATAGCTATTTGTGGCTGATTCAACTAAACAATTGAAAACATAAATTATTTTAAGTACTTTTCATAATAACCCCAAATTAGTATTAAATAAAAGCCTATTTAGTGGTAGCATCCTATCCAAGTTAAGTTGCGTGTATTATGTAACTTAATATAAAACATATGTATGGTATTTTATTTACAAGTATCAATGTATTATTTAATTTATTATACTTTTTTTCAACGCATTTAAGTATAAACAACAACCAAAAACGAACACTTGAACATAAATACTAAACATTAATGCATATAAAATGTTACTACACTACTACATCCACATAAATATATCGATTGTTATATGTGTATTTATACCACAAATAGATATAATAGAAAGTTACGTGCCTATTGGTGTTTTGTTGGAGGAGAAAAAATAGAGCTTTTTGATTTTATTACATTGTTAATTGTTTCAAATAAAAATGAAGTTAGTTTAACAATATAATGTAAAATAATGTATGCGTGTAATCGTAATTTATTATAATGAATTTTTTTTTATAGTGTTAGTGCGTGAAGGATGTTTTTTTTCGCTTTTGTTGGTAATAATAACACTTTAAGTGTTACTAAACAATTTGTTAAACACGAAGATTATGATTAATTTTGAATAATAATTATAATTTTACTTGGGAAAATTATGATATAAAATTTAATAAACAATTTGAAAAAAAGGAGAAAAATTTTTAAAATCATTTACTTTATACAACATTTCTACTTAACCTAAAACTGGTAGTTTTTAAAACTATTTGATAAATTTCCTATAGATTTTGGATTAAAAACTATTGCAGCCAAAATAATAAGGTAGTAAAAACAAGTAAGAGCGGCTAAATTCGGCTATGCCGAATCTTATATACCCTTCACCATGGTTGGGAAAAAACTGAAGTTTATATATGGACATATATGGAATGGACAGGTTTATATACGGACGCCTTTAAGAGGAAATTAACCATTTAGTTTGGTGATAAAACTTGGACTCGGGAATATTTATGGTTCCAGAAAATAGGTATTTAAAAAAAATTATGTTTTTGGCATAACTTTTTTATATCTAAACCGATATTTCCGAGTTTTTCAACAAATATGTTATACTAAAGATTTTCAAACTTTTGCTATATAAGCTCCATAGGTCATATTACAGCTCTAGAATTGTGTTTGTTTTTGTGTATAAAAGGTGAAAGCAAAGAATTTCAACAAATCGTTAAAAGAAATCACTAGAACTGCATGTGTTTTATTTCTACAAAAACGTTTGATTTAGCTGGCAAATTTGCATATGGGATTTTATTTCGCTTTTTATTAAAAAATATTTTTAATTTCTTTAGCTTAATTTTAAAAATTTGAAGGAAAATAATTTATAATTTTTTTTTTATAAAATATTATAAGATATGACCTAAAATAGTTGCACTCAAAGGGAAATTATGTATAAAATTTTCTTAATATATGAGAAATAAAATGATTTAAAAATCTTTTTATAAATTTTTTTAAATCGGAGCAAAAAATAGAAATAAAACCGTTTGTATTTTGTTTGTATCAGAGGGTTTTTATAAAAATTTTGATGTTTTTAGCCTATTTATCGATTATTTAATTATTAGTATAAAATTTTATTTAAATTAATTATTAAATGTTAAAAAAAACAAAAATAAACAAAAAAAAAAAAAAATCTTAAGAAAATAAAAATAAAATGTAAAAAAAAGTGAATTGACCGGGATTCGAACCCGCTACCCTTCCACCTGTAGTGAAGGGTATAAAAACGTTTGTATTTTGTTTGTATCAGAGGGTTTAAATGAAAATGTTGATGTTTTTAGCCTATTTATGGATTATTTAATTATTAATATAAAATTGTATATATATATATATATATATATATATATATATATAATTATATATATAATTATTAAATGTTAAAAAAACCAAAAATAAACAAAAAAAAAAGTCTTTAGAAAATAATAAAAAAAATTTACAAAAATAAAGTGAATTGACCGGGATTCGAACCCGCGGCCTTAGAGAAAAAAAGTATTTGTGACATAGCGTCTAGACAACTGAGCTATTGAAGCTCACACAAAATCATCGTCAGCAAAAACTTTAGTTATATTTTTTCAGCTATAAACTTACTTTGAACTAGTTTTTAACTAATATATTTTGCTAAGAAAAGTGTGCTGTTCCACACATTTATAATGAATACAACAATCAGATAGATA
Source organism: Eustalomyia histrio (assembly GCA_949748255.1). Classification (NCBI taxonomy): domain Eukaryota; kingdom Metazoa; phylum Arthropoda; class Insecta; order Diptera; family Anthomyiidae; genus Eustalomyia; species Eustalomyia histrio. The sequence goes on along the minus strand of OX456525.1, from coordinate 13,673,828 downwards.
AGTGATAGATGAAGCTGCTAAAACAACAACTCTTCCAAGTCATACAAAAATACAACCGTGCAATATTTTTGGATCTCGCATACATAAAATAAGGACCGCCAAGAATTTATGTACACTCACCAAAAAAAAAACTGTAATGGGAACTGAAAATTTTGCTTTTTTTTATTTATTGAAAAATTATTTGTACAAAAATACCTTAAATTTATACACATTGACCTCAGCGCCTTATAGGCATTATTGAGGCATGTTGGCAAAATACTATTACACAAAAATTGGATTCATTTTGCATAAACGTCTAGACAACTGAGCTATTGAAGCTCACACAAAATCATCGTCAATAGAGGTACATATATAAAAACCTTCGTTCATTAGAGATTTGTTTAGTTTTTATTTAAATGACAAATCTTTGCTTGTGTGTTCTTTGTGTATAAAAGGTGGAGATAAAAGTAAAGAATTTTAACACATGGATGTGTTTGTTATTCGTAAAATTCTACATACATATTAAACAAAGGGATTTTACGGAAAAAATTAGAGGTAGTCCTGGTTTTTTGGTAATATCTCAGCCATTTATTAACCGATCTGTCTGATTTTTAATAGCAAACAGAAATGGATCACATGTAACAGAAATAAAAAACAATCATGTCTGGGTTCTTCGGAAAACCCATTTCAACACACAGACGGACAGACAGACAGACAGACAGACGGACATATTTAAATCAACTTCGCTCTTCATAAGGACCCAGAATATATATACTTTATAGGGTCTAAGATCAATATTGTAGAAATTACAAACGGAATGACAAACTTATATATACCCTTCCACCTGTGGTGAAGGGTTTAAAAATAGTAATAGGGATTGTATATCTAGTTCTCAGCAATTTTTTTTTTTGCTTAAATTCTGTTTACAGCAAAAACTTTAGTTATATTTTTTCAGCTATAAACTTACTTTGAACTAGTTTTTAACTAATATATTTTGCTAAGAAAAGTGTGCTGTTCCACACATTTATAATGAATACAACAATCAAATAGATAAGTGATAGATGAAGCTGCTAAAACAACAACTCTTCCAAGTCATACAAAAATACAACCGTGCAATATTTTTGGATCTCGCATACATAAAATAAGGACCGCCAAGAATTTATGTACACTCACCAAAAAAAAACTGTAATGGGAACTGAAAATTTTGCTTTTTTTTATTTATTGAAAAATTATTTGTACAAAAATACCTTAAATTTATACACATTGACCTCAGCGCCTTATAGGCATTATTGAGGCATGTTGGCAAAATACTATTACACAAAAATTAGATTCATTTTGCATAAACGTTACGGTATGATATCCAATATTTCGAAGACATTTAAAAACAAACAATTAAACTTGATACTCGTGTAATCCATAAATTGATAAAATTGTTTTGCTTATATTCTTATATAATGAAATTGTTGAGTACGTTATTGGCAAATTGTATATTATCTGCAATGCCTTGTTTTGCATACATTGTAAAGATTTAAGGTTGCTGTTATATTTATTATAAGCATAAATAAATGCAAAGTAATTCAAATTTCACTGAATTAAAGACTAAAAAATCATCAATTTCAATTTCACATTTAACTTATATTTTAACTTATATAATTTACCAATTTGCCCTTTTCAAATTATTAATATGTATATTCCATGATATATTAATTTGAAATGTAATTCCGAGATATTTTACTGAGTGAAATTCATATATAGATTTTCCATCAATATAAATATTAAGTTATCATTAATGCTTAAGCAATGCGGTCTAAAACGAATCAGTTTGTTTTTATTCGGATTAAGTATTAAGCGATTCAATCGTGTCAATTCAAACAATAATGGAGCATCTGTTTCTAATTGAGTTTTAAATACAAAATTGTTCTTGTATGAATAAAATAGGCACACATCATCCGAAAACATAAATAATTGCCCAATAAATCCAAGATTTTTTAAATCATTCAAATAAATAGAGAACAGTTACGGACCCAGTCCACTTCCTTGTGGCACACCATACTTAACAGCACCAAAGAAACTTGTGGAATTATTTATGTGCACATAATGTTTTCTGTTGGAAAAGTAACTTTCAAATAACAATACTTCACGTCCTTGAACACCATAGTACATTAATTTTTTAATCATAATCTGATAATCTACCAGATCAAAAGCCTTTGTAAAATCAAAAGAAAAAAATCCAGCAACGCCACTAAAGCCATTATCAAATCCATTACAGATATAGTTAATCACATTTAACACTGCATCTTCAGTACTGCAACCTCTTCTGAATCCAAGTTGAAAATCATATAAATGCTTATTCTCCTCCATCTAACATGAAAATTTGTCATACAAAATCTTTCAAAAATTTTATTAACTGCAGATAGAATTGCAATCGGCCGATACTTGTCTACATTTGCAACATTTAGCTCCTTTTGTATTGGAACTATTTTATGAACTTTAAGAATTTCAGGATAGTCAGAATTATCAATCATTTTGTTAAAAATGTCCAAAAAAAAAAATAGGTGTAATTTCCACTCTACACTCTCTTATGAATTCGGGTGAAATATTATTAAGGGAAATTTTGCTAATTTGAGCCCAGCAGTATTTTTTGCTAATCTAGCAACACATGTCTGCTGACGTGTAGTAGAAAAAATTAGTAGCCGCTACTAAATTTTAGTAAACTTTTTGTAAAGTGAAATTTAAAATTGGGTTGCTAAAATCAGCAAAAAAGTTAACAAAATTTACAACCAGATTAGTATACAAAATTAGTAAGCGCTACTAAATTTTAGTAAATTTTAAAATATAGCAAAATTTTAATTTATAAAAAAAAATATTATTGAAATTCCAAAATTACTCAGTTATTTTTATATGCATTTATTACACTTTAAAGCTACTCATTTCTTTTGTAATTGGCTTACGAACTTAAGCATACAAAATTATATTTTTTTATAGAGCAACATATTTTATTTTATTATTTTTTTCAAAAAATATTTTAGACAAAATTTAAAAAAAATCAAAGCTTAAAAAATAGTAAATACACAAACGAATTTATCATTTTATTTTCACTTGCTAATTTTTGCTTTGAAAAATATTTTTAATAAATTTTTTGGATTTAATGTCAAGTTTTAATTGATTTAAGGGCCGATTTTTTAAACTAAAAAAGTTTTTAATACTATTTTAAGTGGATATCCCATTTTCACTTCCGATCACTTTTTTTATCCTATGTAGCATTTTAAGGCAATTTAAGTTTGTATGCATAAGTTTTAATTATTAGAAATTAAATTTCTTTCAATATCTACTTTTTCAAAATTAGTACCTTTTTTTGGTGATTTTAGCATATAAGTTTGTAAATTTGTAAAATTATTTCTGAAGTTAGCAACAAAAACTTGTAAATTTTCTGTAAAAATTCTGTAATTTTTAAAATCTAAATAGCAACAAAATTTACTAAATAATATTTTTTTCTAAAAATGTTTAAAATGTTAATAGCAAAAAGATTTGCTAAATAATAATTTTTTACTAAAAATTAGTACAACAATAGTAAAGTGGGATTGAAAGCCGTTTACAAATTTTTCTACTAACTTTTTTTTTTTAGTGTACCTGGAAAATAGAAAGTATTTACTCCGATTTGTTTGATGATTTAAATTATAAACAAAATAAAATATTTAAATTTAATAATAATTAAGATTAAGTAAATATAATATTTATATAATATAATATAATATAATATCTGTAAAATGTGATTATGCAAATTAATCAAATATCCTGCATGTAGGTTACTGACATTTAATTTTATTTCTATTTATACATATTTTTGTATGTTTTAAGATTTTCATTTACAGCATGTGACAAAATATTTTTATTATGTAATGTACTGATTCTGTTTTATGAATAAGAGTTTTTTAATTTAAATATCATTAATAATATAGCTCTGTAATTTCTATAGTTAAAATCCAAACCGATTAGGAAATTATTTTATCTTTGGTATATAAATAAATAGCAACAACATCAAATATCTATAACACTCATCTTTTGTTTTGGAAACATTAAATATTTATTTATATCCGTATATATTTATCGTTTGCTAATGAAATAAAATGTAATAAAAGTCTGCATGTTTTTGCATGAATGCTTTAAGCAAATAGGAATACACATGCTTTCCATGGTATAAAGTTGAAAGGATTATAGAAAAATACAGTCTACAAGCTGGGACAATAAATATCACACCCTATTGGAAAGTTCAGACAGTTTTGCAAATGGCTTTGACATACGTGAAGTAGACACGTGCGAAAGTTATGGTGAATAACAATGTATCGCTGTAAGCCTAAGCGTTAAGGTTTGTTTAGCCAGCCAGAACTCCCGATTTGACCAACACCAAAGGCTGCCGTCTATTGGATATCATTTTCCACAATTAATTGAAACAATATTTATAAGTATGAACAAATATAACAAATTAATAATTAAAAGAATTTTCACTTTAAAACAAAGTTAAAGCGAAAGCAAATTAGATAACAACTTGTACCCCACCCTGTGCAATAGAATATCTACCTAGAACATGCATGTTTTTCATACATAAATCAATAAAATGATGTTAAAATATCGTATATCTCTGACATTTGCGTGCAGGAGAAAACCATTGTTAGAATTCATCATCATCATACTCATGTTCAACGTTATTAACAACAACAGTTTTGCTGTCATCTCCATCATTGTCAACATCATCAATAAGAAAAGCAGCATCAGCAAAAAAATAAAAGGCTAAACCTGAATATAGTATGTTATTTGTACAAACATCTCTATTCCGCCAAAGATATTTCATGTATACAAATTTCTACATCACATTGCAAAACAATCAATGTTTCAGTTTTCTTAATAGTAGACCAGGTAGGAAAATATAAACGGCAAAGCACTGTAGATCGTGGTTTAATATATGGCGGAGCATTTGCTTTTGGGGAATTGAACTGCTGGGTCATTCCTGAAATAATAACACTATGTTGATTTGTCCGTTTGTATTTTATAATGTTGAAAAAGCACTGGTACCATTATTGATTAATCTACGTTTCAGCACTACGTGGTCAGGGTATATTGAATTTGTTTGGTAGGAGACACTTATAATGCACCAATCGACTGAGAGTCGATGCCTGATTCGATTTAACGATGTGCGTTCGCCCGTCCGTGTGTCCTTGTAAACAAACTTAAGATCTAAAATTTAAAGACATTTGGATAAAATTTGGCTAATAAGTTCATTTTGGCACAGTCATGAACCCAATGCGGACAACAAACGGGCTGAAAGGTTGGGCAATTGCGGGACCCTAAATCACTTCTTTGGCACTAAAAATTCTTGTGGAATACCTGCGGGGTATATCAGAGAAAAACTTAGGATTTGAAGAGAATTCAAGACCATTGAGTGCTGGAATGCTACCTCTGGCCAGCGCCAAGCTAAGAAATTCATCGTCCCATCTAGTGGAAACTTAAGGAGACTTCTTTCTCTGAACAGGAATTACTAGAGGTCTGTCTGATTCGGATACTTGTAGGTTCTGTGAATTGGTTCTGTAAATTGTAGGTTCTGTGAGACAGCGGAGCATATGTCCTAGGCTTCGCGGCAGGAGACTACAATTCCTTGGTGGATATACACTATACCAATTGAAGGTTTGAAAATCTGTGCCTAGTGGGGTGATTGCCTTCATCGGGTTAAAAATTAGGCTGCACAAAATATCAATTTCATTTTGTCGCGGTGCATAAGGACATTCGAATCTAATCTAACCCAATTGAATTTGGTTAGTAACGGCTAATATTCAAAACCACCACCCATAGAAAGTTCCTTTCTGAATTGGGCTTAAATGGCAATTGTTAAGAAAAAATGAGACCATAAATCGTGCCTATATAAACCCAACTTTCTGGTATTTATTTAAATAAAGTTTTTGGGAAATTTTGTAAAGATTTATCTCTGTATTTTCCGCCCTGCTTCATCCAAAATATACTTTGTGTCAGATATTTTTTTAATAATGAACAGAAGTTATTTAATATATAACTTAAAAATACGAGATTTTTGGCAAATTTTGGGCGTTTATTTTGAAACATTGATACAATATAAATTTATTCAAAGTATTCGCTAGTTATAACCTTTCCCCATCTTTCTGGCAACATATGGATTCCTCGCCAAAGAATTGCTGGTTTTTTGACGTCAAGAAAGAATCAAGCCAGTTTCGGATATCCTGTTCTGGAGTGAAGCTGCTTCCAGTGAGAGCTTTCGGCATCGTTCGAAACGAAAGGTAGTCGGACGGGGTAAGAAGGAAACACTTCCCACTGTTTTCCTCACTATTTTCTAAATACCCTGCGGGAAAAAGGGGTCAGTTTGGAATTTAGACCTGTCCCGGTATAGGTGGAAACTTTATCGGTTTCGAATATACATATCATGATATAGGTGAAAAGACGTGTCACAAACGTTAATTGACTGGTCTTTTTCATATATAAAACCGGTCCCGTGGCCAGGCGAAATAACAATAAACTGGCCACGTGACTATCCTGCGATAGGTCCTTTTCCCGCAGGGTAGTTTTTAGCCGGTCTTGCAATATGTTGCCGGGAGTTGTCGGCTTTAACTAGAGTGATACCTTATTTATTTGATTTTAAGTGAATCCTGCTGTTTACAAATAATTTAAAATTGCTGCTTGAATGACTTGAAAGTTCTTCTTAAGTTTGACAGCAGTCTTCATCGAGTAATGCCTTCAATTAATCATCTTCAAACCTTTTTTGCTGACCTGGGCGGTATTTGTCTTCCGTTTGTCTCGCAAGATGAAATCGAAAAATTCAGCATAAGCTTCGGTAATATGCACTATTGTTCAAATTGAAGAAGTAAAGCAAAACTTCTGCAAATGATTGATTGTTGGCACAACATTCGACTTCGTTGCTTACACACTTTTGTTAAAGGACTAAGTGAGAATAAATGACAGATATTTATTCTCCAAAATGCCATTTAATTTATTAAAGACACAAACCATGTGTAAAAGATACGTCATCTGTTGTGAATCACGCATTTTTGAGATACACAACCAATAGAACAAGCACTGGTACAGCACTTTTTTTCAAATGTTGGTAGAATACTTTAACCCAATAACTTGCTAGTATTATTTTTCCATATACAGTCATTAATTAAATAAATCAAGTACGGTAAAAACACCTTTTGAAAATGTCGGCAAAGGATTATAAACCAATAACTTCACCGTAGAATTTTTTAATATACAGTCTTAAATTATAGGAAACAAAAGAGGGCAAAATTCTTTTTATAAACTATGGCAAATTACGTTAATCCGATGTTTTGCCGATCGTTGCACTTTTTGCGAACGTTGATAAATCATTTGAAATACACTCAGAAAAAAAAGTTTGTAGAAAAATTTGTAAACGGAAAAAATTATTATTTGCAAATCTTTTTGCTATTTACATTTTACAAATTACAGAATTTTTACAGAATATTTACAAATTTTTTGATTTCGTTCAGAAATCATTTTACAAATTTTTGAAAACCGATTTGCTAAAATTAGCAAAAAAAATTATTAATTTTAAAAAAGTCGATATTGAAGGAAATGTTATTTCTAATAATTAAAACTTATACATATACACTTAAATTGCCCTAAAATGTTACATAGGATTAAAAAAGGGAAAGAAAGTGAAGATACCGACTCATGTCTGAAAATAGGACATCCAGTTAAAACAGCACTAAAAAGGCTTTTTTAGTTCTAAAAATCAGCCCTAAAAACAATTAAATTTAACCTTAATAGTAAAAAAAAATTTACTAAAATATTTTTCAAAAAGGAAATTACCAAATTAAAACAAAATAATAAATTCGTTTATGTTTTAACAATTTTTAAGATTTTTAAGCCTTTGTTTTTTTTTCATTTCGTACAAAATATTTTTTAAAAAATATAATTAAAATGTTTGATGCTCGATATCTAAAACTTTGTACTAATTAATTAATTATTAGTATTTAGTATTTTTTTTTTCTGATTTTAGCAAACAAATTTTAAAATCCACTTTACAAAAAGTCTACTAAAATTTAGTAGCAGCTACTAATTTTTCTACTAATTTCATTGTACTACACGTCAGCAGACATGTGTTTCCCGTAGTAACAGCAAAATTTTCAGTTGCCATTACAGACTTTTTTTGGTGAGTATACGTTCTTTTACGTAAAATGCTTTTCACTAGTAATTTGGATTCTTGTATCATCGATAATTTTCAACTGGGAAGTTTTGAAAATTGTTCAAGTTTTTTATAAAGCATACAATTTTACCGATTTTTTTTTAGTTTCAAATATTTGATAATATGTTATGTGGAAATAGCTAACGGTAGCAGAAACTTTGTAAAAGCGTGCATTTATTAGGTTGGCATTAGGCTTTTCAAATTTTGATTTAAATATATTTCTCTTAATGATAATGAATTTTTAATGATGAAACATTAGAAATTGTCTATAAGAAAATCCACACAGAATATTTCCATATACGTATTTATTCGAATCTAAAAATAAAAGTTTTTAAATTGGTAAGTTTGGTAAAAATTTGACCAGAATATAAAATAATAATAAACAAAACCTTTTTCTGGAAACCTTAAAATTTTTTATTCTAAAAACTTTTCTACAAAAAAAAAATCATGTGTAAATGCCACCCTAATGTCAAAACATTTGTATGTTTTTTTTTTTTTGTGAAGGTAAGTAAAATGCTATTGAAACTATCTTTGATTATTTACCCAATCTCATATATACACATATAGGGGATTTAAATCAAATGTGACATGCACAAGCATGCCCCTGCGTTTTGTAATTTGTGTAATGTGCAGATTAGGTTGTGTGTGTGTGCATTGTAAGCGTGTGTTTATATGCGTTTATTTGTATTTCTGTGTGCATACAAGATAAAATGTTTCAAATTACTAAAAATGGCGGTGTTTTGCACACAATTTCCTTATGCAATTGCACGATTCAATAATGCGTTTAAATTGACAGTTTTCTCAAAATGAAATTCGAAATGTAATAAAAATACTGCTGAAAATCCCAAGATCATATTAACTGGCTGATAGGATGGCTACAAATAATGTTTCAATGCGAAGCATTAAGAGGATATGATTGAAAGTTTTCATAATATGAGTTTAGAAAATCTTATAAAGGTGGTATTTGTTTAAGGTTAATTTTAAATTGTAAAGGAAAAGGATTTAAGCATGTTGTACTTTTGCTTTTAGATAAAAAATTAATTTCTTAACATTGTGGCTAGTGAGGTCGATCAATAACAGATCTGTTAATATTATTTAAATCACATTATCATTGTTTTATTATGGTTTAAAATATATATTAGTTTAAAATTTAAATTAGTTTGGACTCTAAAATTGTATCATACAGGGTGGCGCAAAAATAACCTTCCGATGTTTTTTGGCTGTAATTAAAAAAAAAAAATGAAAAACTTTGATTCTTCTTGTGGATTATTTTTATTTGGTCTTTTAATTTTTTTTACATTAAGTCGAGAATATGATGTCATGTAAATGGCCGCCGCCACAGTTGATTGGCATTTGAGCCCTTTTTATGGCATTTTCCATCACTTTGGCCAAAACTTTCGGCGATAGGTCCTCACATTCTTGACGGATATTGTCTTTAAGAGCTGCAAGAGTCTGAGGCTTGTTGACATAAATCCGCCCCACAAAAAGAAGTCTGGAGCGGTCAAATCAGGCGATCTTGCTGGCCAGTGCAAATCGCCAAAACGGGAGATTAGGCGCCCGGGAAATGCATCCTTCAGCATATCGGTTGTGGCACGTGCAGTGTGTGGCGTTACACCGTCCTGTTGGAACCACATATTTTCCAATACCAATTCATCAAGTTGCGGCAAAAAGAACTCGTTGATCATTGCTCTGTAGCGCTCACCATTCACAGTAACCGTTTGGCCCGCGACGTCTTCGAAGAAAAAAGATCCGATAACTCCTCCAGCGAAAACAGCACTCCATACAGTGACTTTGAGCGGGTGTAATGGCTCTTCGTGGATTACACACGGATTTTCAGTGCCTCAGAAGCGTAAATTTTGCTTATTTGCGTACCCGCTAAGATGGAAATAGGCCTCATAACTCATGATTATTTTTGATGAAAAATCATCTTCATTATTGCTCAAATAAATAGTCACCAATATTCCGCGTTCTGGAGCAGTGTAGCGTAACATTGTTTATTAACGTGTATTTCACATGTGTTTACTACACAAATGTCAAAACAGAACTGACATTAGGAGGCAATCGCAAAATTTATAGCATTTTCTGATAGGAGGATTACTTTTGCGCCACCTTGTATAAATGAAATTCGCTCTTACTATTTAATCTCGAGTGTTAATAATAACAAATAACAAATCTTTATATTAAAAGAATTTTTTATATAAATACATTTTTATTAATTCCAGTAGAAGAATAGATTTTTAGAATACTTTAAATGGTAATTAGATTGATGTAGCCTTTTCACAAAAACGACGTCTTAGTTCATAACACAGAACTGTTTTAGAGAATCACTCATATATAATTAGATTAGTCAATTGACGGCTTACCAAAAATATTCCATTTAGGTTCCTTATATATCCCATGCAACTCTGAATAAATTGTAATTTTTAATGGATTATCTGAAACTATTGTAACGGCATCGCGTTATATGATTGGTTGATAAATTATTGCTCAGATTTTATTAGACTTTTGGATTCAGTACCCACTTTTCCTAATGGAAACTCTTTTTTGGCCAACTATTTGATAATTTAAAATTTTTTTCAACTTTTTCGGAAAATTTTTCTTTAAAAATTCAGTTAAAATTTCTTAGTTTCGAATTTTCCCTTAAACAACCCCGTATCTCTTGACATAGAAAACGCCTTCGATCATGCTTATCATGATGGAATTATTTTGAAAATGATTAATATTGGATTTGCACCCTTCGTAATAAAAATAATTAGAAATTTCTTAACAAATAGAAAATTTTGCATTCAACTACAAAAAAAATATTCTGATCTTGGTGGCATAAATTGCGGAGTACATCAAGGTTCAATTTTGGCTCCACATTTATATTACAATATTTTTATGCATGATTTCCCGCATGAATTTATTATGCAGATGACTTCTTGCATTACGCGCATCTTACTTCTCCAATTGATACGTTAAGATCTGTTTCGATACATTTAGATGTTGTTAATAGTTACTATAAAGAGTGGGATATACAAATATTAAATATATCCAAAAGTAAGGCTATTTGTTTTAGAAATGCTTCCGGAAAATGTAAAGGGTTTGTTGTACCTGAAAGTAAATGACATAAATTATATCTTGATAGGCATGAGATTCCTTTCGTGGATAATCTTTGATATTTCGGTTTTGATATTTCGGTGTTCATTTTAACAAAGATTTTAAGTTTAATCGTCATGCCAGAATTTTTCTTGATAAAGATCGTGGAATTCAAATTTCTTTTGGAAAATTATTAAGTAATAAACATTTGCTGGAAAAAACAAAATTATTTATTTACAAAATAAGCATAAGACCAATTTGCAATGAGAGAATTTGAAATGTTCGAACTCAATGTACTGAGGCTTTGCATTAATATGAACTTTCAGGAAAATAATAAAAGATTTTTAAATAAATATATTTATCATGTTGCAAAAACTAAACCTTAAGCCTTTTATACTTTTGGTTTACTGAAAAGTTTTGTTGACTCATTGCAATATCTGGATAATACTCTGATTTAAAGAATTTGAAACGAATATTTAATTTGTTAAATACCAACTACTACTCTCCTTTGGGATATATGCAACAGGAAGTTTCATGTTATAATAGTTCAATGCCAAAATTGTTTGTGCCTAAAATTTAGGGAGCCCACAGGGGATAATTTTATTTTTCTTTTATTTTTTATATATAATTTTTAAATTAGGTTTAAAATTAGTCTGTAAAGTACACCATTAATTTGATTTTCAATATATGATGTGGCGGTAGCAAGCACTACACATTACATATTTTTACCAATGCACAAAAAAGAGGATAAGTTTGTTTCTGTTAAAAAATAATTTCATTTTTTCTAACTCTACCTCTATACCTCTAACTCTATTACTCTAACTCTATAACTCCAACTCTATAACAAACTCTATTACTCAAACTCTAAAGGTATAACTCTATAATTCTAACTTTATAACTCTTACTCTATCATTATAACTCTATAACTCTAACTCTATAGCTCTAACTCTATAACTCTAACTCTACACACCTAACTCTAACTCTATACCTCTAACTCCATAGCTCTAACTCTACCTCTATAACTCTTACTCTATAACTATAACTTTATAACTCTAACTTAACAACTCTATAACTCTAACTTTATAACTCTAACTTAACAACAATATAACTCTAACTCTATAACTCTAACTCTATAATTAACTCTATAACTCTATAACTTTATAACTTTATAACTCTATAACTCTATAACTCTACCTCTATAACTCTAACTCAATAACTCTAACTCTAACTCTTTAACACTAACTCTCTAACTCTAACTCTATAACTCTAACTCTATAACTCTAACTGTATAACTCTAACTCTATAACTCTAACTCTATAACTCTAACTCTATTACTCGAACTCTATAACTTTAAGTCTATAACTCTAACTCTATAACTCTAACTCTATAACTCTAACTCTTTAACACTAAATCTATAACTCTAACTCTATAACTCTAACTCTATAACTCTAACTCTATAACTCTAACTCTATAACTCTAACTCTTTAACACTAAATCTACAACTCTAAATCTAACTCTATAACTCTAACTTTATAACTCTAACTCTATAACTCTAACTCTATAACTCTAACTCTATAACTCTAACTCTATAACTCTAACTCTAACACTTTAACTCTAACTCTATAACTCTAACTCTATAACTCTAACTCTATAACTTTAAGTCTATAATTCTAACTCTATAACTCTAACTCTATAACTCTAACTCTATAACACTAAATCTATAACTCTAACTCTATAACTCTAACTCTATAACTCTAACTCTTTAACCCTAACTCTATAACTCTAACTCTATAACTTTTACTCTATAACACTAACCCTATATATTTAACTCTATAACTCTAACTCTATAACTCTAACTCTATAACACTAAATCTATAACTCTAACTCTATAACTCTAACTCTATAACTCTAACTCTTTAACCCTAACTCTATAACTCTAACTCTATAACTTTTACTCTATAACACTAACCCTATATATTTAACTCTATAACTCTAACTTTATAACTCTAACTCTATAACTCTAACTCTATAACTCTAACTCTATAACTCTAACTCTATAACTCTAACTCTAACACTATAAATCTAACTCTATAACTCTAACTCTATAACTCTAACTCTATAACTTTAAGTCTATAATTCTAACTCTATAACTCTAACTCTATAACTCTAACTCTATAACACTAAATCTATAACTCTAACTCCATAACTCTAACTCTATAACTCTAACTCTTTAACCCTAACTCTATAACTCTAACTCTATAACTTTTACTCTATAACACTAACCCTATATATTTAACTCTATAACTCTAACTCTATAACTCTAACTCTATAACACTAAATCTATAACTCTAACTCTATAACTCTAACTCTATAACTCTAACTCTTTAACCCTAACTCTATAACTCTAACTCTATAACTCTAACTCTATAACTCTTACTCTATTACTCGAACTCTATAACTTTAAGTCTATAACTCCAACTCTATAACTCTAACTCTATAACTCTAACTCTATAACTCTAACTCTATAATTCTAACTCTATAACTCTAACTCTTTAACTCTAAATCTAAATCTACAACTCTAACTCTAACTCTATAACTCAAACTGTATAACTCTAACTCTATAACTCTAACTCTATACCTCTAACTCTATAACTCTAACTCTATAACTCTAACTCTAACACTATAACTCTAACTCTATAACTCTAACTCTATAACTCTAACTCTATAACTTTAAGTCTATAATTCTAACTCTATAACTCTAACTCTATAACTCTAACTCTATAACAATAAATCTATAACTCTAACTCTATAACTTTAACTCTATAACTCTAACTCTTTAACCCTAACTCTATAACTCTAACTCTATAACTTTTACTTTATAACACTAACCCTATATATTTAACTCTATAACTCTAACTCTATAACTCTGACCCTATAATAAAATATGTATGAAAACTTTTTAATATATGGGAAAACCTACGAAATAGTACGATTTCAATTTTGAAAAATAAAAATTTCAAATTAGTGGCACACGTTTTATTTTAGCGTCAACTTGTTAAAAACACATTAAAATGAATAATCTGCTCGCGTGCATCATTTTTTTCAAGTGCTAAAAAAGTTATAAGCGAAAAACCGTAGAATTTTTAAAAGGTAAAATTTTTAACTTTTAGGGGATGCAAACACACGTTTTCGAAAAACCTTTCCATTCTAAGTCCGAACTTGGGTTCCAATTTTGTCCAACACATCTGGTTTTTTTAGGAAATTAAGGCTAATGATAACAATTATCCTAATTTTATTTTTTTCAAAAATTTTTTTCAAATTTTTTCTCCAAAATTCGCTGAAAGGCAAATTCAAAATGGAAGGCACACCCGCTGTTTTGAGAATTATGGCATCAAATATATCTTAAATTCTCCGTATGATGAATGCAGTTATTATGTGAAAGTGCTAAATCGATCGGATGACGTTTTTAGCTTTACGGCACTTTTTTCTCCACAGAACGCTAAAAATAAATTTTTTAATTGATTGGCACATCCGCAGTTTACAGAATTAAAGGTTGAAATTTGGCTTATATCATAGAGTTTATAGGCACTATTGTTTTGTGAAAGTGCTAAAACGATCGGATTATCCCTTTTGGTTCTATTGCAAGTTAAGCTTGAAAAACCTATGAAAATCAACAAAATTTAAACTTAAATGGCTCTCGGCACTAAAATAATAATTCGATCTACTTAGCACTTACACACAATATTAGTAGTACTGATATTTACCGATCACATAGGGTTGCCACTAGTTATTTCTCAAAATACGGATGTGCTCTTCAAAAAATATGAAATTTCATGATCTGCACGCATGATGATGTTTGTACTGTCATAATTTCTTTGTTTCTGAAGGCACATTAAATCGGTTGGTCGCTTTTTGTTAGTATGTTTGTCGTTTATAATCCAATATAAAAAAATTGCAATTACGTTGAGGTTGGAAGCGCAAAAACGAAAATCCTCTTAATTTTCGTTTTATGGAAAAACAGAGTGACCGATTTTGAAGAGCTACCATTTATTGGTGACTGATGGCACATGCTTTTTTCAACATATAGAAGATTTTGTAACATCATTACTGTCATCCACAAAAGGATTAGAACGATTTCCTTTTATGCTAAAAAAGTTATAGCCAAAAGAGTTGAACAACTTTCGAAAGATACAAGCAAAATTAGGGTAGACCTTAGCTCAGTAGAGCACATTAACAGCATAATTATAAAACTTTAGGATGTTGGCGAGGTTAAACTTGTCGTTTTGAAAATTATGACACTTTCAGAAATATTATATACTGCTCTTAAAGTGGTTAAAAACCTGAGTGACATGGAATCGTACTATACCCATATATTTTAATTTAAGAAAATTGATATTTTTTTGATGTCGCTTTGTACACATAGAAAACCCTATAAGAGAAGTCTTCGGGGTTAGATTACCCATCCATTAATTAAGGCAAGAAATATTAGTTACAAGCAGATGCTGTATTTTTGAGTAGAGTGGAAAATTTAATACAGACTTCATGTTCATTAACAGCAATAGGCAATGGCTATACCCCAAACGGTGGGCAAGTGCGGACCTCGAAGAAATATGAATTTAGTCTTTTATAAATTTATAAGATTTTATAAATACTGTGGGAAATATTGCAATAGATAGAATACATCAGGTGTGATTAGACAGATCAGATCGATACATCAAATGTGATTAATCAGCTCTGATCGATATATACATCAGGAGTGATTAAATGTGATAGGATTGAAAGAAAATTTGAAATTTGAATTCAATTTAACAACATATTCCCACAAAATATGCGTTTGTAAGTTTTTTTTTAATGAAAAGAGTGGAACATACTTGGACATGTTTATATATCGCTAGATGCGTATTTAAAACACCTTTGATTTAATTTGTTTATAAATTGTTGAAATTATAAGAAATAAACTTAAAAAACAAAAATTGTGTAATTTTTCATCTTACTTCTTAGGGTTAAACACATGAGATTGGGTTACTAATAAAATACTTGTCTTTTTTATCCTCCATGATACCATCGATGCCAGTGACAGAAATTAAAAAAAAATTGGTTTGAGAAAAATTAAATAACACAGTGTCATGCAATATAAATATATTTGAGAAATGTACATATACTATAGCAAATTTTTAATTTATTAACCAATTTAACTAATGAATAAAAAAATTATTTATTATCAATACGAATACAATAGTTGTGCTTGTGTTTGTACATTTCAAAAAATATATACAGTTTTTTTATATAAAGCATACTCTTAGGCTAAAAAAATTAATAAATGTTTTAAAAAAAAAACTTCAAAAGAGAAAAATAAAATACATTATTATTTAACATCCAATAACGGTTGATGTTTAACTTTTAATAAATTTATTAAATAAATTCGGTTTATAACATTATTTACCATGAAAAATATATTTAAAGCATACATTTCGGAGAAAAAATTTGTAGATAATATGCATAAACCACCAAAGGCTGGCTCAATTGTTTTAAATCATATTTGTGAACCATAAATTGACTAAATTGAAGTACTGCAAGAAGAAACAAGTAAAATTATTAAATTCGGCTTTACCTTTTATTTTATACCCTTCACAGGAATTTTGTTACGGATAAAATTAAAATTGATAGAAAATTGTTGAGATAAAAAAATTTTGTGTGTGAAAACATTTTTGAGTGGAATTGGTATACTAAACTCAGGGAATGAAATGGAATAAAATTAGAAACGAGTGTAATTGCAAAGTTTAACACAGAGAACGAATTGAAATGGTGTTGAATTAGGTTTTTCGATTTCAGCATTGTTTTTCATATTTCAACGATATTTATCCATTTTGGCTTGCCAGTCAATATAACGGAATTACAAATTATTGCTATTGCTCAGTTATTAGCATTACTTCCAAAGAATTACTATTATTTCCATTAATTTATCACATATATGATATAAAATGTAGTATAATTGGTTGATAATAATGCCTTAAATCAGCAATTTTTTTTTTAATCAAGTGGATGTATTTACAATTTCGCATCGATTATTAACTATAAACTAATTTTAATAGAAAATTAAATATGGTGAAATGTTTAAAATTATATTAAAAGTCCCGTTTTTATGCGCTTGTGGAAAATTGCCATTCTGTTGCTAAGGTTCGATGCTTTGATATTACTAGATTTCTACTTCTAAGAGTTATAGTAAAACGTGATTATGTAGATACTGAGGCTGCTTAGGGTTAATAATTTTGGGTTACTCTTATTTTTTAAAGAATATCAAAGGATACTCCACAGAGTCGTTTCGAGTAGGACGATATTCTGTCAGGCTTACGTAATCCATAAACATATCTTGTTGCCACTGAGTTGAACATTGAATTTTCGATTACTGATTGAATCGTATTCCGCAAAAAGTTCACAGCCATAAGTAAGACCAGGAATCAGACACGCAAGTACAATTCGTATATTTAACGATAAAAAATTGCGTAGAAAATACATGATTTAAGTGAGATAAGTCTTTGTTAAAAATCAAATTAAGTTTTTTTTCCAGACTACAAAATATAAATTTTCTAAATATTGATTAAAATTCATGTTCAAAGATTGGATTCAAAGTTCTTTTGTGGATCACAAGGAATTTGTATTTGAGAGGGTTAAAGCTGAGGGATTTTCTATGCAGCATATGAAAGCATAAGGAAGGTCTCTATAGATTGTATTGGTCATTGTATTAGTTTTACGATTTTAGTAAATTTTGGAGATTTATGTTTTAATTTTTTTTTTAAAAACATCCCTAAATGTGAAAAAAATTTATAAAAACTGTTTAAATAAAAAAAAAAATAAAAATTGGAGAAATAAAAAAAAGGCAAAATTAGATATTAAATCGTTGGAATGAAAAAAGCGAAATAAAAAAAATGTAGCTACAAAGAAAAACCAGATTCATTGTAAGAACCGAATTTTATCCCAACCTATATATTCGTTTGTCGCCATCGAAGTATGGTTAATAAAACAGAATTTTGGTTAAAACCAAATATTTCAATGGTATCAGGAAGACATTTGGTTGGGACAACTAAATAACTTGGTTGCTGCAACCAAGAAATTCGAGAATCTCTGTAGAATAAAAAATAGTAAAGATTAATGTAAACCACACCTAGAAAACAGTATCAGTTGTGGCCAAAGAATTTGTTGCCAATCGAACTCTGGCTGTTACGACAATTAGAATAAAATTAAATTTTTATTTGCGAAAGTCAATATTCAGTTGTCTAATTAAATATTTGTATTTCATAAGAATATTATTGCATTCCACAAAATTTTATTTAAAGATTTTTCCGCTATCGAATGTGTGCACTCAGACCTGTTGGGACCTCTGTGATAGGTGAAAACTGGACCAATTCCAAAAATATATATCACGAGATAGCTGAAAAAGGGACCGGTTCTTAAAGTACCTACCACGTGACCGGTTTAAACGTCAAGACATGTTTTTTGGGTCGGTTCTGTGATATGTTCTTTGGGGTTAGTTGTGTGACACATATTTTAACATTTGTAGGACAAGCCAATGTTAAAGCAACCGGTTTTTTTCTTATACAAAAACCGGTCCCGTAATCAGTCCCTATCACAATAAACCTGTCACGTGACGTGTCCTGCGATAGGTCCTTTTCTCGCAGGATAATTACTTCGTAATGTGATGCTTTCGTTGGAAAGGGATAAAATTTTGTGATATGTGAAATATGAAATCGTAGAACAGTTGTTGCTCGCCATCTGATGGAGATTTGGCGAAAATGTTGAAGTTTTTAAGTTGATAGCCCTGTTATGTTATTTTTCTTTGGTGGGGCTAGTGCTATGAAAACACCGAAGGAGAAAGTTTCCATATTTATGAGGAAGGGAAAACTCACACATATTTTTTTTGACTAAATTGATTTTGCCATCGCAAGGAATCGAGCCCAGAACCTTCTGTTTAACAGTCCATTGCGCTAAGCATTACACCACAACGCTGTGCTTAATTTCAAAAAAATGTGTGTTAATTGTTTTCGAGTTAGAGGGATGATCGTAAAACGGGTCCTATGAGCCCTGGAGCAAATATATAAAATTGTTTTAATCAATAATGTATGCCAAAGCGTAAATATATTTTTGGCGATTTTGTTAAATAATTTTTTCTCTTTTAAAAAGTTGATTTTTTTTAAATTTAAGAAATTTTGGTTTTACACCTTTTTCGCTTGAAAATCGTTCCTTGAACAACAAAAGCTTGAAGGCTAAAAAGTAGTACATTATCTTTTCTATCGATATCAAGTTATTGCTTTAATAAAAAATTATTATTTACAATTACTTTATATTTGAAAACAAATTTTTGGCGGTCTTGGGCATTCCACGGTCAATTAAAAAAGGATAAAAAAAGAAGAATTGTTGTAAACTATCAGAATTGAAAAATAGTATCAAAATTAAAAAAAAATAGTTTTCGGTTTTATTTTGGTTTTGACGATTTTAAAAAATTTTGGATATTTCAAAAAAAAATAAATAAAATTTCTAAATGTGAAGAATAAACAAAATTTTGATTTTTGTAAATGTTTGCTTTTTCCGCGATTGGAACTCCGGAATACTAGGCTACCTCTCTACCCACTACACCACAAACACTTATAAATTTGAATATCTATTTTTGAATTTTAAGTGAATTAAAAATACAAATTTGATCCTATGGTTAAAATATTTTGTTCTATCTGCTTTAGTTTTTGAGATAATCGGCCATAAGTCCAAAATTTTTCTCACTAGAGTATTATATACTCTTTATTTGCTAAACTCTTTAAAGCAATTGAGGAATTTTATGTTTATTTTAATTTTTAAAATCAGAAATATTTTCAATTGAAATTTATGGCTTAATATTGTAGTACACCTAACTTTTAGGTATCCAAAACAATTTGTATAAATATGATGCAACGCAATACTTCATTTAGGTGAAATACAAAATAAGCACCTTAATTTAAGGTATTATCATTTATTTATAATTTTATTAATTTTTTTATCTGTATTAATTGTAAAGTGTACAAAAAAAATTCTTATATATCTCAGTGGCCATTTCACTGTTTGTTGCCATTGAGGAGACCATGGGTTTTTGAATTTACAGCTAAAAATAAACGTGATCGTGTTAACCAAATAGTTACCAGCATTATGGTGGCAATGGCATTTCTGTGGTATTTTTAAAATGGAAAAATAAAATGAAATTGCACAGGCATTTGTGTGCAATATTTAAAAGTATTGCATTCTATTAATTTTTTTATATTTTTTTGCTGGAAATTTGAAAAAGAATTTAAAAAATAAACTTGTACCATATAATAATTTTTCTTTTAAATTAAAGTTTATGATATTCCTAAGTTACAAAAGTTTTTCACACTATAAGTATACTTGGATTTAGACATTCTCTTAAAATACAGACATTTTAATTTGTCATCGTTGAGAGGCAACTAAAAAACTTAATTTTATGTGTTTTAACTATATACAGAAGATAAATTCCATCTAATAATATGCAGTTATAATATACAGATATGGCTGCCAATTTTATTTTTTTTCTGTCTAATAACAATTTGGTACTACACAATCAAAGTTTAACCCTTTATGCCAAACCTGAAAATAATTCGTTAGTTAAGTTGCCAGTTTACTATGACAATTTGATAACTTCTCTATCATTTATTTTTTATTAAAAAGTTAGAGAATCGCACTTCTAACTGTTAATGCTTAAATATTTGCCCTTTTCTGTAGATTACTTCTTTGGATTTTAGATTATTTATGTTATTGTCATTACGAATTTAAGGGTTCAATTTTAAAATTTTTTTATCCATAAAATATTCAGATTATTTTTTTTTGAAATTCTCTTAACTTTTTATCTCCCCCTTTGCTCGGTGTGTGTTCATATACTCAGAAAAAAATGTTAGTAGAAAAATTTGTAAACGGTTTTCAATCCCACTTTACTATTTTCGTACTGATTTTTAGTAAAAAAAATATTATTTAGCAAATGTTTTTGCTACTTACATTTTAAAAATTACAGAATTTTTGCAGAATATTTACAAATTTTCGTTGCTGATTTCAGAAATCATTTTACAAATTTTTGAAAACCGATTTGCTAAAATTAGCAAAAAAAAAATACTAATTTTAAAAAAGTCGTTATTGAAGGAAATGTTATTTCTAATAATTAAAACTTATACATACAAACTTAAATTGCCCTAAAATGTTACATAGGATTAAAAAAGGGATCGGAAGTGAAGATACCGACTCATGTCTAAAAAGAGGACATCCATTTAAAATAGCACTAAAAAGGGTTTTTTAGTTCTAAAAGTCAGCCCTAAAAAAAATTAAATTTAACCTTAAAAGTAAAAAAAAAATTGACTTAAATATTTTTCAAAACAGAAATTACCAAATTAAAACAAAATGATAAATTCGTTTATGTTTTAACAATTTTTAAGATTTTTAAGCCTTTGATTTTTTTTTTTTTCATTTTGTATAAAACATCATTTAAAAAATATAATCAAAATTTTTGATGCTCGATAAAAAAAAAATAAATCTAAAACTTTGTACTAATATTAATAGTATTTAGTAATTTTTTTTGCTGATTTTAGCAAACAGATTTTAAATTCCACTTTACAAAAAGTCTACTAAAATTTAGTAGCGGCTACTAATTTTTCTACAAATTTCATTGTACTACACGTCAGCAGACATGTGTTGCTAAGATTAGCAAAAAATACCGCTGCGCTCAAATTAGCAGAATTTCCCGTAATAACAGCAAAATTTTCAGTTGCCGCTACAGACTTTTTTTGGAGAGTGTATAACCGCATGTAGTTTTTTGTGAAAAGTTTCAACTAGAGAAATTTTGCATATATTAAGGAGTAATTCAAACGCATATACTATTTTACGAATTTATATTCCAACATCTGCTTTTTTAACTGCTTCAAGTGTTGTACCATATTGCCGCACAGCTGGTTGGTATAAGTCAAAATTGCATTTGAGATTTTACGAATCATTGAAGCAAAAAGTATCGTTGACTTATAAAACTAGTTTTTTAAGTCGTTTCTTCTTTCCTGTTTTTTTTTGTGTGAAAATTTAATGCTCTATTTTGTATGCTATATTTGTATATCTGTTCTATACATTTAATGGCAGCCTATAAATATGCAAATAAAAATTGTTTAAACTAAAAAGAAAATGTAGGCAATAACTTTACCACACAGAACATGATTTAATTAAAATGTATTATGTGTTAACCCTCTAATGCTCTTTCTTCGGATATCAATTATTTAAGCGATATAGCACATTAAAGTTGCAGACGTATCAGGAACTTCAGTAATTAAATAGTTTCGGTTAATAAAGTTTGAGTAAAATGAAACTACTTACCGAAAATTGTTGTCTAGTGTCTATGGTGCTTAGAATTTATGGTTTTTTTGCTATTTGAAAATTGCCATATTTCGCCAAAATAACATTAAACATTAAAGAATTTTAACCTACAACAAATCCTAGGTGTATTATTTGTGCTTAATTTAAAAAAAATCTATTAACTGGTTTTTGAGTTAGAGGGATGTTCGTAAAACGTGCACTCTCATGTCCTGTGAATCCTGGCGCAAAAATCTTAATTTATTTTGCAAGTAAAGATCCTTAGCTTCCTTTATTATTATGAGTAATGTAAACCAGATTATAAACATATTTATGGCGATTTTTTTAATATTTATTTCTCTTTTAAAAAGTAATTTTTTTCAAATTAACGAAATTTTTATTTTGAAATCTTCTCGCTTTTGAATCGTTCATTGAACAATAAAAGTTTAAAAGTGGAAAAAGTAGCAAATCATGTCTTCTATCGATATCGTATAATTGATTTAATAAAAAATTATGAATTATACAAAAACTACTCATAATTCTGACAACCGATATTTGGTGGTCTTGAGCATTAGAGTGTTAATACAACTTATTAATTTAAATATGTTAGTTTCTTTGTGTTCAAAAATATTTAAAGGATTTTTAAAGATATTAATAAACTAAGACTCAATGCTTACGGAAAATTTACACGAACTATAACTCAGCTAGGGCAAGGTATTTAAGAAAGTTATTTACCTTTAGTAACATAAAAGTTGTATTTTATAGCCCTTTTTAAGGAAAGGGTTAACTATCATATTGCGCTTAATTTTTGACATTGATGATCAGTATACTCTGGCACATCATCAAATTTTGCAGATTTATTTTGAAAATCAGTCATGAATTCGCCCAAACTGATTCGATGTTTTATCGTAAAATTGTGTTTATCGATGGTGCTCATTTTTAGCTTAACGAGTTTGTTAATAAACAAAATTGCCGCATATGGAGTAAAACCAGTCCACAATATACCCTACAGACTTCATTACATCCAGAAAAATGTTTACACGCTGCAGTGTGCTGGTGGCATCGTTGGGCCGTAGCTCGCATTACGGTCAATGTAGATCGTTACCACACGATAATTAAAGATTTTTATACCCTCCACCATATATGGTGAGGGTATATATCAGTTTGTCATTCCGTTTGTAACATGCCGATATATAGGTTTAAGACCCCATAAAGTACATATATTCGTGATCCTTATGCAATTTTAAGTCGATTTAGCGATGTCCGTCTGTATGTCTGTCTGTTAAAATGGCGATCACGACGCGAAGACGCAAGCGGGGGTGCCTATTACCAGATTATCGAACATCCTCCCGAGCAGTTTGGTATTTAAAATGAGCAAAATCGGTTCAGCGGTTCAAAAGTTATGAGTGAAAATGTGGAGGTACCTCTAAATTTTCCATACAAATTTGTACAATTTTTCTGTATCTATTTTTTTTCTTCTGTTAAGTAAGTAAAAATGTTATTAAGTTATTACATACTATGAGAAAAATAACATTCTTAGAGCTATATGTGTGTTACTTTAATAACTAAAATAACGTAAAAATCAACAATGTTAAAGTCGCTAACAGAGCAGACCTCTGTAAATAACATTGCTAAAACTAAATAAATAACATTACTAAAACTAAATAACAAAAGTTCGTTACATAAATTGACAAAACATATACATATTACAGTTCATGCAAAATTTAGTATATACGTATATCATCTTCAGCGCTTCAAATACAGCCGCAGTGGACATATGCTCGAAAACACTTGCAAATGTTATGCCATATACTGATCTTTCGAATAAAAATTTTTTTTTGGATTAAAATTAAATTTTCTGTATTATTTTTTACAATTTAAAGTTCTATCGGGCTTAAAAAACACCCTTTATAATATCAGTGTTTCCAATAATTCGTCCCCGTCGTTTAACCGATTAGGGTATTATTAGTTTAATTACAAAAATTGTGTAATAGATTATTCCAATCGATTAATCGAAAAATTTACCGATTAATCGATTAATAGTGGAATACAAAATAAGTGTATTTTTTCATATTTAAGAACATCAAGGGCTGCTTTTTGGGAAATATCAAGCTTAGTCTGCTGCATGGGTTTATAAAGTGATTTTCAGGGTAATTTAAAGCATCCTAAGGTTTATTAAAGCATCATGACTTAGGTAAGAAACCGAATAATAACATTCCGTATTTTTCCATACAAATTGACAAGTAAAATTTCTCGAGTGTTGCAGTTAGAACCATTTTTTTTATTCTCTCATTTTTGTTTTTATTCTCACAACAGAAAACATATTGCACTTATTTCTCTCACAGCGATCACTTTTTTAGTGTGGGCCGCCACTTAGAATATTGTTGGTTTTAGGAATATTTTGTAAAACATTAATCTGCCTTAAAAATCGATATACGAGCAGGAAAGTTTTTCTAGATTTTTGTATCCTATAAAACTTTTGAATACTTATATTCCTGAGGGGGAATTTCCTCACCAAGTAAATTTTAGTAATTTTTTGTCTTTATGCAATTAATCATTCAAATAAGCGAACACTTAAATATTTTGACGGTACAACTTGGTTCTACATAAGTTCTTCAACTTTTCCAAAGTTTATTTTAATTATTTTATAACATATGTAAGTAACGTCATAGTGCTTGTTAGGCTCTTGCTTTTCTATAACTTCAGCTTCTAATGTGATCTTTTGCTTTTATCAATAGTCCACAAATGTGTACATAAATTCAATGTATTTCAAAAATTTATCATATTCTAGGGTTAAAATGACATCGGAAACTTAATTTTGAAAATGATTTATTTCTTATGACCTGAAGGAATAATTTAATAGCAAAATTTTCTATGATTAGAACTGACTATACAAATTTTTCTTCGCAGATGTAAGAATTCTTACATAATGAAAATGTCAATTTAAAACCAATGCAATCCAGTCACGAAGGGCATAAAAATATAATTTATATAATTTAGAATTTTTAAAGGCAAAAAAAAAAATAACAAATAACTAAAATTTTAAAATTTTCTATGTATTTCCTAAAGCCTATATAGCACTTTCTTCGCGAAAGTTTTGCAATCCTTAAGGATTCTCTTCACTCGATTTTAAATGAATTTGATTGTTTTATAGTAAATGTTTTTTTTTTAATATTTTCGTGTCACTTTTTATCTAAATTAAGAAGGTTAAGAAGTTTTAAGAAAAATTAACGGAAAAAATCCATATAAAAAAATTTAACCAATTAATTGATATATTTTAACCGGTAATTCGGGTCGAATAATTATTTGAGTTTTAAATTATTTGTTTTGATATTAACCAAAATAGGGGTGATTAAACAAGATTAAACGAATTGAAAACATTTGTTTATATACATTTTATGTGGAGATTATTTCGTTGAAATAATATTCTCATAAGTAAGAGTAACAAGGCGTTATAATTCGTAAGTACAACAAGAAAAAAATTTAAAATAATAAAATTTTGTGTAAAATAAATGAAAAATGGTTTATTTAACTAAAGTTTAGGTAGTTTTAAATATAATTTTGTACTATTATGGATGGATTATAATGGATGCAAGTGTCATATAGCACGTGACATTTTTTTGTCGAAAAATTTTTGTTTTTCCAATTTCATTTCATTTCATTGCATTGAGTGTACTTATACTATTTTCTAAAGGGTCATCAAGACCTGTTGATGTTTGCTTAAATCATCCTGATAAATTGTTTTCTTTTAAGTATATTTTCATATTGGATAATCTTTTATTGTTTTTTTTCCCCCAAAAAAATATATTTGTTTAACAAGCATTAAATTTTTAATAAAAATCCATTCTATTATTTTTTATCTTTATGTATTTCCTGTGGCCAAAAAAAGTGTTATATACATACATATATTATAATTAATGACTTTAATAAATTTTTAAATAATACAACTTTTTTCATATTTTCCAAATGAAATATTTAATAAAATAATATTGTCACAAATATTGCAATTGTTTGGTTTGTATGAACGTTTGTGAATAAAAAACATACACTCACAATATATTTTCCGTTACCGACTGTAGTTAATTTAAAAAAGTAATACGTAAAGTTTGTTTTTGAATAAAGAATCGATTGAAATTCATAGAAATATATTTTTTAACTATTTGAATCAGTCATTCAAAAAACAAATTATAAAAATTTACAGACATTTAGTAGGAGTTGATATTTTCAGTTAAATGTAAAATTTTATGTTTTCTGCTTCAAAAAATAGAAATTCATATAATTCCTTTTTGTTTTTTTTACCAAAAAAGTTTGTATATATACAAATTATTTCAATAAAAATTACAAGAAATTATTCAAATATATATACACACAAAGCCAATAAAAATATATACATCTGCAAAAGTAGTTTTTTGTCAGTAAAAATTTGATGGTTATTTTAAGGGACTTTCTATTGTTTTTACTTTTGTCGATTATTAAACAATGATTGGAAATAAACAACAAAATGGGCTGAATATAATGTAAAATCAGTAGTCCTCATGTATTTTAAGTTGTTTTTAACGAAATAATATTGTGAGTGTAGTATTTAAAAAAACAAAGTTTTTGTGGAAACGTGCCTTATAAGCTGTCGCGTAAAATTGTGCACTACATATAGGGTTTTAAGTTTAGGATTTTTCGGAAATTACAAGAATTTTTAAGTGTTTTCATTAAAAATTAAAAAAATTAAATTGAATGCTTTATTTTTAAATTTCTTAAAATATAAGATTTTTCTTCTAATTTTAAAATTATTTATTTTAAGAACAAAGCTCAAAATCCACATATATGAATACACACGAGTTTAGTATATGTTTGTATGCATGTATGCCCATGCATGGAAACATGAATCTCCACACATGAATCCATGTGTATCCATCAATTTTGGAGGACCATTTGTAAAAATAGGCTAATTTGGTTCTTGTGTATGTAAAGACATTTGATATGAAATATGGTGTCGATTGGATAGAGAAAAGTCGAGGCGGAAATTGATTGAAAATTTCAATAGCGAATACAAGAAAAAAAATCACATTTTTGTAGTTTTTAAAAACCCTTGTTACAAAAGCTATCTTTTTATGCCGAATGATAAAAATTATCGAAATGTATACTTAATTATCTTTCTTAAAAAGCATAACAAATGGAAATCGAATGTAAAATATCCAAGTTATTAAAAATGCTGCAGGCCAATATTGTATCAAGCACCACTTAGTTAGGGAAATTAAAGAACAAATTGCATTTTTTACAATTTTTTTAGTGCAACATATTTTATATATTTTTTAGATCCATAAATACTCAAAAATGAAGTTTTGTTCCTTTAAGATATCGTTAAAAAAATTTTAAATAAGACTTAAAATCCTAAATTTTTAACAGAATTTAAAAACCTTAGGTTTCCATGCTGGCATTTCATTAAGTAGATCAGATAAAAAATAAAAATACCAAAAATTGTATGTTTAAACCTCGTTTTATTTAGTGAGAGCTGATATTTGATTTCTGCGGATTTCGAGGAAAGTGACTTTTTTTTTTTTGGCATATACTTTTATTAAGTTCTAGTTTATTCAGAGTTTTATGACACAAACTACAAGAACTATATTTATTGTTGTCAAAATCGAAACACACCAAGGTCAAATATCAATATTTTTGAAATTTTGAATATTTCATGAAATTGAGAAACGAAATATTGCATATTTTGAGGAAAGTTGACTTAACTATATTCTGTAATTTGTCGTTAAAATTTAAACAAATTAAATCCACTTGGTAAAAATAACCCAACATTTTTTAAAGTTATAAACGCTGTTTTATTTAAATATCTGCACAAAAAAAGTAAAATTTTTAATTATAAATAGAAAATATTATAGATTTACTTATTTATGTTCTTCGAGTGAAAAAGATCCAACATATTTGAAATGCTGGAATATGCAGTTTTTATTATGAAAACTTTTGTTATCTTAAATATTGACAAAATTTGTTAATAACATTAAGTGATAATTGAAAGTTGAATTACTTTACCAATACCAAAATTTGAACTAAATTACTTAAATTTTATAAAAAAAAAAAAAAAATAAAAAATATTGTTTTTGTTCATTTTATTAAATAAAATTTCTGCTTTTTATTAAGAAAAGTTTCATGGGCTTAATGGGTCGTCCTTTTCTAAGTGTACTCGCTAAAAAATTGTTCAATAACTAGTTGCTTGAGATGATTGTTTTTTATACAAAAAAGTTATCAGCATTTAGAATGTAGTTTACCGTTTGCAGTTTAATAAATATATTCCAGGGCACTTAAAAACAAAGAAATATTAATTTGTTCTCCAAAGAAATATTAATTTTATTATTTTTTTTTTAATTTTTACAAAACGATTCACTGCCATCTACTGATTTTTTAGATTCATCTATTTTTATCCACTTGCTTGAAATTAAATAAAAATTTATCCACAAAATGAAAATTTATGGTTAATTTGATAACTTTATTACAATTATTTGAAATTTATATTTTTTTGTTGTTTAAAAAACAAACAAAAATTAAAAATTTCTTTTATTTCTTTTATTAAATTTTTTTTTATAAATAATCATTAATTTTTACTTAAGTAGTAGGTAGTACTGAAACATTCATTTCTAATTGAATAACCATTTATTTTTACTGATTTTCCAAATGTTTAAACAGTTTTTAAAAATAAGTAAAAAAGCATTTGATTTAAATGAGAGGAAGTAAGTATATCGTCATTAAAATGAAATATAATTTCTTTTGAAAGAAATTTTCTGTTAGTTTAACTTAAAAACTATTTTAAGTGAGCTATTTATTTTTCAGACCTTGGAAATTAGTACAGTGAATTTGCCATGGTATTTTGATTGATCTTACGGGAACCAAGTTCGGCTAAGAGACCATTTTTTTTTGTTTTAATATATCTTCCCGGCACCCAAATTTAAATCATGGATACGGTTCTTCCCTTACAATATATGGTGAAGGAAATTTATACAAGCCTTTTAATCTACCTGTTAGAACCAAAAAAAAACATTATTCTTACTACTTTTATGTGACCGATTTTCTTTTTTTCAATTTGTTTTACAGTTGCTTTGACAATAGTTCTCTAGAGTTGGCAAGCCCTTAATGATTTTTGAAAAATTTATTTTAAAAAGGGAATACAAAGAATTATTAAAAAAATATGTCCACTTGATTGTGATGGTTTATTAATAAAAGCAGCTTTTTTTATATAAGTTTTTTTTTTTTAACTATTGCATATTTTTTGTAAAGGCGTGATGTGTGAAAAAAATTATAAATATTGAAATAGTTCAAATATTTGAAAATATATAAACATTGGACATGTTCTGCATTTCAAAGTAATTTAATATCAAAGTGAAAGTAATCATCCTTTTTCTAGTTGTCGTCATCGACACAAGACAATGTTGTCTTGGGATTTTTTTTTGAAATTGGTATTTCCGTTGTCGTTATCGAAAATAATTGATAACTGTCGACAAGTATTTGGTATTTTGTAAGAAAATAAGACGCCGATATTGTCTTGAAACGACTCTGATTTTGTCGACACAATTTTTAGTAACGACTTGAGGAAAAGTAATGACTGAAAAAAAAAACGGAAAAAATGGGAAGAAATATCAAATTTATTAAATGCACTTGGCCCACCGAGAATAATGTGAGATGGATGGCAGAAGGTAAAGAAAGCATGATCATATAAAGTGCATTATAAAAATATAACAAAATTTATTTATAGGTTTGGCGAGACTTAAAATTTAAAGTTAAAAAGAAAATGGTAACCAACAAAGCCGAGTGTAATACTACAGGTGGCGAAAGATTCAAGCAATTTATATTGAGCCCGCTGGAGGAAGCTGTGGCAAATCTTCTACAGTTTCAGAAACAGCTAAACCCTAAGTTAAAGTCGTTTCCAACACTGAGCTGGTACGACCCCTGGGCTAAAAATCTTAATGTAGCTGCCAACTTTATTGTTTTGGAAATAAATGTGGACTTGATTCCGGTTTTCAAATTAGGTGCTATTGTTTCCAGCACATCTTTGAAGGCTGTTTTATTCAGCCGAAAGTAACTTTCAAACCTTTTAAAAAATTAGAAGATTAACATTCTTTAAAGTAACAGACTTTGATTTTGCTACTCACTTGTTATCCGGCAGATTAAAGATATTGGATTTCTGTATGAGAAGTCTTCTTTCCAATACTAGATTTTCTTTATTTTCTTCATCACTGGTATCAAAATTTAAATTACACATAAAAAACATTTTTTTCGCAACAAACAAAATAAATCTGCCGACTCAATTTTTAGAGATGTGTTTTTGTTTAAATCGATAAACTGTCAACGTCGTTACAACACTGTTTTAGAATACCAATTTGGTGTCGAAGTGATGTCGACGTCGAAGCAAAGTAATGTTGACTCAAAAACGACGACGACATTGATAACGACAACTAAAATAAGGGTGAATATCTATAATTACATATAATTTATATAAAACAGTAAAATATAGAGGATAAATATAAAATGTTAAATTTCGTTGATGTTAGTCTAATTGTGTGTTGTTTTCGAGGTTGTTAATTTGTTTCCAAACACTCAATATAAAATAGACAATCATCAACAAGCAATGACCATAAGGGAGAAGAAGAGCATGGATATTGACAAGGTTGGGTAGCGTTAACCGAAAATACTAAGTATTCTATGCTGCTGGCTCTGTGAAATTTCTCAATTTTTATTCTCTATAATTTACTAATAAAAAATTTTTATGTTTCTTTGCAATAAAATAATTTATAAAAAGGATATGATTATATGATCTTAAATCCTACTAATACAACTATTCATTATAATTTTTTTTCAATTTTTATTTAATTAAAACTTATTTCTATTTAAATACTATTATGGAAAAATTTTACTCTTCCAATTTCTACATAAAGGTTTATATTTTTTTAATAATTAAATACATAACATGGAAAAGTATAATCTGTCAACATGTACGAGTGTCATTTCAAGGCATCAACAAAAAAAAAGCCACTCGATTAAATTTTAAATAATGAATTAAACAAAAACGAAAAGTATTTAAAAACATTTTAATAAAGTTCTATTACATTCATATTTAAGTCAGACGTTCTTTTAGCAGACGAAATGTTTGTAACGACTATTGTTTTTTAAGTTACTTCACCATACCCATTGTCAGATTTCTAAAACTTTGTTTACTATTTTTTCTTTTTTAAACCAGCAGTTAGATAACAACTTTTTTGTTTTATTTACCATTAAAAATGTATAATTATAAATTATGTTAGTCTTTAGGGAAATTTTAAGATCCACCATTTAACCGGAAAATAATCTTTGTTAACTGTTTTTTTTTTGTTTAGTTTATGCTATAAAAATAATATTTATTAGGGTTTTTTTTTCTATATAAACAACTAGTGATAGTAATATAGAAAAAATATATTTTTTATGATAATAAAAAAAACCTTTTTAAATGTTATCCTTTTTTAATTCCATGTTATTTCCCCTTGTTCATTATTTTATTTTTAAATTACCTTGATTGTTGCTGGAGATTAAAGAGGAATAAAAATAATAATAATTGGATTATAAAGTCATTTTATACACATCCTTGTTAACATAATTTTGTTTTTTTGTTACAAATAACAACATGAGAAAGATATATTAATCATCTGTCCCAAAATGGTTAAAACTAGTGTTATGTTAAAAGCTGATATTATATCTTAGCAAAACTCATTTGGCTTTTATTAAGAATTCCCATATTAAATTAAGATCTCCCATATATTACTTCAGTCTTCACAACTTTTGAACAAACTGAATATGAGGAACAATACAT